>JAQIUQ010005448.1:132500-298192 GCA_030378365.1 Hybognathus amarus
GGTACCCTTTCGTTGGGGTACCTAGCACAGTGAAAGGGTACTAAAAGGTGGAGCTAGACTCACTGCAGAACGGTGATTGGTGGACAGAGTATCGTCACTCACGTGTGCTAAGGGCATTAGAAGCATACAGTTGAAATATAATTGTTATTACTGTTATTGTGTCACGAAATGTAGTTTTAAGAGTTTTTCAGGCGAAGAAAGTAGTTTTTTAAAGCTCAAATCTGGGGTTTATTTATAGTTATTTATGATAATTTGACTGAGATCCATTTCAAGCGAATCACCGGACGCTCGCGCTCGTGTCCCCGCCTGGAACAGCCTTTCCTCGGCTAGTCGCTCTGATGTTTGCCGCTGACTCGGACGTCTCTGTAGTGGTTAAACATGAGATATAGTTCGTCTTGTATAAACCTAACAGGTGATCTTTGGTCTCGTGAATCTATAATTCGTTTCCCTGGCCAGTAGTTTTCGCAGAAGGCTACGTGAAGTTTCATATCTTTGAGCGCTGAATTTGTATATTTGACTGACTGAATTGTTTCTTTATGTTATTTAAGCTTTACTGTATATCTGTTTGTACCTTTTACTTATACTTTTATAATGGCTATTATTGATAAAACTGAAATGCAACAAAAAGAGATCATTTTGTCACTTTTTAAAATTGTATTACAATATCTGTTGTTTATTGCAACATTTGTACCAATACGATATGCATATACATTACATATTGCCTGGAATATGTGTAATATTTTTACATTTAAACGAAAAGAGGCAGGGTTGTGTTTTATATTTAGTTTTGTTATAAATATTACATACATGCAGTGAATATAATCAATAGGCTGTGCGTTGCCTGAACCACATTTGTGTGCTTTATAATGTTTAAAATGTATTGAAATGAAATCGAAAAGAAGCAGAGTGGTGTTTTATAACATATTTCGTTTTATTATTGCCTAAAATGAACATACAGAGATAACCGGAGTCGCAGAGCCAGAGCGAGCTGAGTGCCGCGTTCAGGAACGCTGCTGTTCCATTAGCAGAATCACTGGACTCGCGTCCTCGGGATCATTCTCCTGAGTCGGACTTTGCGATGGCTTCTTGGTATTGAGAAACGCCTAATGCCAGCGCTTGTTTCTAGTGACAAACATGCTGAGAAGCAAGAACAAGATCTGCTGTGCTGTCTGTCATCCATTGTTGTTTACTTCGCGCGAAATGACATCGATCGCTTCTTTCCAGCAAACACCACGCCTATCAAGTAAGGGTACTGTTGGCGGTGGAAACGCAAGCCTGATCATGGTGTACCCGACCCGTACTGTACTGTACTGTACCGTACACCTCAGTGGAAACGAGGCATAGGAACATCAGAACTTAAAAGGGTTCAGTGAACTTAAAAGGGTCTAATGACTTCATAGGAACATAAAAAGGTTCAGTGACATCATAGGGAAAAAAAAGTTCATTGACATAGGAGACTTAAACGGGTCTAATGACGTCATAGGAACATAAAAAGATTCTGTGATATCAGGAGACTTAAAAGGATCTAATCATTAGATCCTTTTAGTCTCCTGATATCACAGAATCTTTTTATGTTCCTAACTTCCTACTAACGTCATTAGACCAGTTAATAGATTCTAATGACTTCATATGAACTTAAAAAGGTTCAGTGACATCGTAGGAGACTTAAAAGGGTCTCATGACTTCATAGGAACAAAAAAGGTTAAGTGACATCATAGTGTTATGCACTACAAAATGTTATGTGGCATCATGAGAACTTAAAAAGGTTAAATGACATCATCATTGGAACATAAAAAGGCCTTCAATGATTTCAAAATTACTTGAAATGTTCAGTGATACAGGAACAAAAAGGTTCAATTATATTAAAAAGGGTTATGTGGCATCATAAAAACTTACAAAGGTTATGTGGCATCATAATAACTTATAAAGGTTTCTCAGATCCTTTTGGTAAGCTTTATTTTGAAGAGTGCTGTAGCTTTGGGATTTATTTGCGCTTGTATCTGTGTGTTGTTCCTGTCTTCTTCTCCAGGCGTGCGTCTTTGTTCTTGGTGTGATTTGTCTTCAGTGTGAGCTGATCGGGGTAGACAAAACAGAACACCAACCAACAACAAGAAGAGTAATGTCACCCCTTGAGCTATCTCAGTCTTCACAGAGATCAGCTCTGCCTCTACCCAAACAGACGCTCTCCCAGACAATAGCTTCAATTAGAAGTTTAGTGGATGATGGTCCTGTGATCCAAAACACAGCCGCAGTGCCAGAGGGCACAATCTCTGTCTCATCTTTTTGTGTGTTTGTCAGATACTAACTCATGCACACCTGACCATATTTTTTCCACAAAGGCTCTTTTTGTCTGACGGGTAGACAAAGACAGAGATTAAACAAGATTAGACGTGTAATTACATCCCACCTCTCTCACTCACTTCCTGTAAAGCGAACGTGTTTTTGCTTCTTGTTTCCACAAAAAAAACGTTGGGCTTTTTTTCAATGCCGTCTACCTCAGCCATATTTGTGCTTGTAGATTTGTTGTTTCACGCAGAGAAGACACTGTCAATCTGCTTGGGTTTCCAATGCGTATTTGTATAGATCAAGGTTGACTGGGGTGTGCGTGTATGTGTACGTGTGCGCCACGTAGGGCTGGGCGATTTTTTCCCTTAAAAAATCTGCGATTTTTTTATAAAAACTCGATTTACGATTTTACGAATTGATTTATTTATTTTTTTTTATCAAGTAGAATTTCTATAACTCTCTGAGTTGAACTTATTATAACTCTTTTGTGTGTTAAACACAATCTAATTAATACAACTTCATTATAAAGAAAAACAACAAATCCCAAAAAATATGATCATAATCTATGACAAAAATGCTATTATAAACTATTATATAAACTATTATGCTATTATAAACTAGATTAATGGATAATTCAGCAGTACAATTTAGTCTAGAAAACTCACAAGTGCACAATATTGAATAAAATCTGAACATTTAGGGGGAAAAAAACATTTAGTGGGGAACAAATACGAGACAAGTGTAACACTAAATCTGGTCAAACTTTACACATTGCTCTTTGTATTGTACATTCATGAAAAACAAGATAACAAAAATCAAAAGGATCAATTATTATATAGTCTGGTCTACTATACAATTGAGACATGTTCTAAATGTATAGCACAGCTGTTTAATGAGACAGTAACATATGATAGATAGGACAGAACAAGAAAAGGCTATTAATAATCTTTCATTGCGCAAAAGTATAATGATATGAAAGGCTCCAATACATCGCGGGCCGCGGCACAAAGCGCTTATGCGCATTCCGAGCGCTGAATGATGCGCTTGAAGCCACATGGAGTCACAGCACGCAGCCCAGACATGAGCCCAGCGCGTCGACTCCGCAGTCCGCGCACTGAACAGTTCAAAGCACAAAGGAAATTAAATACTGATTCGTGTATAATATACAGTATCTAGCTATACAATCGTTCATTGAACCTTTACTTTTAACAGTTTTAAATTTCAATTACTGTGCGCGTAAAGAACAATAGTGCTCTGACTAGTGTTTTGCTCTAACAGACACCCGGTAGAAGTAACGTCATGATTTAGTTACAGCAATATTCCAGCAAGACAAAGTTGTTTTATGCGAAACCATAGACGTTTATCTACAGATCGAGTATAATAATAGGAACATTGAATCATTAGCTACATCCTCTTAGAGAGAGTTTCATTGTATTGACTGTCGTAACCGAACTGTGGAAACCCTGAAGGAAGATTTGGTGAATGCAAAATGTAAGTTACACTATACTGAAGAGGGGGAGAAAAAAAATCTAAAAAATCGATTTTTTGAAAATATGAATCGATTTGACCTGCCAACTCGATTTTTATTTCAAATCGATTTTTTTCCCAGCCCTAGCGCCACGGTGTAGTCTGTGGAGTTCACTGTCCGTCTGGTTGTATATTGACACTGTGGTTGTGGAGGGTTTAAGAGATGTTTGTGTATCTGTGCGTCCGTGCGGAACCAGTGGTTTCTGCAGTGTTTCGTTAGCCGACCCCTAGTGTTGAAGTGATCTTGATGGTGAGGTTCGCCAGTTTTTTTAATATCGTTTGTTGAAGCGTTCTATGGATGTTTGGGTGGGGGCTGGAGGTGATGAGGTGTTTGTGTGGAGTTTTGTGAGAATAAGTGTTTATTGTATTAATGAGGTGTTTGTGTATATGTGTGTGTATTGTTATAAAGAGAAGTGGTCCTGTTTACAAAGTAGGTCTCAGCTGAGCCTTGTTCACTGACCTCACATTCCAGAACCGCCGCTAACTCGCCTCCGTCTGGCAAACTCTCGCTCTCTCTCTCTCATCTCACACACTCACTATTCTCCTCATTCTCTTCTCCTTTTCCTCAATCACTGAGGGCTTTTTAGAATGTTTTAATTTATTGTTAGTGTGGTTTGCATGGGTAAGCATCACTCACAACTTTGCGTGTTACTTCGACTATGGACACTTTCAGCCTTGTAAAGTAAATTATAAAAGTCAACTTTCATTAAACTTTTCACTTATTTCATTTACTAACAAAGTTCAAAAGAGTGTAAACCCTACCAAAAGTTTAGGTTTGGCAATTGTTTTATTTTTGAAAGTGTCTCTTGTTCACCAAGCCTGCATTTATTTGATTGAACAGTAATTTTGTGAAATATTATTCAAACTATTTTCTATTTTAAAATATACTTTTTAAATGTAATTTATTCCTGTGATCAAAGTTGAATTTTGTCTTGGAAGTCTTGGAATCGAGTCCGGACTCAAGATTGTCTCGGTCTCGGCCACTGGTCTTGCCAAATATGGCTTTTGGTCTAGACCGTGTTCCAGGTGTCTTTCTATTATGTTAATAATATTGAAGGAAAGGTGAAACACTGGCCAACTAATAACCAATCACACTAGAATATCCTTGCACGTCACGCTCTGCATCTGCATGCCCGTTAATTTAGCATTTGTAAACTTTGCATCTAGGGCTGCACGATTAATCGCACGATGTTGCATATGCGCATCTAATCAGTAAAGCTGGTTCCTTGATTAATAGTAAATCACCTTCACCTGCTTTCAGATGGAGCGGAATTTACTACAAAGAGCCGTAACTTACTGACAAGCTGAGCCAAATCGCGTTAATATCGAGGAACGTATCGCCAGCGATATTTAATGCGATATGGCTCAGCTTGTCAGTTAACTATGGCTCTTTGTAGTAAATGCCGCTCCATCTGAAAGCAGGTGAAGGTGATTTACTGCTAATCAAGGAACCGGCTTTAATGATTAGATGCGCATAACAACATCGGCGCGATTAATCGTGCAGCCCTATTTGCATCATAAAGTTATAACGTCATATAAGTTCGATTACGTGTCATGGTGGTAGTAGCTAGCTGTGTGGGTGTGTGTGTCATATTTGCGTTAAAAGGTGGTTAATTTAGGTAACGTTAATGTTATCTGACATCGTTGATGATTTCTTCAGTTTTAAATTGACAATAGAAAATGTGTTTAGGACGAACAGAAATATTCTCCAGGACTCCTACAGATGGAAAGACATTTTTGTATGTGTGTTCATTTATTACTAGCCTATTACGGTAACAGTTAACTTACAAAATGCCAAAATTACTGCAACTGAGCGCATCTCATGCTGTTACTATAGTTACTATCTAACTAGCTACTACTTAAATCCTGGGTGTTGTGACACTTTTGCTTTTAGATCAACAAATAATAACCCAAAATTACTGTCTTGATAATGTCCAACGCATTCTCATCCTTTAGCGTCATATAGAACGCTATATGACAAAATGGCGCTATACTACGCACATGGTACCCGTTATCGTTAATATAACACATGCTGTGATAGGTAGGTTTAGGTGTGGGGTAGGGTAAGGTAGTCTTATATTACGCTAAAGGATTTATGACGGACTTGGGTTCAATGTGTTATATTAACGATAAAGGGTGCCATGTGCGTAGTATAGCACAGTTTTGTTTTTGACTCGGACTCAAACTTATTTGGACTCGAGCTCTTGTCTTGGATTCAGAACCTCTTTTGGACTCGGTCTTGACTTGGACTCGAACTGGTCCTGGTTTTGGGCTTGTCTTGAACTTCGACAAAGGTGGTCTTGACTACAGCCCTACTCCAGTCTTCAGTGTCACATGATCCTTCAGAATTCATTCTAATATGATGATTTGATCAAATGATATAATGAGAGAAAATGAGGAGGGATCTTAAGCATGGGATTTGTATTATCTGGCGACCTTGTGTGATTTAGAAATTACCCCGCCACATCTGAATTTCATGTGGCGCATTCGCAACGGGATAAACAAAGCCTGGGATTTTACTCAAATTTACTGACTTATCTCCCGGATATGACGTCAATAAAGCGTTCTGATGATTGGAAATTTCTTTTCGTTATAGGTCTAGCTGTATGACATATTATGACATAAATAGAACAAAGTTCCTTACCGGATGCTACTATACACGTCATTCACCTCCATCTAATCAATCTTTTTGTTTTTGCTCTTCTGGTGATTTTCAGCTTTCTTTTTCTGCAAATTGTGTAGTTGTGTATAACAATATGACCCAGCACCCGAAATACTATCAAAACACTTCAACACAGCCTCCATTCTTCGCGAAAGATGGATAAAAAGGCGCACATGAAACAAAAACCTTGAAAAAATTATATAGCCTACTGATCCGGCCAAATCACAGAGATGCCGATTCACATGGGACTAATATTATCGCAGGACCTCGGTGTTCGGCAAAATATAGTTGGTCATTTGCGGGGGAATTTTTACTTTACAAATTACAGACATGGCCGATTCGCATGGGAATAAGATCTCAGGCCCCGTCCACACTACTGCTTTAGACCTTTTGCTGACGTTTGCACCTCCCGTCCAGACTAAAACGGGAAAAGCGAAGACCTAAAACGGAGAAGTTTAGAAAACGCTGCAGCTCCGTTTTGCGTTTTGAATCTCCGGAGGGCTTTTAGTGTAGACGGAACAAAACGGAGGACTTCAGAAACGCTGACGCAGAGGCTGACGCTCGGCTCTATGATTGGGTGTCATCAGTCATGACGTATCCTTCCATGATTCGGCAGCCACTGTTTACACCAGCACGCGCATGCCCAGTGTTGGTGAATGGTCACGTGATTCGCGCTTTCAATCGTTTTAATGTGGACGGAGATACGCTGATAAAACGGTGGTGTTGATGGAGATCGTTTTTGTTGTAATTCTCAGTTTTTAAACAAAAACGCAGTAGTGTGGACGGGGCCTCAGACATCCTCCGCAATTATTACAAATGAGGTCACCAATTAATACTTTTCCCATGCGAATGGGGTTTTAGTCATATCTAGTGACCAGTGGGTGACTAGTAGGCTGAATCAGACCAGGAAGCAAATATTTTTGCAAGTTAGTAAAACTAACGTAGCACCACCCAGACATATACAGTAAATCCTTGGAGTAACCACATAGCATTGTGTTGCTTAGCATTTTCTTGTTTACTATCAATTACCAATACAAATGATTAGGGGTGTAACAATACACGTATTCGTATTGAACCATTCGGTACGAGGCTTCCGGTTCGGTTTTTGGTATGCATTTTTGAACCGAACAGTTCGTTCGGTTCATTTTTCCTGCCGACCAACATTTCGTTATTCAAATGTAGGCGCGTCGCGCGTGGCAAGCGCGTTCATAATGTAAGAGACGTTGGCGTGACCACAACATTATCCAACATCAAATGGCAAATGTAATGCAAGCGGAACGAAACTGAGCTACTCGTTATTGTGTGGTTGTTTGGATGACGGACCGTTTCAGTTTGGACCAATGCAGCGCGAGTCGATCTTCATCATCAGCACTGTTACTACACAGCCAAATCCAGTAAAGAAAACATTTGAATTCGCCACTGAAGTAACGTTAATAAGATCGCTGCGAGATCTAGTGAGAAACATTCACATTTCTCTGTTATTAACGGATTAAACAGCGCTGACGTGGAAACCAGGAAGAAACATTGTGCCATGAATGAACTATCCAGTGTCCACAGATCAGCAACATCACCAAGGATTTACTGTATAACACTACTATCTGTAAGTTTGGCAGGAATAGTAGGCTATAATGCTTTCAAGTAACATCACGTCGGTTGTATTTTGACATTATGAATACAATTGCTGCCCTCAAATGTTAATCTAAACTAAATTAAACCTGTTTATAACTACTACAATATTACATTTCATTTTGTCCAAGGAGCTGTTTTGTTTTATATGCTCCTAAGAAAAGTCAAGTATAGTTCCATCATTGCTCAAAGTTAAAAAATATCATACTTTATGATGTTACTTTTAATGAAAATATAATTAAAAAAATAAATCAAGGAAATTTCTCTGCCATTTCTTTCTTTTTGCTGTATTTGAAATGTACTAACCGTATCGAACCGAACCGTGACACAAGTGTATCGTATTCGAACCGAAATCGTGAATTTTGTACTGCACACCGTTACAACCACCTAACAGAAAAATGAAATCTACCTCTGCTTTTGCACACTCCTGTCCACGTCTTCTCTGCTTTGTGCTGTTGTTCCATCTCTTGTTCCCTCTTATTTCATTGTTATTCATTCACGGTGAGCTCATTCTGGGCTGTGGTTCTCAGAAGTGTAAATTAGAAGCAGACCGTTTTCTTTCCGAGCGAGGCACGGATTGCTTCTCATCTAATGTTCTGTTCCCTCGCTCTCGAGACTGAAAAAAAAGTGCACAGGCCGAGAGCACGTTGTGCAACCCCTGTTTATCTCTTATCTTCCCTGGCCTGCTTTATCACACTCTTCATCCATCTTTTCTCCGTTTCGTCTCCTCGAGCCAGGTGTTGGAGCTCTCTCGCAGCTGCTTGACAGATTGCGTGCGGCCAGCTGGTGGTTTGGAGGTTTGTTGTGAAGCTCTGTGAGAGGGTGTAGCTGTGGTTGAACTGACCTCACAGTACTCATTTGGACTCATGTACGCCGCTTGTGTAGTGTGTGGCGTGTTTGCTCTGGGCTTGGGCTAAGCCGGGTTGCGGCATGTTTCTCGGTAAGGACTGAATCACGGCTTTGTTTGTCTCCGGGATGCCAGGGATCCTGGGCCATGGCTTTTTGGATGTGATCTGCTAATGGACTTGTGTTGATCCGCGAACTCCATTGGCACGATGGAAGCGTTAATGGAACAGCATGTAGAATGTACCTCAATCAATAGCATCGACTGGCTCTGGGTTATAAACGCAGAGTGAACAGACTGGTGGATACGGGATATTGCATTACTGTGTGGATCCATTAGCGATGTCCTCTTGATAAGCGAGCCTGCTAGGGTGGGTCACTGATCCTGACATCGTCCCTCAGCGTTAATGGAAGTGTTTTGCTGCGTTTTATACAATACCCCGGGAAGGCAAAGCTTTTTTACACACACCAGCCCCTCTGGATTTGTTCCATAAATGAATTCGATCAATGCGTCACTGATACAGTAAGCTTTACTGACAGCAGACACCTTATACATGTGTTAAGTGACTTTACAAAATTAGGTCTCTTTTAACTACTAAGATGAATCATTTTTAAAAACAAGTATGCACACATTGTTTAGGTGCATTGTCTTAAACAATATGTGTGCATTCTTGTATTAAAAACACCTGCATGTAATTACAGATGTAATTAATTTCTCTGATCACATCTATAATTACACTCTTGACCCCTCCCTTACACCTTAACCCAGCCTTAAAGGGTTAGTTCACCCAAAAATAAGAATGATGTCATTAATGACTCACCCTCATGTCGTTCCAAGCCCGTAAGGCCTCAGTTCAACTTCGCATCACAGTTTAAGATATTTTAGATTTAGTCCGAGAGCTCCATTGAAAATGTGTGTACGGTATACTGTCCTTGTCCAGAAAGGAAATAAAGACATCATCAGACATCATCAGACATCAGTCACCAGATACATGACAGCAGCGTCACTGAAGCGGATTTACAACAGAACCGGAAGACAATACAATGCTGAATAAAGTCATAGTTTAGACCAAAATGTATTTTCGATGCTTCAAAACTTTCTTACTAACCCACTGATGTCACATGGACTACTTTGATGCTGTCTTTATTTCCTTTCTGGACAAGGACAGTGTACCATATACATTTTCAATGGAGCTCTCAGACTAAATCTAAAATATCTTAAAGGGATAAGTTCGGCCAAATATGATATTTAACACATGCTTTACTCACCCTCAAGCCGTTTGAGATGCATATGTCAATCTTGTTTCAGACAGAACACATTTTCAGTTATTTTAGAAAATGTCTTAGACCCTTCAGTGGATATAATGTGAAGAAATGGGGTCCAGCTCCTTCAAGTCCCAAAAATGTGCATATATCCTTGACAAAAGTAATCCATCCGGCTCCATTGGGATAAACGAAGGCCTTCTGAGGGTAATCCTTGCGATATTGTCGTAAAAATATACATATTTAAAACTTTATAAATTAAAATATCTGACTTCCGGCAACGATCGGCGAATGTTCACGGGTGATGGAAGTCGGCGTACATAGCGTAGGAACCATCGTGACGTCGCAACGTTTCCTACGCTACGTCCTACCTCGTACGCCGACTTCCATCACCCGTGAACGTGCGTCACCGCTGCCGGAAGTCAGATATCTTTTATCACCCTGGAGCCGGATGGATTACTTTTGTGAAGGATTTATGCACATTTTTGGGACTTGAAGGAGCTGGACCCCATTTCTTCACATTATATCCACTGAAGGGTCTAAAGCATTTTCTAAAATAACTGAAAATGTGTTTGTCTGAAACAAGATTGACATATGCATCTCAAACAGCTTGAGGGTGAGTAATGCATGTGTTAAATATCATTTTTGGCCGAACCATCCCTTTAAACTGTGATCCGAAGATGAACGGAGGTCTTACGGGCCGACATGAGGGTGAGTCATTAATGACATAATTTTCATTTTTGGGTGAACTGACCCTTTAAACCTACCCATACCACCAATCCTGTCTCTAACCTTACCCGTATCCCACCTCAATGCACAAGTGTTTTCAATACAACATCAACACAATAAGCACTTTGTACCCTTTTGGCATAAGTATATAGAAGTTAAAGACACCTAATATAAAGTGGGACCAAACAAATAATTCTGGAAAACTACAAATTGAGAGATTATATCCTGGTCGATGATGGCTTTATTAAAAAATGGCAAAAATGTTGTCAGATATTGTCAGGTTGATTGATAAAACTGTCCTGATATCATGATGAAGAATAAATGACTCATTAAATTTTGTCTTTGGTTGCGCACCTAAACGGCCAAATAAATACAGAAATATATCAAAATGCCAAGTCCAGTATTCACATAAACAGTCTCTTTCTTACTCTCTCTCTCTCTCTCTCTAAATAAATAAATAAATAAATAAATAAATAAATAAATAAATAAATAAATAAATAAATAAATAAATAAATCTTAAATATTTGTTTGTTTGGACCTAATAATTAGCAGAATGCTGTTGAAATTTTATTTAAAAAAAACATATTATGCTATACATTTCTTTTACTGTAGCTCTTTTTGAAAAATGCATTAACCAAAAATGAAGATAATGGCTCTTTGGTCAAAAAAGGTTTCCGACCCCTGCATTAAAAGAATGAAATTCTTGAAAATAAATCATTTTTTTCTAAACCACTTATTTCCAGCACCATATTTGTTCCAGGACTTACTTAAAGTGTTTTTCTTAATTGACTATCTAACATTCTCTTCGGACTAAGGGCTGTATGTCTTCTAATATACTTATATATTAAAACCTAATTAATACCGCCTATAGGTGGACACATGAGATTAACCTTACGCCCCTGATATAATAGCGTACTATGTCTGCTGAAATGCCTGGGTTTCAAAAAGTAGCCTGTGAATTCTTCCTCCTTTAGAGACCTTTATTAATTTCCCACCAGTTGTATTATGTATAGCACATTGCTATTGCTTTGTCTTGTTTCATAAACTAACTGCTCATGAATGTGGTTACATAACTATACAGTAAATTAGCCTAATATACAATAACGCAATTGCAAATGCAATTACATGTTACTTTAATTTTGAATGTGCAGTCACATTTATCGTTCTACGAATGAATTAGTTTCAACAGAAATCTTCTCTGTGAGTTCTGCTTCATATATAACTAAACTATTGACAATAGACTTTTTTTTTTGGTTGATGTGAACATACCTTCAGGCTCCAACACAAAAGTGCAAGCTGTGGCTGGTCGCTTTTCATATCAAACAGCCCCTTCCATTTTAGTGAGGTTTGTGCACTGCGTACAGGGAATGTCACAGTTTTTTATTTGTTTTTCATGCATGAAAAGTGTAAACAGGCTTATACACCTTCCTTTTCTAATTTCAAGCACTTTGTTTAACAAAATCACTGTTTAACTTAAATTGCTTAAAGCTAAATTCAACTCTAAGGATCATTTGCAAACCCTACAATCTTTTATTATTACTTCTTGCTTTTTTAATTTGAAAAACTTTGGTAACACTTTACGGTAAGGGTACATGAATTATGCACTTACGTTCACTGCATTAATGGATGAACAACACCTTCATTAAAACATTAACTAAGATGAGTACATCATCATGAGTTATGATTTATTAACACATGATCATTATGTTTGTTATGTACCTTGTTATATACCACTTTAGTTGAGGGGACTCATGATGAAGTCATTGATAGATGCTTAGTTAGTGATGACTACTGTATTGGACATACCCCAAAATAGACCAATCACAACTCATAGCACACACATTCTGTTGACATTCAAATACAGTAGTCATCATTAAGGCGAGACACTGCTGGTGAATAGGATACAAATTTTAACTTACAGATGTCACCATGAAACTTTACCAGTTGATTACTCGCATAAATAGGAGAAAAAATCTATTGCAAGTTTTCTGTAATTTTATGTTTAAATATGCTAATCAGGCTATATCTACTGTAATTAAATATGCTCTAAATTGGATATGTGTTTGAAGTGACGAATCTGACCATTGAAAAAAAACAAGGTTCAAAAATTATGTTTTCATTTTGTTATATATTCAATGAAAAGTCATTTTCATTATGAATATCTCCTTTTGTTACCCTGTAAATCAGAAAATACTGCCAATAGCCTTAAAAAATAGATTTCCACCCTATTTTAGGCATAAAATGTCATATAAATCAGGCCAAGAATGATATATCAACAAATCCCTCTGAACAAACCTTCACAATATAGTTAGGAATACGGCTGTAAAGTTTGGTGTATGTAGGTGCTACAGAAGTGGAAAATCGTCACTAGAAGTGTGAGAAAAAACTCCAGCCTTTAAAGATTTTTATGGTATTGCGCATTTCGAGTTAAATGGCCCATTTTACTTTCATGATTGGTTGCTGATAAACAGGAAATGACCATATTTGGATCTGACAGCATTGAAAAGGAGAGAGTGAGAGCTTTCTAACTGTGTGTGCGATGACAGGGTGCGGATTGCGATCACGGAGCAGCGGGATGATTCAGAATGCCAACTTTTGAGGAATTTAGGTGAAATATATACACGCAAACAGATAAAGTGCAGTAAAATAAAGACCTAAATGTGTGTTTTGGCCTTTTTTCAGCACAAGTCTGAAAGACGACATGTTATTGAATACAAATTGCATAAAATCTCAAAATTGACCAGTGAAAAAAAAAAAAACTTGCCTTAACTAAGCATTATCAATTACTTCATCATGTGTGTGACCCCTCAACTAAAGTGGTGACTTGGTCCTTTGAAACACTGATGAACATGTGCTATTAATGGTGGCAGACAGTAGCTGTGAACAAAGAAAACATTACGATCATGCGTAATAAATCATAATTCATGATGATGTACTCATCTAAGTTAATTTTTTAATGAAGGTGTTGTTCATTCATGAAGTCATGAATGAAAAACGTTGAACTTGTGTTAGTTCCTGATGATTCGTGAGATATTAATGCATGAATGAATGCATAATTCATGCATGAATTTAACATGAAGTCAGGATAATTCATGTACCCTTACCGTAAAGTGTTACCAAACGTTTAACCTTTCAAATCAAGGTCATGTGGTGCAACCAAAATAATGATATTAGAGCCGACTCTGTGACTGTGTCAAGGTTATTCTATCTCTTCAAATGTCAGATAATTAGAGCTTTTCATGACAAGGCAAGGTTAGTCCAGCTTGTAAAGTGGCATGTATTAATAGTTTTAAAAAAACTCTCACCTTGAAAGTATATTTGTAAAGTATTTAAAAATTCATTATTTATAAATGTAATATATAATATGTAATGTAAAATAAAAATAATAATTCAAATATGTATACTCACATGGATTCAACAAGGTATGAAAATCTGATGGTTACGCCACATGACATGATCACTGAGCGTTTTATAAAGTACATATATTTATTTAAGTGCCCCATTATGTCTTTTCAGATATTACTTATGTAGTGTGTAATATAGTTGTTTGTGAATGCAAAGGGTCTGCAAAGTTTCAAAGATCAAGAGCTCTATAAATAAAGCTATTGTCTCTCAAAAGATGGCAGAATCAGGACCTTCACTTAAAGGGCATAGGCTCACTTTTTTTGGAAATAGGTTCATTTTACAACTCTGCCCAGAGACTAAAACAGTTGAGTTTTACCGTTTTCGAATCCATTCAGCCAATTTTCTGATATTTAGAAGAATATCAGTAACCGAACAGTTTCTGGTCTCATTGACTTCCGTAGTAGGAAAAAATATACACTATGGAAATCAATGAGACCTAGAAACTGTCTGGTTACTGATATTTTTCTAAATATCAAAAAATCGGCTGAATACATTGAAAACGGTAAAACTCAACTGTTTAACTCTGGGTGAGTGGTAAAATGAGCCTTTTTCCAAAAAAAGTGGAGTATCCCTTTAAAGGACATCTTTCTGACTGGTCTTAAAAAAACTAAATAATTGGAAAGCATTAACTGAAACCAAAAGTGTGTCAATGTGTTGTAATGGTCTTTCGAGGACAGGCGTTGTTCGACTGATTCTCAATCCTTGACCTTTGTGCATGAGGTGTGTACGTGTTACCCAGTCTAGCATGAGTGATCTAGCTAATCATTAGCTCAGCTGACCGCGTGCTAGCCGTTGGCCAATATGCTGTCTTGGTGATAAGGAGCTTCCTTTCTGTGTGTGCGCTAATGGACCACCGTAAGTGCGTTCTGTGAGGTCGTTGTGTGTTGAGTGTGCTCAATGGAAGAGTTGGAGGCTAAGTTCAAGGTGCCATTTCTCACCGATTTCCCAAGTGTGAGCGCACACTTCAGAAGAGGATTAGCACAACTGGAAGATTATTGCTAACCTTCTCCTCGTTCCTCGGCACAGGCAAGCTAGCAAAGCGAGAAGAGGTCGAGAGTTACAGTTGGCATCCCTCAGCCCTCAAAGAGTCTTGAGAGTTTTTTCCAAGCGCACACAGTTGTTGGCCAACTTTCCCTAAGGATGAACTGGCCATTGGGAGCTCTCGGGACCTGTGAAGTGTCTTGCAAATCAAATTTGAATTCAAGAAAAAAAAATATTTTAATGAGAGAGAAAGTTTCCATATTGTCAGCCCAGTCCATGGCAGATTCTGGATATAATGCGATATAATGTTTACTAGCGTGGCTACGTTGCCCCAGACTCGCAGTCCATTACTCGATTGCGCATTCACAGCAGTTTCACAGGATTGCACCAGCTTGAAGATTAGCTCCTCGCCTCCTCGCTTGCTAGATGATTATGTGGTGGTGGGGGATGGATGTTCAGTTCAGTGCCGTACATACAGTATATGTCAAGTTAAACAAGTAAAATCCCAAAATAAATGGACATAAACCCAATTTGTGGGTGGCAGAGAAATTTAATTTTTTTAATTATATTTTTATTCAAACTAACATCATAAAGTATGATATTTTTTAACTTTGAGCAATGATGGAACTATACTTAACTTTTCTTAGGAGTATATAAAACAAAACAGCTCCTTGGACAAAACAAAATGTAACAAATGTCTCTTACATTATGAACGAGCTTGCCACGCGCCTACATTTGAATAACGAAATGTTGGTCGATAGGGAAAATGAACCGAACGAACCGTTCGGTTCAAACATGTGTACCGAAAACTGAACCGAAAGCCTCGAACCGAACAGTTCAATACGAATACGTGTATCGTTACACCCCTACTCAAGAATGGCCTGTGACCAATTACCATTTAATGAGTAAATCTGAGAGGGGAAATGCTCTGAGGGAGTCTGGTCTTGTAAAACATTTTGCCTTATAGATTATGTAAGGACTGTAGACGTCTTATTTAAAAGGCAGTTGGATAGGGGCTTGATGGCCAGCTCTTCTGTATCCTGCATGGTAACCAGGGCTAATGATAGGGATCTCAGTTACACACAAACACATGCGGCCGGCCCAAAGTGGACCCTGCAGGGTAACAGTGTACAGGCCTGTCCAAAGCATGGATGAAATGTCAAGCATGCACTACGGTGAGAGCGAACGAAAGCGAGATCGGGGTCAGATCGGGTGTGCTGACGTGGAACTCGACGCTATCTCTTCATCAGTTTGTCTTCTTCACCTCTATATCCAGCAGCGCAGGATGTTGCGTCTTACCTTATCTTTGTTTGGCTTCTACTTATTGTGAGAAAAGCAGCTGTCAGCGATATTCTGTCCAAATTTAGTCCTAAATTCTGATTGTGCTTATCAGTGTCTTCAAGGGAGGTTTCATAAGCATTCATCTGTGATATACAGGTCTGCACGTGTGCTTGTTAGGGCTGTGATGGAGTGTTTGAGCAATATTAATGTAAAAGAGCAGTTTAATTAAAGCGGAATAAAGCCATTTTTAAAAAGGCTTGCATCAACAAATTAATTTTTTTAGGCATTAATAGCAAGATGTTAAGAGTTTGTGAACATTCATCTAAAAACATTTACTGACAATTTAATACCCTTTTAAGCACATTTTTCCAAAATCAGTCCTAAAAAACCATTACCACAACAGCCTGAAAACATTAATACCACTACAAAAGCTAATACATTTTCATGATAACACTGTCTAATTACACATATTAAAGGGGTCATGAACTGGCTTTTTAAATGTTTTATTTTGTTGTCTGAGGTCAACTTATGACATTCGCTTGGTTTTTACATTCAAAAACATAAAAATGAATAAGTTATGGGCTATTTTCTTCCCTAGTTTTCAGCCTACTTGAAAAATGCTCGGATTTTATGGGCGTATCGCATTGAAGACTAGGAAGTAAACGCCCACTGCTGTGAGTGGATAACAGTTTTGCATATTATAATGAGCTTCAACTCTGTCGTTGGTTTCGGTCGATGCACGTGGGGGATTGTTTTGAAAACCACTGTTGTAAAATGGCAACCGGAATGATTCGCCCATACATGTTCTGACCCAGAGTCCGATCCCGAATCACAGGACAATGAACCAACAGCACCTCGAATACAACGGATACTTGTAGACACATACACATAATTATTAGATATCAAACGATCTGTAACAATGCAATGCTAGCCGAGTAGATCTAAAATAAAAATATTACTCACATATAGGGTTGGGTATCGTTTGAATTTAAACGATTCTGATTTCGATTCCTTGTTTTGATTCCGGTTCCTAACGATTCTCTGATTCTGAATTCTTTTAAGAGGCAGGGTCAAAAAAGTTTAGCTAACCTTGCTAACCAACGGTCTTTCTGAAGGAAATATTCCTTTCTGAAGGAAATACTCTTTCGGTCACAAATACTCCTTTTGTCACAAATTTTGCATTTTGCCGAGATTTCGTGATTTTTAGAAAGCGAAGCCACACTTTGGACCGTCGACGTAAGCTACTCATGTTCGAACTCGCGCTGTTATGCCAACACTTCCGGTAGACGCTTTCGCTGGTGTTGTTCAGCGGTTTCTTCTTCGGTCGGCAGACTGTGAATATCGAAACTAGGAATTGAAATTTTAACTTTTGAACGTTTCAGGGAAAAACGAAAAGTTAGTCCCGGTTCCAATCGATTTTCGATACCCAACCCTACTCACATAAGTGTTGCACCACTCCTGTTGGATCCAATATAGAAGGTACAGCGCCTTTTTTAATCATAATTGGTCTGTAAATCCAGCCTCTAACTGTGTCTTGTTTACAAAACAATCCTCGGTGAAATTAAGCGAACATACGGATAATATTTTACACTCATCTGCTGGAACGTCATTAAAACAAATTTGAACCAGGCATTCCTAATATTGGAATCCAGAGGAAGCTTATGCAGCGACTGTCTTCTTCCACAGCCAGGCACGGCACAACATTTTGTCAACTGAATGTTTATTGCTGGTAGCTCGCTCCGGTTTGTCATACACGAGGTATGCTTTTGTTTACCTATGCGTGAATGCGCGAATCGGTGGGCGGGGCTAAACCGGCCGTGTTGAAGTAGGCGTTGATGAGCGGGTGGGGTTTTAGCGTCTTTGACGTCATACTTCCACACTTTCAAAAACGAGACGTTTGTTGAGGCTGGTGTCAATAAAAGCTTTTATTGGTTTTCAATTCTGAAACTTACAGGATATTCTTATAATATGATGACCTCTTAGATGTCAAAAGCTCAAGGAAAATTTGATTTCTCAGTTCATCACCCCTTTAATTAGTAAAGATGCATAATTACATGTACCGTTACCCTAAACCAAACCATAACCCTAAACTTATAGTAAGTTAATATTACTCAGGAGTGAAATGTATGACACCTGAAAATAAAGTAACCATTTTCACATTATTTAACTCTAACATTATTTAATTAACATTATTTAATTATTTCATGCACAGTTACTTGAAGCTATGAAATAATACATATTTTTAAATTTTTTGATTGATTTCTCTCATTACTGCAATGTCTTCTGCAATTTACAACCCATATACTTCAATATATTATTTGAAACCTGGAATGAGATTTGTGGTTTTGGCTGTACAAATCTTTTTAAGATCATCTGACATTCATGTTGGTTTCGAAATGTGCAATTAATTCATGGATTTGCATGAATTTGGATGTGCATTAGACTGGCATGACACCTTCATAATTAAGACATGACACTTGTCATGAATATGAAGGAGGTAATGCATGTTTATGACAACTGTCATTAAGTGTCATTCGCTCAATTATGACATTTTTAAGGCGAATATGACATTGTTTGAGATGTCTTTGTTATCGACAACTTGACAAACCACTCTAGTGGAGGTCAAGAAAAATATTCATGACACAGTTATAATGGCCTCATGACAGCCAATGTCAAAAACAACCACCTGATAGTTTAATGTAGTCTTAACCCATAGTGGTTTCTTAAGTTTGATAATTAATCTGCTGTCATGTTTATGACAGGTTGTGTTGTCTTGGTAATGTCAAGTTGTCATCACATAGACACTGCAGGTTATGATGTATTGGTTTATGTCAAGTTGCCATGACAACAAGACGCTGACTGGTTATAATGTATTGGTTTATTTGTCATGACAAAGACATCTCAAACAATGTCATATTTGCATTAAAAAATGTCATAATTGAGTGACACTTAATGACAGTTGTCATAAACTTGCATACTTGCAACTTCCAGTTGTCACCCTCCTTCATTTTCATGATGTATCATGTCATGATTACGAAGGTGTCATGTCAGTCTTGTTACCAACTTTTAGATTATTTAAGAAACGTTTGAAGCGTTGGCTCATTATGGTATGGTTTAGGCTAACTAATAACATATTTAGCTTACACCTCAAATGAATCTGAATCTAAAATGTTATATCTACCGTGGACATATTGCTAAACATTATTGCCTTCAAATAATGCCATTGGTTTTTGGGGAGTCACACCACATCTCATTTCACAACCTGAACTAACCTCACCTTGTCATGAAAAGTAAATTTTTAGTCCTATAGAAATTGACACAGTCATGGCCTGCAAGGTCATGAAGGTCTCTTTATGATATAATTCAAAATTATGTGTGTTGGTTAAACAACGTGACTGATGTGGCAGACAAAAGTAAAAAAAAAGCAGTTTTGATACTAATGTTAAAAGAGCATTTTGAAATTAAGGCAAATTTGATTAATGAAAGTGACTAGATCTGTCTAATATACTCATTAGTCAATAGCAAATTGACTGTTGGTCATATGAACGAGCGTCAAAATTTTGCATTCGTTAAATCCCGTTTTTTGATGCACTGTAAACTCTAGTGCATTGGAGCCCTTAGTTAACACAGTATTCTTGACGAACAATCGTGATCTGTGAACTTGCTGGTACATTTAGCCATCGGTGACCTACTTTGCACTTTTCTTTCTATCTCTGGATCTGTTCTAGTCCCCCTGCAGTGTGCGAGCATGTGCATGTGCCCTGGAAGCCGAACGGTCACGTATGCTGAAATATTTCCTGGCAGGGTCTGTGATACTGGCTGGATTCGTTCCAGTTGGGGGAGAGAGTGGAGGGTTAATGATTAGTCTCATGCTCTGTGTGGATCAAGGGCATGAGACCATGCGGGCCTGGGGGAAACGAGAGAGAGAAAGAGAAAGAGCATAAACCAAGAACACAACAGCTGAATCACTCATCACTTCTATATTCATCCTCAGCTCGTGGTACAGACCTATATACACAGTACTGTGTACTCCTTATTGATTTCCAGGATACCTTTTATTAAGGCTTTTCACACATGGCTTGTTTGGAGTGGAAACTGGCACGTTTTCTTGTTAGTTTAGGCATGTATGAACACAGATCTGCTCAAAATAGTTTGAGATGGGCTGAACTGAGGTTACAAACTTTGAAGTGGTTCTCTTGTTGTGAAAAAGCAATCTGACCCAATGGACCTACAAACCAAGCTGTATCATAATACGTTATGGGGAATGATTCTGTCTGATTCTGTGAGTGAGCACATTACTTACCGCAGTTGACAACCAGAGAACGCCTCTTCAGCTTAAATTGCCCTTCTCTGAAACAGGTGCATTGTCGATAAAGACTTGATTCCCGCTCCAACTTATAAAATGTATCAGTTTGAGTGAGAATCAAGGCTTATAAGCATTTGGATATTCTAACTTGAGTTAACTCAGGCTAACAGAGCAAACTTGTCAATCCATCTTGATGGACAAAGAACATAAATAGGTGAACTATGACCATTTTACTCACATGCAACTTGCATAACAGCCTGTTAATGTAAATGCGTAAACACGAAATGCGCCTCTATAGCACGCATTGTGTATAATCGTGCAATTTATACCAAGGGGGTAATCCATCAGCCGAAGTTGAAGCCTCGTGGGAGCCGCCATTGTAGCAGAACTTCACCTGCTGTTAGCATCCCATTGACTCCCATTCATTTTGGCGTCACTTTGACAGCGAATAACTTTACATCTGAAGCGTCCAAAGACTTCATTTGTCCATTATTTATTTCTCAAGAAACACGACAATGTATAAAATGCTCCATTACTTTGTATCTTACGTTATGGCCCCGTAGATGCCGTTTTTGTGAAAAATAGGCTAACGATTGCATCATCACTACGCAACTTTCTGTCGCACATTAGAGACATTACCGTATAGACAGAAGGAGAAGCTCGCAGGCAATCTTTTGCTGTCTATGAGGCAATCGGGGGACATGGAGGCATAAAGTCGAGGGAGAAGCCCATAAATAGAGTCCATAAAAGCAACGGGACAAAATATTTCAACATTTTTGTCTTGGCACAGCTACTGGAAGATTTACAGACGTCGTCATGTAACAGTTTGAGCCTGCGCGGTCACTCAGACATCAGAAAGAAAGTGCAAAAATCGGGCTTCAGTCTTCTCCATTGAAGTCATTGGGGACGCTCTGTCCATTTCTTTTACTGTCTATGATTTATACGTGAAAATGAGTTTTTACGTGCATATGATACTCAGTTTTCGCGTGCATTTGATACGTAGTTCATTTGCTTGTAATACACAAGCACCCCACACCACTAATTGTACCCATGCGTATAATACCCATGCACCCCACACCACTACTAAACCTACCCTAACCAACCCATGCGTAATCCCATGCACGTGAAAACTTCTATATTCATCCTCAGCTCGTGGTACAGACCTATATACACAGTACTGTGTACTCCTTATTGATTTCCAGGATACCTTCTTATTAAGGCTTTTCACACATGGCTTGTTTGGAGTGGAAACTGGCATGTTTTCTTGTTAGTTTAGGCATGTATGAACACAGATCTGCTCAAAATAGTTTGAGATGGGCTGAATGAGGTTACAAACTTTGAAGTGGTTCTCTGTTGTGAAAAGCAATCTGACCCAATGGACCTACAAACCAAGCTGTATCATAATACGTTATGGGGAATGATTCTGTCTGATTCTGTGAGTGAGCACATTACTTACCGCAGTTGACAACCAGAGAACGCCTCTTCAGCTTAAATTGCCCTTCTCTGAAACAGGTGCATTGTCATATAAGACTCTTATTCCCGCTCCAACTTATAAAATGTATCAGTTTTGAGTGAGAATCAAGGCTTATAAGCATTTGGCATATTCTAAACTTGAGTTAACTCAGGCTAGACAGAGCAAACTTGTCAATCCATCTTGATGGACAAAGAACATAAATAGGTGAACTATGACCATTTTACTCACATGCAACTTGCATAACAGCCTGTTCTCACGTAAATGCGCCTCTCATAGCACGCATTGTGTATAATCGTGCAATTTATACCAAGGGGGTAATCCATCAGCCGAAGTTCAAGCCTCGCGTGGAGAGCCGCCATTGTAGCAGAACTTCACCTGCTGTTAGCATCCCATTGACTCCCATTCATTTTGGCGTCACTTTGACAGCGAGATAACTTTACATCTGAGGCGTCCAAAGACTTCATTTGTCCATTATTTATTTCTAAAGAAACACGACAATGTATAAAATGCTCCATTACTTTGTATCTTACGTTATGGCCCCGTAGATGCCGTTTTTGTGAAAATAGGCTAACGATTGCATCATCACTATGCAACTTTCTGTCGCACATTAGAGACATTACCGTATAGACAGAAGGAGAAGCTTGCAGGCAATCTTTTGCTGTCTATGAGGCAATCGGGGGACATGGAGGCATAAAGTCGAGGGAGAAGCCCATAAATAGAGTCCATAAAAGCAACGGGACAAAATATTTCAACATTTTGTCTTGGCACAGCTACTGGAAGATTTACAACGTCGTCACGTACAGTTTGAGCCTGCGCGGTCACTCAGACATCAGAAAGAAAGTGCAAAAATCGGGGCTTCAGTCTTCTCCATTGAAGTCATTGGGGATGCTCTGTCCATTCCTTTTACTGTCTATGATTTATACGTGAAAATGAGTTTTTACGTGCATATGATACTCAGTTTCGCGTGCATTTGATACGTAGTTCATTTGCTTGTAATACACAAGCACCCACACCACTAATTGTACCCATGCGTATAATACCCATGCACCCCACACCACTACTAAACCTACCCTAACCAACCCATGCGTATCCTATGCATCGTAAAACTCATTTTCGTGCAATAAATTGCATATAAATTCGAATAAAGTCCCTATTTTGGAACAAAGAAAACAATCTACAAGTCCTTAAGAAAAAATAATAATAGCAAAATATTCCTTATTGGCCATGGCATGAAAATAATTTGTCAGCTTACATAATTTTAAAATAAATATTAAACTACTTAATGTGTTGGAACCCATGCACTTCCTGCTAGGCCACAACTGACTGGGACTATGCAGGGCTCGAGACTAACGGCGTCCTATCGTCCTGGGGACGATAGAAAATGTGTTTAGGACGAACAGAAATATTCTCCAGGACGCCTACAGGACGAAAGACATTTTGTATTTATGTTCACAGGGCTCGAATTTCGGAGCGGGTGTTGCGCATAATTATAATCATTCCCGCAAGTCTATTTATAATGTGGGATATTCCCGCAATCCACACAGAATATAAAATCAAATCATTCTTTTAATAACTATCTACCAGACGCAATTTCACAAACAGCGTGAGTGTTCAGCGGTGCCGCGTCTTCTCTTCTCTCAAAATGTGTTGGCCAAGGCAAGCATCAAGCGCTGCCGCGATAATACACACTCGCGTTCAGGAGTCGGGACATGACGGAATATTCACAGCACAGTCGGGCCAGCAGTGCATCGTGAATGAAGTTGACCATTTGCACGTCTATTTAGTCTTACCAGTTTAAACATTAAAGCGATTTTAAACTAATCAGTGCTCGCGCGCTCTCTGGGATGATTTTCTGCGCGCATTCATAGAAAATCCGCCTCAAGAACAGCTGGCCAGTAACAAAAGTTATTTTTCACGGATTATATTGCTTTAACACGCAAAACTGTGTCTATTTCGGTCTTTGTGAGTATAATAGTCTAAACATAGTACGTTTTGTCTGTAATAAGCATAAAACGCATGCCAGTGTCATGAACACAGGATCCGTGCTCTAGCTCTTAAAGTGACAGCAAACATACAGTATGTGTTGGTCATTAATTTTGTCGTCAAAACAATAAAAGAGAGCTTTAAGTTCAAGTACTAATCAGGATTAATAGCCTATGTATTTAATTTATTCAGGACTAAAATACTATCCAGTGTTATTTTCCATTTGATTTCTTTATTCAGTTTCTCTCTATGAATAATAGTGTTAGACCTATTCAAAAACTTTTCTCTTTATTTGTATCTTTATTCTATTGTTTTTATTTGTGCAACTTTTTTCAATTTTATTGAACAATTTAAATCAAGCTTCGTGTTGTGTAAGTTCTTAACAACATTACCCCATTGTAAAAATGCAATGAGCGCAAACATTCAGGCAAGATAAATAATAATTTTGTTTGGCAAAAATTAAGGTATTTTTTTAAGTCACAGTAGTTAAATCTGTATCTGTATTGCATGTTCAAACTTTAAAATCATTCATATTATCTGGATAATAGATTTTTTCTCTGGAAGTATGTAGGTTTGGAAATTTTAGAGAAATTCTAAATTAATGCATTACAATTTTACTAAACCCATTATATTTTAGTCATCTGAATTGTTTGAGTTATCTAACAGCTATGGATGATAATAACAAAGTACAGAAACAATATTTTTAATTTGGGACGGTTGACATTCACTTTAGGACGGTTCAAAATTGTTTTTTAGGGACGGTTCCAGGACGGAGGTGAAAAAGTTAGTCTGGAGCCCTGGACTATGAAATGACCTATTTGCCTACTGATTCATACCTTGAGAGGTCACACATCCATTTGAAACAACATCCTGGTTCACTTATCTGGAAAAGCTTTCTGAGTTACCACCTACTGTTTAATCTTTAAATTAGTAATTATTTAACAAGGGGATAAAGCAAGTCCACACACTCCCATAAGGAATTCTAAAATATTCTATAAGGAAATTCTACAAGCTACAGTAGTGTGCAGAACTTATTCAGTTATTTTGTTATTTCTTTCAGTTGTCTGTCAAAAACACCTGCCTGCAACCATCCAGGTGTGCAATGAATTTGTTTGTTTTCCTGAAAGAGAAAATCCCCTACGCCCTCCCAAATGAACCATATTCCCAGCAAGGCTCACAAGAAACTTTCCATCTTCCCCCTCATAGTCTCTGACCTCAATCTCATATTCTTCAGGGTCTTTTCTTCTCCACATGCCTCATCTACCCGTGCTGTCATTCTCTTTCAGCTCCCACCCCCTCCCGCACTTTTTCTGCCAGAGCTATGCGTGGAATGTCAGCTCCTTGGGCTGGATCTCCATTCCCATCAGGAAGACAGTGACTGTCTCAATGTCTCAGCCTCACTCGTGATTCTAATTGCACATAATATAGCATGAAAGATGGATCTTTGTCTGATCTCTTGGTGCCAGAGAAACAGACACACTCACAAGAACGTTCCTCCAGGTAGTTTCGACAGAAACATTAACCCCGTCTGTCTCTCTCTTGACAGCCTCCCATTCCGTTCTTCGCCTGTGAGCTCAAAGCGGTGACTCCGTACATGAGGGGCTTCTTCTGCGGGGACCCCAGCATCACCTACCCTTACATTAAAGATGAGGCCATTCCTGATAGCATGCTTATAGCCGGGGGCATCATAATCACAGGACTTACGGTAAGAACACACATATGAGATATCACTTGCTAAAAAAGGCCTTGAAGGAGTTCTCCCAATGGTGTAAATTCGGTCTTTTTTACTCAACCTGAATCAAAAAACTGAACTGACTTGAGCCGAAGAATGAGGATTGTCTAGAGCTGCTGTACAACCGAATTTGAATTTGTGTCGCATTTGATAAAGTTTGCATCATTGATTCTATTTCCTGTTTATTACCGTGAAGCTGCTTTGAAACGACCTGTATTGTATAAAGGTCTAAAAATAAATATAGGTGACTTGACTCAGTGTCGGATGTATTTTCTTCACAGAAACACAAAAGATTTTCAATAGTTGTACCAGTCTTTCTTTCCACAGAATTGGAAAGATTGGCAACAGAGGCTTTTAAGCATCTAAATGGAATGCGAAATCAACATGAAAGTATGCTATTTGTCGTGAATACGACTGAATGCCTTCAGAAGACAACAGAAAGCTTTGTGTGAAAAATAACCTCACATCGCCTGCTTCTGGGCCAGAAAGCTACGCTTCAGACAAGACTACAGCCAATGGCCAACTATCACATTACATTTTGTGTATGTGTAAAAGGAAATAACTCTCCATACCAGCAGATGACAGGTGTTTGTCCGTCATTCAAAAAGGTATACCAGAAGAGCTAAAACTGTGAATATCATCATAAATGAGATTAAAGGGTCAGTTCACCCAAAAATGAAACCAGAAATTAAGTCATTATTACTCACCCCCATGCTGTACCAACCCCGTAAGGCCTTCATTCATCTTCAGAACACAAATGAAGATATTTTTGATTAAATCACTCCTACATAGGCTGCCTCAGGGAATGCAAACTTGAAGGCCCAGAAAGTCCTTGAAGAAAATGTTTAAATATTCCATGTGACTACAGTGGCTCAAGTATGAGTTTATCAAGCGACGAGAATACTTTTTGTGCGAAAAACTAACAAAAATAACAAATTTACTTGCCTATTCCTTTTCTTCCTTCTTGGCCTGAGACGAGAGTTCAAGAGATTTCCACGATGCATGCGCGAGAACTGAACTGAAGTAGTTGAAGGAGATCGCAATTCTCGCGCATGCGTCGTGGAAATCTCTTGAACTCTCGTCTCAGGCCCAGAAAGCCCATTTTCTTCATTTGACTTCCTGGGCCGTCAAGATTTCGAATCCCTTAGGCAGCCTATATGTAGCAGTGATCCACCTCTCAAATTTTATCAAAAATATCTTCATTTGTGAAGGTCTTACGGGGTTGGTACAGCATGGGGGTGAGTAATTAATGACTTTATTTTCATTTTTGGGTGAACTAACCATTTAAGATGAAAAGTGAGACGAGCCTTCTGTGTGTTCCTTCGTTACTTTGTCGTTTACTTGCTTTTGAAACTTTTTAACAGCTCTTAACGGCCTTAAGTCGGTGAGCCAAACTCAACAACCTAACCAGTCCAATTTGTGAACGAATCATTTACACTTGATCAGCTGATTCATTACTCCCTTAATTTTTGTTTTTCTAAAGTCGGAATGGTGCGAAACTTGGTAAACTTGCTATGTGAACACGAAACATGTTAAATGGTCCTGAAAAAATAGTCACACTTGTGCTTCTCAGTGGTCGAAAATTGCTTTGGAAATAATTGGGAGACGAATTGCATCTAGTGGAAACTTACAAGTACTGCGGCCAAACAAAATCTTACTGAAAGCGAATTTTTGAGATATCAGGCTCAAATTTTAGTTTATTAACTTGCCTAGATGTATGGCTTTGGTTTTCTCACAGTTTTAGAGAAAAACATGTTTTTTTGAAAATATATATTTCATATAAAATGTAATTTTTCATGACAATAAAACTTTTTTGTTTACTTTTTACAACTTTTTTCACTTCAGTAATAATCTGCCAAGTGTCAAACTTAATTCTCTTGCTCTAAAGCATTCATT
The DNA here is from genome assembly GCA_030378365.1 of Hybognathus amarus. NCBI lineage: Eukaryota > Metazoa > Chordata > Actinopteri > Cypriniformes > Leuciscidae > Hybognathus > Hybognathus amarus. The sequence continues at coordinate 160,495 of JAQIUQ010005448.1, forward strand.
ATTTACTGACAGTTTGATGCTCAAAATGCTATTGATGCTATGCTCAAAAATTGAATAAATGTATTATAAGTACAGTGTAAACATAATTTAGTACTGTAAAATCCCCTAAAAATGCAAAATATTGAATAAAAACATTATCGAACTAAAATATAGTACATACATTTTATTGAAATATATATATATATATTATATATATATATGTATATATATGTATATATATATATATATGACATATATATATATATATATACATATATATATATATATATATATACATATATATATATATATATATATATATATATATATATATATATATATATATATATATATATATATATATATATATATATGTATATATATATGTATATATATATATATATATGTATATGTATATGTATATATATATATATACACCTTACCTATATATGCCTTATACCTTACCTATATATACCTATATATACCTTTACTCAAAAGAATGATGTATACTCTTTCTAGTTCTCTCATGAGCTCTTATTAACATGCTTAGGGGTGCTAGGGTGGATGTCAAGATGGTTCAGTGAATAACAACTTACAGACTTTAAATATAAGTAAGTTATAAGGTACGAGAGGCTGTGCTGTATCAGTGAATAAGTAACGGGTGAAGGGCGTGGTTGCAACCCCTTCAGCCGTTACTTATTCATGATGCAGCACTTACCTTGAGTACCTTAATGCTTTTATAAAACGGTTAGCAGACAATAAAAAATATTAAAGTAATAAAATATGTAATAGTGCAACTTTCATGAAATGAAATCACTAATAACCTTTCTTCCACTAGAAAAAATAGTCCCTGACCGTGAACAGCAACAACGTTCCAATGTGTAAAATGCATGAAAGCTCAAATAAAAACAACATAAGAACCGCAATGTTGAACAGAACCGTTGGGTGAAGCGGTCATAGCCGTGTTTGATCATGAATAGAATGAAGAAAGTAAGTCGTATAGATTTGAAACCACATTAGGGTGAGTAACTGATGACAGAATTTTAATTTCAGAGTGAACTGTCCCTTTAAGGGACTGCATGTCCACAGTAGTATTAGCCCACGGTTCTCCTGTTACTCAAGGCTATTGATTTACTCTTTTCATCCACTTTGCCATTGAACACGAGGTTCTCTTTGTGAATATGTGTGAGGTACTGTTAGGGCTGATTGTGAACTTGTCTTAACTCAGTAAGGCATGGCTATAACCTCAACGGTGTCCCCTGTGTGTCTCAGATTGCTGTCGGAGAGTGTTACCGGGTACGGTTCAGAGGTGTCCACTCAAGAGCATTTGTGCGAAACCTCTACGTGTCCTGCCTGTACAAGGAGCTGGGCAGCTTCCTGTTTGGCTGCTGTGTAGGGCAATCCTTGACCAACATGGCGAAGCTGAGTGTGGGCCGACTCCGTCCCCACTTCCTGTCGGCTTGCAATGTGACCTATGCTTCACTCAACTGCCTACCTGGAGCCTACATTTCAGATGTCGTCTGCAGGAACAAGCTGAAGATAGTGGAGGAGGCCAGGTATTTTTTTTGTTCTATATTTGAGCTCTCTTCCAAAACCTAGGCTGCTAAAACATTGTATACTCTCTGAGTATGTGCTACTTTAAGTACTTACTTGTTACTGTAAAAAGTGTTACTGTACAGTATGTTTGTGTGCAGTATGAATGAAACCCAGATGTTCTACATCCGTCACGTAGACATTGTCAACAATTGTTTGTCATACTTTAAGTATTACAAAGTGCACTTTTTAAAAGTCTACCTAATGTGTTTAGTATACACTTACTGTAAGTGGCCTTTTATTTCATAAATATTATATTACCTGGAAGTACTGTTTAAAAGTAATTACTTTTTAAGTGCACATCCAATACAATTAAGTGCACTTTTTGTAAGCTTGCCATGGTTCATTCTGAGGTTGTTTCCTGTGGGATCTTCCTCACACACATAGCTATTGATTTTCAATATTTTCAGTATTTAGAACGATTTCATCGACGATTCTCTTACTTTGTCCACCATCTTGGTTAGAGATTGTTGCAATATGTTGTGGGATTGTCTACTCTGTGAAAGATGAATGCGATCGTTCTTTAGAATTTGTCCAAAAGAAGATAACTAGATTTTTTTAAACACCTATAGGCTGGGCCGGTTGCATAAACCGCCATTATGTTAAAGGAGTCGTTCACTTAAAAAAAACGTATGCTGATAATTTACTCACCCCCATGTCATCCAAGATGTACATGGCTTTCTTTCTTCAGTTGAAAAGAAATTAAGGTTTTTGATGAAAACATTCCAGGATTTTTCTCCATATAATGGACTTCAATGTGGTCCAAACGGTTCAAGGTCCAAATGAGAGTTTCAGTGACTCTCCTGTTCAAACTCGTTCATAAAAATGAACAAATCATTTTTTAAATTCATTTGGTTCATTCAACGAACAAAATGAACGAAATGACTCGAAAAAAGATTTGTTCATTTTGATGAACGAGTTCGAACAGGAGAGTCACGGACCGTGCATCACAGAACAGAGCATTTGTGCTTATAAAACTTAGGTTTTTTTTTTTCTTAAATGACTGGTCGTTTCGCTAGATAAGACCCTTATTCATCGTCTGGAATCGTTTAAAGCCCTTTGAACAGTTTGCAGTTTGCACAGAAACGCTCATTTGGACCTTGAATCGTTTGCTTCCCATTGAAGTCCATTATATGGAGAAAAGTCCTGGAATGTTTTCATCAAAAACCTTAATTTCTTTTCAACTGAAGAAAGAAAGACATGAACATCTTGGATGACATGGGGGTGAGTAAATTATCAGCAAAATATTTTTTAAAGTGAACTACTCCTTTAAGACAGTGTCTTAAGTTCTAGTATGACCCACTAGCAGTTAGTCAAGGGCAGTCAGTGTTACGTTTCAGTATAAAATTAGACTAATCTACGTTTTATGTTACTGATTTAAAAAAAGATGATCGCAGTAGCTGGTGGCATTTAAAAAAAAGTGTTTAACTTGCAACCACCCGCTGGCTTCACAGACAGGGCTTAGATTAAGCCAGGATTACACCTTAGTTCAATAAGAGATTTAAGTAGCTTTCAGTTACATTACTGGTGTGACAAACCAATGGCACGGACATATTTTAAGCTAGTCACTTACAGTTAAAACAGCTCAAACATGCATTTTAGTCTGGGACTAGGTTTAAAGGAGCCGTATGTAAGATTGTGGCCAAAACTGGTACTGCAGTCACTTTCAAATTACTGTAGAGCGGTGTATCCCTCCCCCTGACCTCAAGGTTGCCAGATAAGGATCCAACTTTTTTTTTATCCGACATGTGTGTATCTGCAGCTGTGGTAACTAGAGCAGAGCTGGCAACCCGAATGCTGCAACACTACTGACTCCGTGATTGGTAGATCGGTGGAGGGTGGCAGCATCAGACCAAAACACAACATGACAACATCAACACCAGTTGAGGGCTGCAACGTCACTTTTTAAACGACAATATCTTGGCCGGGCTACTGTTGTCAGTTATATAAGTATTTAAAATGAACATGATTTCTTAATGTTTAGTGGCCATTTTATGATTATTTGAAATACATTTCTTACATACAGCTCCTTTAAGCCTTGTCAGTGAAACCTGGGGGAATGTGTATGATTAGTTAAGGTCGAACTACAGTATTTAATGTGCAAATGTTAGATGCTTTTTAATCGCATAGTGTGTTTTCATGAAACTATGGTGGTATTTACTGAGAATAACATGTATGCTTGTGTTTACCTAATGCAGACAATGTTACGCCCTATAAAACAGTTCTGTGGTTTAATGATTTGCAGGATTGTGACGTTTAGTTGGTAACACTTCCCTCTGCTCTTCTTAAACAGAAAGTCCTTCTTCTCGGGCCATGCATCTTTCGCCATGTACACCATGCTTTACCTGGCAGTGAGTATCGCCACGTGTGGCCGTATTTTCCACATGCACACTCAAACACACGTCAGGGTAGCAGCAAAACTCCTGTGCTTGCCGTGGGATGCCGACGAGGAGCTGTACTGTTGTCAGCTTCACTTCCCATCCCTGCCATGTGGGAAAAACGCCAAAACATTCCTACTGACAAGAAACTCTCTCAAAACATCAACTCACACAAATACACTCATACTGAAAGAAGAAGGCTCTGAGAATGCAAAAAAAAAAAAAAAAAAACTCCCAAAAGGCATTTTGCTTCAAGCGGAAAAGAAAGGCTTGAGTGAAAGGGGGAATGTTCTCCAGAGGCCTGATGAATAGATGAGTGGAGAGAGGGAGAGCGAGTGAAAGCTAGCGAAGACAGAGGAGGCCTTGTTTAGTTGTGGGTTGGGTCCGGGAGGGGGGGAGCTTTGGCCTGCTGAGAGATAGACAGGCTTCTTTCAGCTAAACCCCACTCTCTCACTCGCTGTTATGGCCTGGGAAAGGGGCACAATAAGGGGAAAAATGACAAAACACTTACAAGCAATCATAAAGCTTGACGTTCAATAGCATTCACATTTCTCTTTCACTCATCTGCCCCACAAACCATATCAGAATTTATTCTGCCCTGAGTGCCAATCACGTTTAGAACGGAGGAAAGAAGATTTGTCCCGCTGTGTAAAAACAAGCTATTTTCGACCATTCATCTGATTCAATTCACGGGCCTCTGGCTGCTCTAAAAGTGGGAGAGCTCTTCAACTCTCATTAGAGAGAGAACACGAACAGAAGAGCACAGAGCGAGGGAAAAGCTATAGAGAATCCGTGCCAGGCTCTTTGTCCTCTCTGCCTGTTTTTTCTCTCGGCCCCATCCAATGACGGCTCTGTTCAAGCTTAGCCCTGCCTTGAATGCCTGACCTGCGGCCACATGCTCCGGCTCTGAGCGCCAGCTGCTCCAGGCTTTACTGCAGGAAGCCAAACACCTGTGATGGGAGGCGCACAAGGACCCTTAAAGTCTGAAATGTTTCGCGGTCCCTTGTGTGACATCAATATCCATAAAGTTCATCTACATCCAATACTTCTGCTGTCTCCGCTGACCCCAATATTTCTCCCCAGCTTTCGTTATAGCTTGGTCGTCAGGGTGGTACGATTAGCACATGTTAACGTGTTTATTTTTTCTTCACAAAAAGCTACGCTGCGTCCCAATCCACCTGACTCATACTACGCGCTAAAAGTATGTACTCTTTTTGTGAAGAAAAAGTATATACTTTTGAGTGTGCAGCAAAAAGAGTAGGCAAGCTTTGGGACATACTATCACGTCACCTTTAATACGGACGGCTCTGTCGCGTGCTGCGTGCATCCTGTCACCGTAAACTGCCCTGTCAATCATCTTGTCACAGTCTAAAATCCTCCATTCTATCTAATTTGATTTCCTACCGTTTCAGGAGCACGTTCCATCTGCCAGTCGTGGGTCTGTCATGCAGATACTCTCCTCGTGTTTGCAATTTGAATATAATGATGCATTTAAAAAGTAATGGCTAAAATCGTGTTCTTACAAAAGTTCACAATGCTGCTGCATATGCAATATAATGTGGACAACATTGAATAAATTCATTTTCGTCCCGGTTCAGATACTGATAATTAATCACTCAAACCTTTTTATCTAAACCTCTCTACACGGCCGCGGGACCAGCGCGTGACTCGCGCGCCCTCCGTGTCTCGTAGTTTTTTAACACTTTACTCGTAGTTTGTAGTTCTAACCGAATCCTCGTCCACCGCGCAATGGTTTGTGGGCAATATCAGCCGTTAGAGTGTGCACCGATGTACACTTCGGATTCTGACCGGAAACAGTAGACCATCCGGGTATCTTTGAAACACTCATTTCAACATACTACTGGTTTGGGACGTACTAATTTATTTTTCGAATACTATTTAGGACGGATAGTATGCGAATTGATACGGAGCACTAGTGTTTACTTCTAACTGAAATGTAGCCTCGTAAGTGACCGATTTGGGACACTCTGTCTAATATAGCACATACATGAAGACTAACCCTACTTCCATAGTAGTTGACCCAAGAAGTATGTCCAAATTTGTAGTGGTGCACGATATATCGGCCGCCGATATAACATCGGCCGATTTGGTAAATTTTTTATACATCGGTATCGTTCCGATGTCAAAATAGGGCCGATGTGAACAGGCCGATGATCATTCCTGTGTATTTGACGTGCGTGTAGATTTGAGTGTGGGGGCTGGGATGTGCGCAAGTCTGTTTAAAACGTCAAGCGCCTGAAGACTGGAACTGGCGCACTGTTTTCTGTCAGCCTAATGCGTATTTTTGTCCCGCCAAAGCCATATTTGACCGGTAAGTGATGTAGATTGACTGCTTCGCTTGTTTAACTGAGGGAACGGAGAGAGTGAAAGCACCGGTCATGCGCGTCGTCTTCAAACGGTCTCTCTCTCCCTCACTTGCGCATGTTTATGAATTGAGTTGACTGAATATCTTTGAGAATACACGATGGTAAAAGTTTTTTTTCTGAACTACTGGTTGTGAATTGTGCTAAAATAGGCGTTGCCTTATCTTCTCTGAAAAGCTTTCCATACATCAGATCAGATGACATGTAATCTGGTGAAATTGTTTTTATCACAAATCACAATATATATCACAGAAAAATAAAATATCACAAAATGTAATTTTTTACCAATTTCGTGCAGCCCTAATCCTCGCTATGTGTTTTCTATACAGAGATATCGACATTGGTAAATATCGGTATCGGCAATAACAGCAATATTAATATCGGTTATCGGCATTGGCCACAAATTTTCACATCGGTGCATCACTACAAATTTGTAGTATTCATAAAACAATAAGCGAAATGTACCGAATTACCTAGCGAGATTCTGAAGTGCGTATCCGATGAACACTTTACTATCCCATGAGGCCACGGGAGAGGATTTGTGAATTAAGGTGAGACACTGCAGGTGAATAGGATAAAAATTTTAACTTACAGATGTCACCATGAAACTTTACCAGTTGATTACTCACATCAGTAGGAGAAAAAAACGTATTGCAGGTTTTCTGTAATTTTATGTTTAAATATGCTGATTATGTTTAAATCAGGCTATATCTAATTAAATATGTGCTAATTTGCATATATTTTGAAGTGATGAATCTGATTAACACTTTATTTTGATAGTCCACTTTAGACATTCAACTAACTATAAGTAACTTTGCCGCTACATGTCAACTAACTATAATTAGAGTATTAGTAGACTGTCTGTTTAATATCTGCTAACACTTTATTTTGTTGGTCCCCCAACAGATATTCTACTGACTATAAGTAATTTAGCAACTACAAGTCAACTTGTTCTCCTAACCTGAACCCTAACACCTAACCCTAACCTAACAGTCTACAGACAGTTTTCTACTGCCTACTAATACTGTAATGACAGTTAGTTGACATATAGTTGAAAAGTTACTCACAGTTAGTAGAATGTCTAAGGTGACTATCGAAATAAAGTGTAACCTGAATCTGACCATTGAAAAAATAAGGTTCAAAATTATGTTTGCATTTTGTTGATATATTCAATGAAAAGACCTTTTCAGAGGCGATTATGAATATCCCCTTTTGTTACCCTGTAAATCAGAAAATACTGCCAATAGCCTTAAAAATAGATTTCCGCCCTATTTTTAGGCATAAAATGTCATATCAGGCCAAGAATGATATATCAACAAATCCCTCTGAACAAACCTTCACAATATAGTTAGGAATATGGCTGTAAAGTTTGGTGTATGTAGGTGCTACAGAAGTGGAAAATCGTCACTTGAAGTGTGAGAAAAAATAATTTTGAGAAAACGGCCTTTAAAGATTTTCATGGGATTGCGCATTTCGAGTTAAATGGCCCATTTTACTTTCATGATTGGTTCAAGTCTAAAAGACGACATGTTATTGAATACAAATCTCAAAAAGCCCAAAATCTCAAAATTGAGCAGTGAAAAAATTTTTTTTGCCTGCCGTGTTTCGCCTAAAAGTGAAGCGATGAAACCTTTTTAATATTGTCATCCACCACTAGGGTGGAGATACAGAAACTAGGTAACAACTAAGCAGGGTTGTGCCTGAACGCAGGCACACATTAATATTTTGGACGAACGTGAACTGAGCGTACTGTATTACAGCCTGATGAATGCTACTGTGAACGCGTTCATTCTGGTTTCTGTGAATCTCTCAGTTTAAATTCATACAATAGGGTGCCAGATTTCTATAGAGCCTCCCAGACGAAAACCCGGCTAAAACACATGTAAACAGGCCTTAATATGTAGCAAAAAAACACCCAATCTGGCAAAACCAGCCACCAGTGTCGCACCGCGGCCGCCGTCGACAAAACAACGAGCGAGGAGGCGTCGTATTATCATTTAAACGAGTTTTATAACAAGGTCGATGAGGATGGGAAAAGTCTTACATTTCTGTGCAAACTTTGCCCGTCAATAAAATAATTGTTGTCTGTGGTTGTATATTGGCTGGGGCAATAATAATAATTAAAAAAAGAAGCTGGCAACATATGGAAAAAAAGAACGATGAATGAACTCAGTTCATTTTTTGAAGTACTGAACTTTGAACTAGTTTGTGTAGAAAGTGAAGTTTCCCAACACTGCGACTAAGTAAGCCTATAAATTAGTGTTTCTCATTGACATAGTGTTTCTTTTGAAAGCTAATTTAAAGTCGTGAAACAAAAGCAGAAACCGATCGTTTCTTCTGTATTGAGATCGAATGATGTAGGGAGAGTCTTAGTTCAGTCCAACAGTTGTTGATTGGATGGAGATCTTAATGCAAACTTGCAGTTGATTATAAGGACAGAGTTTATGCAGACAAAATGATTAAAGAAGTCCAGCACACATCAACAGAGAGAAGTCAGTCATTTCAACAAAAGATTCAATTTTGATAAAAAATTCGAAGAAAAAAAAAGTTTATAAATGTTTTACAATAAAACATCAATAACATTTAGAAAATAGAGTAAGTAAATTCAGATTTCATGCTGACATTACGCTCTTGGTCTTTAAGCTATTTATAATAACTACATACTAAAACTTCACCTAAAATATAACAATTTGCTTTTTAAAACTAAATAAGTGCTTTGTTTTGGCTTTTGAGGGTAGTTTATCAGCTTTAGCTAACTTCCTTGAAATCTGTCAGGAAATGTGTCATCAGAAGTTTAGCAAGGTCAAACACACAGACACACAAACACACTCTGTAAGCTTTATTTATCAGTCCATACACTTTTATCAGCCCTTATGTTAATCATTCTTCAAACTTCCTGTCTTTGCGCAGTTCTACCTGCAGGCGCGGCTGTCATGGCGAGGGCGCGAACTCCTGCGACCGTTGCTGCAGTTCATGTTGGTGATGTTAGCAGTGTACACAGGACTCAGTCGCATTTCCGACTACCGCCATCACCCCACTGACGTCCTGACCGGCTTCCTGCAGGGAGGACTGACCGCTTACTGGGTGGTGAGAATCACGTCGCAACACATTTTCAAGCGTCTGGAAGTGCAAGGTACTTTTTGTTTGACGTTTTCTTTGTGTGGTTTCAGGCCTTTTATATCTCATCCATGTTTAAGACGTCTCGTCCAGACATGTCTCCCACAAGCTTGTCTCTGGAAAGTCCCCTGTCCAGCCAGCAAACCGTTTGCTAACAGACCTGCACATAGAGACACCTGAGAGAGATTGATAGTGAAAGCGGGAGTGATGGAGCGAATAATGGGAATGGGACAAAGAACTTTGGAGAGAACCATTTCCTGCCCATCCTGAGAGAAGAACAGTTATGTATACACGTCTAACCCTTCAACAAACCCGTCCGCATGGTATCAACCCTCCATAGATAAATGATATTTTTATATATATAAAAAAAAAGTTTATCCTTTATATTTTTGAAATACGTTCTAGTTGAAGCTGCTAATAATTGTTGTATTGTAATTTGTCACCTGTAGTCAAGGGTCAGATATTCACACGGTGATTAAAGATAATAACCCACATGTAACTCTCAACGGGCACATGTTGAATGTTGGACAAAAATGGACCAATCACAGCAACTCAGACCACACCCTTTATGTTTGCTATTGGACCTGGCTAGACCACTGTTCTGGTGCGCCGTTGCACAATCATAGCGGTGCCGATTCTCAGACAACAACATAGTGTCGACCGGAGTCGGGCCGAGGGAGAATCAACGTACGTGGGCCGGATGTGGGCCGACGCTATGTCGCTGCCTGGGTTGTGGACACCCTCTGTTTATAAAAGCACAGATTTGATGCTAATGCTATTAAGCTTATGTTGTATTAAGGTGAGCTAAACTCCATGTTTGTACTAACCACTTTCACTGCATGAGTGAGACTGAAAGGAGGTTTGCGTTGACAACCTCCTCACCCCCTCCGCATAATGAGGGCTTGAGTTGTGCCCAACGCTCAGCGGACCGGGGCTCTATACCTGTGTACCCTTTACTACTCATAGCACTTGAATTACACTATGGAATCGTCTAATTACTACAGATAATATTTTATATTTTGTCTTCTTAAATCAGTGTTCTTTCTTTCCTGCGGTCAGTGTCCGTTTGTTTGCGTCTTTGTGTGTCCCCCAAATTATAATTATTCAGAATGAATGTATATAAATCATTTTATAAACGATCCAGATTTTCTGAAGTATTAGCATCACTTTTGCAAGTTTTACTTGTTTATATATGTTCTTATCGTTCGTGTTGATCAGGTACGCAGAGTTATTGTTGCTAATTGTTAAAGAGACTAGTGACTGAGCCACAGATTGTCAGAGAGCTATATTCTACTTATCTAGTTTCATTTCATTTGTTGGTTTCCTCTGTGAAGAGCCTGTTAGGCTGAAATAACCACTGTATTAATAAACCAAACCAATAAAATGAATGTTCAATCTTTTTTTTTTAAATCTCATTTCGCCCTCCTATATAGTGGCAGAACCAACTGCGCATCCTCCCACACACACTTATACACAACCACTGTGAGTAAAGCTGCTGTAAAATAGCTGATAAACACACCTGAGACTGCGCATCATCACTATTTTCTATGTTGCATGGCAAGCATAAAGACCTAGTAAATTATCATTTATTAAATGTTATGTCCCAATTCGCCTGCGTATACAATGTCCTAAAAGTATGTACTGTTTTTATGGGGAAAAAGTAGAGTAGGCAAACTTTGGAACAAACTACTTTGCCATAGACCTTATTCTCAGCAGTCTTTAATTTTTAATGAGAATGAAATTGAGGCTGTGCTGGATAGACATATATCTCTCCAGTGGGTTGCACTGTTATTTAATGTGTTTTTGGATTATTCTGCTGATGAAACACTAGTTCACCCCTAAAATTAAAATTATCCCATAATTTACTCATCCTCAAGCCATCCTAGGTGTATATGACTTTCTTCTTTCAGCCAAACACAGAGTTATATTAAAAAAATATTCAGGCTCTTCCACGCTTTATTATGGGAGTGAAATAGTGCATCCATCTATCATAAAAGTAATCCATACAACTCGATAAAGGCCTTTTAAAATGAAGTGATACATTTTTGTAAGAAAATATTCTTATTTATAACTTTATAAACTATAATCACTGGCTTCCGGTAACTGCCGTACGCAAATCTCAGTTTCGGCGGAAGAATGACCTCTAAATGACCTCTAAACTAATTTTGTAAAATCAAAGTTTATTACTGTTACACTTAAAAGACCACTTACTTCAAAAGTTACACTTAAAAGTATACTTAGTTGTATACTCTAGAAAGTGGGCCAATTTAGTCCCAATTGATTTACAAGTATACTTCTAGTACATTGATATTAGTATACTTTTTACATAAAGTATACAAAAAAATATACTTAAATAATTAAGTATACTTTTTTGAATTTGAAGAATCACCTTATTCCTACGCCCCATGACACTTCACGCGAATTATGGGTGTAACTTCCGTAAAGCTGTAAACAATCAATGAAAGGCTCGCTCTATGAACGCAATACGCTGAAAAAGTGTCACAATGAAATGACATTAATCGACTCAACCATCGAACATTAAAATTAAATTTAAAAGTTTAAAAGAATCAACAAGGCTCTTTCAACAGACCAAAATATCCCCATAAGCGCGAGTCTTTGGTTAAATATCACTGTAGTAGGCAAATATATTAGGGCTGGGTAACGATTAATCGCGATTAATCGCATTCAAAATAAAAGTTTGTGTTTACATAATATATGTGTGTGTACTGTGTATAATTATTTTGTAATTTAAAAAATTCACACACGTGCATGTATATATTTAAGAAAAATTTTATTAATATATAAAATTTTAATATTTAATATAAATGATGTATAAATATATATACAGTATATTCATGCAAATATTTCTTAAATATATACATGCATGTTGTGTATTTATATATGCAAAATAATTATACACACTACACACACATACATTATGTAAAGACAAAATTTTATTTTGGATGTGATTAATCGCGATTAATCGTTGCCCAGCCCTAAAATATACATATATGTATGGTATAACAAGCCTTAATAAAAAATATTCATTAACTTCAGCATTACGTGACTATATCAAAGTGATTTTCAGATTACAAATTGCATTTATCCGTGAAAACAAACCTGGAAAGAGACGTGAGGATTTGCGGAAAATAACGAGAGATTCTTTGTGCATTCCAGTGAATTATTAATGGAATATCGTAAATTAAATTTGGGAGAACAGACCATAAATGTGCCGTATATGGTGCCCTTTTTTCATACTTTTACAGCGGATTGCAAAGGAAAAAATTCAAATCATCATGTGGAAAAGAAAGCAGCGACTGAAAAAGCTCATGCCATAGATATTCTTGTTATAACATGTCACGTTAAAATACCAATTATAACGTTATTCTCATGATGTCTGAAAATAAATCATAAAGGAAAATTGACAGCTCATCCAGCCACCCATAATTCAAAACGCAATAACGTCGTCAGAAATAAGGTGGATACTTATTTTTGTAAGGGGAGTTTAGCTCTAATCAAACACACCTGAACAAGCAAATCAAGGATTACTAGAAAGTTACAGAAAGCTAACTGCTAATGCTAACAAATCAAACTTTGACCACTTGAGTTCTGCAAAACAATACAATGACATTAAATACATAAGCAATGCGAGGGTGATACAAAAGCAGAACAAGAAACACTGGCCTTTGAACACTCTCCCCTATCCCTGACCTGATGTCTATTGCTTCATCAAGCAAAAGTTTAAGCCTTGAACTCAAGAGGTTAGAGTGCTAAAGTATTGAAACATTGCAGTCATGACACACAAGAGCAGCTTTTTGAGGAAACTAGTTTAACATTAGTCATCCAATCTCTCCAGCTCTCTCTGGCCCTCATTTCCCACCCTCTCTCTCTCTCTCTCTTCAAGTGCAGTGGAGCGCATTGGCTGTTTCTGGGGTCATGGTGGTCCAGATAGAAGTAGAAGGAGGAGGCTTTGCTTTTCCTTCTCTTTTTTCTTCTTTAGTGTACCTACTTTCCAGACGCGGTGAGCAGAATAAAAGGCAGCCAAGATCAGAGCGAGCTAGGGAGAGATAAAGCAGTTGAAAGAGAGAGGGAGCGAGTAAGGCATGAGTGGAGGTGCGGTATGAGGGGCGAGAGGGGCGAGTAAGGGGGCGGAGCTCTGTGGTTGGCTGCTGGTGTTGGGGGCTCTGGGTGTGGGGCGCTCGAGTGGGAAGGAATGTGACTGTGGTTTTGGGGCTGTTTTGTTTCACAATGTTGTTACCAGGGAACATATTTTATACCTGACGTGTAGACATGTTCCATAATGTATGGCCCTGCTCTTTTACATAATACACTTCGCTCAACTTGTCTTACCACTATGACTCTCCAACGGCCTTCGCTGGGATCCCATAGCCCAGAATCAACAGCGATAAGCAGAGACAGATTCTCCCTGTACATAAAACTCCCTGATATTTGAAAGACAACATGACATGGCATTCACAAAGCATTAAATGCATTAAATCTAGAATATCCACATTATTCAAAAAAATATTTCAATTAATCATACATTTTCCCTGATATGTCACTAAACATTAAGAAATCATGTTCATTTTAAATACTCACTGACAACAGTAGTTCGGCCAGGATATTGTCATCTAAAAAGTGACGTTTGCAGCCCTCGACTGGTGTTGATGTTGTCATGTTGTGTTTTGGTCTGATGCTGCCACTTATCTACCAATCACGAAGTCAGTAGTACTGCGGCATTCGGGTTGCCAGCTCTTCTCTAGTTACCACAGCTGCAGATACAAATGTGTCGGAATTGGATAAAAAAAATGTCTAACGTTGCCGAAACCAAAAAAAACTCGATATGAATCCGAAATACTCTGTGACAAAGTCGAAATAAATAATTAACAGAAAAAAACTCAATACGTAGGACTCGTCACTTATCATTGGAAGCTTCTTGTAGCAGCCTACATTCCTGCTGGAACCTGCAGCATATCTGGCAACCTTGAGTCAAGGGGAAGGGGGAAACACCCTAATTTGAAAGTGATTGCAGTACCAGTTTGGCCACAATCTTAGTTTTATTAATTAATCAAAATGCTTAACGGTGTGTTCTATTATTGCCAACGAACAGACTCTGGCCCTCGGATATGACGTCACTTCCACACTTTAAGCGTTCTGGTATGTTTGGCGTGTTCGAGTCGGAGAAAAAACATGGATGCCATCCGGAAAGCTGTTGCTATGGTAGCATTGGCCGAGTACCAGTCGCTTATCAAAACATAGCCGTTTGAACTTCTAAAGTGTTCACTTTGTTTAATGTTTTAGTTTATCTTCTTTTAACAATGCTAGCCACGTTAGTAACACCTATAAGAAACAAGGCTTCATTCAATATTGCAATTACAACAAGAACGAATCCCAGGCAGGGTACACTGGACGCAGTTAGGTATAGCAGAAATACGAATGATTAAAATTGAAAACAATTCATACTTAGAAGTCACACTGGGCGTAGCCATCTTGGATTCCATAACAGAAGTTTTGCTCGGTGTCCTCACAGTTGACTTCTGAGCTGGGAAATCCGAGGAAAGGGGGCACATGGTGCGTGGTGCGTGTTGCTAGGCAACGTGTATCTTCCTAGTCGGAACTCCAACACGGATAAATAATATAATGCACCCTTAGTCTCTAAATTTTAGCCCTCTCCCTTTCTCTCCGACTACCTGTTATATAGAGGCCATCTTTCATGGTCCAATCAATTTCCAATGGATAAATTCCTGTCCTACATGCTTTTCAATGAACATCCTGATCTAAATTACTGTTTTCAACATTGATAATAAGAAATTTCTTAAAAAATAAGAAATTATTTCTGAAGGATCATGTGACACTGAAGACTGTAGTAATGCTAAATGCTATGCTAAAACATCAGCATTGACATTAGGAATTAGTTATATCTTAAAATATATTTAAAAAATGATTGTTTTAAATTCTAATAATATTTAACAACGACTTAAACAAATGCAGCCTTGGTGAGCAGAAGAGACTTAAAAACAAATTCTTACCAGGAATTTTATAATGGACAAAATTCCCGTTGGATAAAATCAAAAAGTTTCATTCTACATGTTTCTCACTACAGTAAATATACTATTTTCCTTACACATGTACGTCAACGCTATTTCGCGACCAATTCGTATGAGTGATTAAAAAGTGGCTAATTCATACTAATTAATACGACCTCACACGTATCGAATTCTGTACGATTTGTCTAAACCCACGTGATGGGAAGGTTTAGGGGCGGGGTTAGGGTAGGTCATTCGTACAAATTCATACGAATTGGCCAACTCAAGTGAGGTTGTACGAATTGTTACGAATTAGCCACCTCGTAAAATTCGTACGAATTGCCGTGAGATCAGATTGGTATGTCTGGTTCTGTCAACCCAGACAGCAACATAGTGTCGCCCCAGATCCGGTCCACATCTGGGACGCGTCTGAATCTACACGTACCAGATGTTGCCCAGATCTGGGCTGAAAGTCATTTCGTGAAAAGATGAAGAAAGGAGAATAATTTGATGATTTTTGCAGAATGGGACCAGACATTGATTTGGAATGGAAGTAAATATCATGATGTCATGTTGTCTTTAAAGCACCAATTTTTCAGACTTTTGGAGTCCAAATCAGTCCAGAGTGATGGTATGGTTCGGCATGTGTGCGATCCATCAGTCCAAACAGAATGATTTTGAATGGAAAACTCAAACGTCCAAGAAAGCAGTGCCTATAGAGTGATGAAACGAACATGACGGCCACAGCCACCACAGCACAAAATCCCTCCATCCAGGAAACAGCTGCACCGTCCACAGCAGACTAGTGGAATGCAGCACGCAGCCTCCCTGCACCAGAAACACACAAAGCCTGTTTTTTAAGTCCGGGAATGTCCATTTTTGAACTGCAAAATTCATATAAATCAATCAATAAAAAGGAACCAGTCCTCTGATGTTGCATTCATTAAAAAAACAAAAACTTCCATGCCAGCAGGTGTCACTATGAAACTCAAGACCACTGGGACAAATGAAGGTCAGTGTGAACCGATTTTCAACCCCGCTTTGTACTGTTCCAATGTCATTATGTAAATGAACAATGTTTGCTCCTTCTCTGTGTTTCCTGGACTGAGAAATTCCCATTTATTTTGACAGGTCCAAGGCTTTCGCAATAACTACAGAATGATACTTCCGCATTTTTGTACCCCCACCTGGAGAGTTGAATCGACAGAGGGTTAAGAACAGAACAGTTACTGTAAGGGTAGGTTTATATCATTTAAAATTGTATCGTACGTATATGGCACTTTTCCATTACCGGTACCAGCTTGACTCGACTCGCCTGGACTCGGCTCGCTTTTTGCTCCGTATTCCATTGCAAACACTACCGCCACAAATAGTACCCGGTCGTCATAGCGACGCCTTTTGTTCCTCGTTGCCCCATCAGAACCTTGCCGGAGGTGATACAAAAAAAAGTACCCGAAAACAAGTACAGGTACAACTTTTTAACAGTGGAAAACCAAACAAAGGTGAGCCGAGTTCGAATCAGAGCTGGTACTGTGTAGTGGAAAAGTGCCAATACTCTTTAAACAGCATTATGGTAAAAATGAACGCTTCGGTCGAAACTGATAGAACAGCAATTTCTATCAGGTTTTCCCCTCTGTTTGGCTTAAAAATAATGTTTGTTGTCATCCAGTTTAAAAAGTTGACTACAAACAGATGTTTTTCAAATTTTCCCTCTCTGTGTTTGATCCCTTCATATTTACATGTGGATTCAACGCATGCCAGATGTGGGCCGAATCTGGGCTGGAACAATGTTTCTGTATGGGTTAGCCGCTGCCTTCACTGGAAACCAAAAGTAACTCACCCCCACTAATACATACTCTTTAAATTCTTGCACCCAGGAACAATACAGGTCGTCACTATTAATGTTTGAAAGTTTGCAAAGGAGTATTTTCTACTGAAAGCATGGCGATATTTGATTCTGGTCAAGAGTATCCATAACAGACTGGTGGGAGTGGCCTTGGGCAGCAACATGCCTAGTGCATTATGGGTGTTGAAGTTTTCCTACATAGAGTATTTGGCACAAATCAGATTTATTAGATTATTTTGGGCAGCAAAATTTTATTGAAAGCCCATTTTACCAGTGGTGAATTACCCCTTTAATGCATTTTACTAGTTTTATTGGGAACTCCTTATTGGTGCATATATTTTCCATTTTCTTGTTTGAGAAACAGCGTCACTCAGAAACAGTCTCATGAAAATGCGTATCTATACTACGAATGTCATTTCTTGTGGCATTTATACGCCAAAAATGGTTTTTGCATGCATATGGTATGGGTGGGGAGTTTGTGCGTATTATACACCAAAAAGTGTGTATCATATGCAGAGATGTATAGTAATCGAAGTAGAACTACTTAAGTACTGTACTTAAGTACTAAAATGCTGTATCTGTACTCTACTAGAGTATTGTTTTTTTCCTCATATTCTACTTTTACTTAAGTAGATATTTTTGAATGAATTTAATACATTTACTTCAATATTTTTTTAATGTTCTGCTAGTTACTCGTTACAATTATAAAAATTTTACGAATCATTTGTTGAAAGTTGACTTTCATGCTGCCTAAATCGCACGCCAGTTTTATAGGGTAATGGTATTGATTGACACACACATTGACACCTAATGCAGGGGTTCCCTTTCGAAGGGAATGGGAACAGGGAACCGAGACAATACGTCGAAGATCCGTCATTCGACGTATTGTCTCGTTCCTGTTCTCAGGGAACATAGGTTACAGTCGTAGCCTGAGACGTTCCCTTCGAAGGGAACTCAACAATACGTCGAATGACGCAATGCGTTCCCCATTGCGTCATTCGACATATTGTCTCGTTCCCTGTTCTCAGGGAACATAAGTTACAGTCGTAACCTGAGACGTTTTCTTGCAATGACATTTTTTTTGGCGGCCGCCAAAGCAAATTTGTATCCCGCCAAAGCGCCTTATTTGATTGCTAGTTTAAACTTTTGACTGCTTTCTTTAATAATTACATGACACAATACTTGTACTTTTACTTTTAGTACGTAGTGAATTTTTAAATAAACTACTTGCAATACTTAAGTACAAAAAATGTTGAAGACTTTAGTACTTCTACTTAAGTGTGGTGCTTACAGAGCACTTCAACTTCTACTCAATTCACTTTTTTGATAGAGCACTTGTACTTTTACTCAAGTCCGGGTTTCTAGTACTTTATACATCTCTGATCATATGCACGTGAAAACGCGTACCATATACACGCAAAAACTGTTTTTGGCATATAAATGTCATCTAGAAATGACATTTGTGCTATAGATACGAACTTTCATGTAGATCGGGCTCAAATACCACACCACAAAATGTTAGTAAAGTTGGTGGCAACGACTACGTTTCGTGTCGATATTAAGGCAAAGTCTTATGTTGTGAATTCACTAATTTGTGTTTTAAATCAGCTCTAAATCATCAATAACTCTAATGGATTTGTGAAACTGGATATTCTACAAGAAAAAAAGTCTTACACTTTATATATCAGTATATCTGTTTGTAAAGATTATGTAAAGTAAATGTATTACTTTTATAATAATTTCTGACATTACATGCATTCTTTCTCTCCACTTAAGTCCTTTCTCTTTTTCCCAACGGTAGCATCTGGCTTGCCCCTGGACATTTCGATCTGCCTGAGTGAGCCCTAATAACAGCCTGTGAAATACTTTAGACCCTTCACCCCTCATTATCAAAGAAAATAGAGATATCCCATTTTCTTCTTTGACCAACACATGGTTCATACCTCAGGGGAATTAGACTGATAAGAAATTAAGGGAACAAACATTCAAAAATAGCTGCCCTTATAAATAAAAGTGACGTCTAGTAGATAAGAATCCAGAATTCGGCGAAGGCAATGTCTCTTGCGTGTATTCTCCCACGTAAGGTTCCCTTCATTCCAGTCCGGCCAGACGAGAGCACTTCATACCTGAGACAGCAATCGGAAGTAGGACATACCTTCCAGGATCTGATTACGACCCTCATTCGTCTCATTATCAAGAACACGTGCAATCAAAAAGCCGGCAACACTGCACTGACATTCCCCCCGCAGTGGCACTAAAACTACCTCATAAATCCAAAGCCGCAAACGCTTTGGCTATATAATGATTGTCATTTTTATTTACGCTCTCACCGCAGCTTATGACGGTGGCGTTAATCTGCTCTGGGAAAAGGCTAAACCTCAGCACTGGCAAAACGAGCTGGATGGAAGCGCTGTTCGATACCGGCGCTGGTCTCGCCACGCTCTGCGGCTCACAGCGTGATGCCAGCTCAATTCCTAATAGAATTAGCTTGGATTAATTGGCTGTTTATATTCAGGAGCTCCAGTCTTGTTCCTTTCCCTGGTATAGAGTGCATTGCTCCATTTATCCCAGTAATGAAAGTGGAGAATGCAGTGGCAGCGGTCATTACCGCTCCCCGACCAGAACAATGTGTTCCGACTCCAGCCTGTGAAAGACATTAACTAGGCCGTCTGAGAGCACTGATGACTAAATATCTCAGTCACTTTCTCCAGAGCTGACCGTAGGGAGCTGCACCAGGGTCAACGGCATCCGCAACAAGCCCAAAGAGTTCTAAAATATCTCGATGCCCCCGAGGGTCGTAAGCGAGGGCTGAAGATGGGAATCAGATGTGCTGTGGAGATCTCTGGTGTCTCCCCTAAGACACGTACATCACGCCGGCTGGATCCTGCAAGTCATACCTAAGAGGACAGACCTCATACATCAGATTTCAACACACCTCTATGTCACATGTTTGTTCAACAAAAAGGTAAGATCACTGATGCTGTTTTATCAATCAGAACATATGTTTAGTTTTAAGTATCCAAACATCTGTGGAGTCCTTCGATTTCTTTGATAAGATTCTGTTTGTCATAAAAAGCAACACTTTCTCTTAGAAGATTTCTTAGACTTTTTTGTGCTTTTACTCAAGTTATTTAGGCTATAAATAAGCGAGTGTAGGGGAGATTGAGCATGGTTGTAACACCCAATTTTGTACATGCATTTATTGTTCAAAATGATTTTACTCTCATAAAACAATTCTCTTCCTAGACAGCATCATAGTGTCGGCCCAGATCCGGGCCACATCTGGTACATGTGTATTCAACCCGCAGATGTGGGCAAGATCCGGGCCAACACTATGATGCTGTCTGGGTTTCTTAAAGGGATAGTTTGGACCAAAAATGATATTTAAACCATGCATTACTCATCCTCAAGCCGTTCGAGATCATATGTCAATCTTGTTTCAGACGAACACATTTTCAGTTATTTGTCTTAACTCTTCAGTGGATATAATGTGAGAATGGGTTCCAGCTCCTTCAAGTCCCAAAAATGTGCATAAATCCTTCACAAAAGTAACCCATCCGGCTCCAGGGTGATAAACGAAGGCCTTCTGAGGGTAATCGCGTGCGTTATTGTCGTAAAAATATACATATTTAAAATTTTAGAAATGAAAATATCTGACTTCCGGCAACGAGTCGCTGTGCGTTCGCGGGTGATTGAAGTTCGACGTACGTAGCACTTAGGAACTGTCAAGACGTTGTGCGCGCGTTTCTCTACGCTACGTCCTACCTCGTACGCCGACTTCCATCACCCATGAACGTAGCGTAGCGTGGAACTCGTCACGACGATCGTTGCCAGAAGTCAGATATTTTCAATTTATAAAGTTTTAAATATGTATATTTATGACAATAATCGCACGATTACCCTCAGAAGGCCTTCGTTTATCACCCTGGAGCCGAATGGATTACTTTTGTGAAGGATTTATGCACATTTTGGGACTTGAAGGAGCTGGACCCCATTTATTCACATTATATGCACTGAAGGTCTAGACATTTTCTTAAAATAACTGAAAATGTGTTCATCTGAAACAAGATTGACATATGCATCTCGAACGGCTTGAGGTGAGTAATGCATGGTTTAAATATTCATTTTTGGCCGAACTATCCCTTTACCTACTGCATTCAATTGACCCTTCGCTAAGCCAGCGCCCGAAAACTGCCACTGGCTAATCGTGTCTTAGCAACCGTAACTAGGCGCGGGAGGTCTGGCAAGCTTTCGAGCAAGGGAAACATGCTGAAGTATTGTGCGCATGGATCGTGCAAATCTGATACCGGTATCCTTAAAAGTTTGGACGGGGGAGTGGGATTGTTTTCCTTCCCAAAAATCTAAAAGCCAAGGGAGAAATGATGGGCGTAATAAAGCAGTGTGGGAGACCCATTCACAACTAAATGTCGACATGATTAACAAAAACACCTATTGCTTGGTAAAACTAAACCTATTTTGACGTAAAATAAGACGATTAAAGACAAGACGGAGGCTCACTGACAAACTTTAAAATATATTTCAGCATTTTGTTAATCGCGGTCTACTAAGTAACTTTAACTCAATCCGATTGCGGCTGTCCCAGTGTTAGTGTTATTCCACAAGATTTATGGATAAGCTGTTTGATTTATAATTATTAGGATTATTTTCACATTTCACATACCCTGCTGTGCACGAGCATAGATGTTCATCAATTTGTGTGTTTCCCATTTGAATGTTCATTTATGAGGGCGGGGGACTATAGGCTTTAGCTTCAATTTTTTAAGAAATCATTCTCTAATCGGTTGCATATTATGTCATGAATATATCCCTCAAATGGAATACTGCAGTCCCTTTTGTCTTGCTCTCTCAGATATTTCACATGTTCGCCAAAAATTACTAATTATCTCATTGGGAAATGTCTGACACTAGTGCATACACACTGTAATAGATGTGCCAGGCGTGAAAGCTTGACAGGCATAGCAACAGTAACTAGGGAGGGTGGGGCTTGGTAAAGAGTTAATTGTAAAGCATTTTAATTCAAGCTTTAAAAAAGAACACAAATGAAATAGTTGATATGTAGGTGCATCTTTACTTACAGTCAACAGAATGTCTAAAGGGGACCATCAAAATAAAGTATAACCAGTTGTCCTAACATTTAGGTCAAAGTTTTTGGCAAACGTTATATGCCAAACTAAACCAGAATTCGGATGATTCCTGTCATTCAAACTTCCATTATCATGATCGCTAAACAAATTCAAACCAAGATGGTGTTACAATACCCAGCTCTCCCCTACTCCTAAAAGTTAATAACATTTTTTTTAACAAAAAAGTCTTCCTCTTCTGGGAAACGGGGCAAAAAATCATTTTGAATAAAACAACATTGGATGACAGGTGCTTCTTTCATGACTAAGTGAGCTCATGCTGTTAATATAGTAATGACCACAACAGTCATGAGGAGTGTTATCTGATCTGTGAAGGCGCCACACAGGGTATTAGTTTATTCTAGTGTGTCCATGTTAAACATTATGCTCTAGGCGACTTTCCACTTCAGAAAGAGTGTCAAGGTTACTTGGGTTAACTATGTTACATCAACCTTTGAAACCACACGCAGTCACAGAGAGAGAGAGAGAGAGAGAGAGAGAGAGAGATACCACATCTGTGAGATAAGAACAGACAGAAAGGAATTTCAAGGGAAACAACATGGTTGTCGGTCTATAACTTAGTCACTTAAAGGTAAATGAACACAACACTTTATCTGTGAGACAGACAAGGACATGTACTGAAAAAGATAGCAAGTCATGTGTTTGTTATTGCGTCTGAGAGCTGCAATCTGTTGTTTTTAAAGTCGCGAATCCGCTTGAAAACAAATGCGTGTTTTTGTGTGTGAGCAGGTGTGCATTAATAGTTCATGACTCTTTGCCATTAAAACAAAATGGAGAACAAATGCAGTAAATTCAAAGTCTATGTAGGGTTGCTTATAAGACAGAGACAGTGAGACAAAGCAGAAAATGGCAGCACTGTTTCTGTCCACACTGAAAGTGAAAACCCACATGAAAAAACAGACTATGATTGCTCAAACTAGCTACTGGTTGGAATAAGTATATTTCTATTGACATTGTTTAGTTTTTTTTCCTGGCTCCAAATATAATACCTGGCTCCAAACACTATATCTAACAAACCTAATATTGTAATATATTCCAGATGGAAAAACACTTAAAGGACAAGTTCGGTATTTTACAATTAAAGCCCTGTTTTAAGATTGTTTCTGATGAAATAGAATGGTTAAGATCGTTTCTGGTGATATAGAATGGTTAAGATTGTTTTTTAGACAGATGCTGCTGTCCAGAGAATTTTCAGATTCTGTGGTAGCATCAGGTGGTAACATCTGTGGTAACATAGGTGCACAGGAACAATCCTTCATAAAACGCATAAAAATTTAGTTTACAAAGACGTGAAACTCACCGAGTGGTCTGGGGTGTTCACTGCACCCCATCACTGCAAAAGATGCTTTCCAACAGGTGTTATTGTAGTTTTTGTACAACTCAATTGACTTGTATGTTCTGTGATGTACGGTATTACTCCGCAGCCGAAAACGGAAAAGGGGTTGTTTGTATTCTTTTTGTAGTCTTATGCAGTCACGGTATCGTAGGCTACACTATACAAGTGGTTTGCTTGCAATTGGCAAAGGTGCAATATCGCCACCAACTGGCCTGGAGTCTCTATTATTCAAGCTCGAGTACGGTTGTGAGGCGTTTGGAAAAATAGGTCTACAGTTTTACAACGAATGGTAAAACATCTGTTGGAAAGCATCTTTTGAGGTGATTTTTGTGTGAGCATATCAGTGAACACCCCAGACCACTCGGTGAGTTTTACGTCTTTGTAAACTAAAGTTTTATACGTTTTATGAAGGATTGTTCCTGTGCACCTATGTTACCATTGTAGAGGTGTGGGGGTGCTACCACAGAAACTGAAAATTCTCTGGACAGCAGCATCTGTCTAAAAACAATCTTAACCATTCTATCTAATCAGGAACGATCTAAAACAGGGCTTTAATTGTAAAATACCGAACTTGTCCTTTAAGCATGTTGTTTACAGCAATGCAATTTTTTGCATTCACCATACAGAAAGCAGAATACTAACAATTACAAAAAAAAAAATTTTTAAACTAACTTCTTGCTACACCCTACAACTATAAAGTGCTTACACAGCAAAAGGCAAATGCATGTCAATAAAGTCCATTACTGATTGGAAGATGGCTGGTTAGTTACAGAGAGGGGCAAATTATGATGTTTGGGTCCCCGACCACAATCTACTCTGGACCCTTTTTTATTGGAGCTAAAACCAATAAATGTCCCAGCTGTTTTATCCAAAATTTTATTTCTGGGACTTATATGTTATGTTTTCAAAATGTATGAATACTTTATCCATGGCTTGCAATGCACATTGTAAACTGTTCAGAGAGAGAGAGAGAGAGAGAGAGAGAGAGAGAGAGGGAACTTTTGTTAAAACTGCTGGCATTGTGTCCAAATAAAAACTGAGAATGGTTTCTTGAAGTAAATCAGAAAAGCTAGCCAACAAATGCCTCAAGCACAACGGTATTCTGCTTTGTTTTCAGATGTGTGTGTCTTATTCAGTGTTTATTACTTCTGGATGGAGGGAAACTCTGACCAAAGTCAACACACTGTTTCCCCTTCAGTGTTGTCTACGGAAGAGAATGGAGAGAATTTCAATGAGCTTCCACTTTGTTGCAGAATAAGCTACAATTCCTGCCAGGCATTATGCCAGCGGTCAAAAGTCTGGCTTGCGAGATTATACCTGAAGTGTAGAGCAGATTTGCATGATTTACTCATTTGGATGGAGGAGAGAGAAAGAAAGGAAGGAATGGAGGGAGAAATCAATGTATGGAAAAATATATTTGCTAAATACACTTGCAGCCAGACTAATTATCAGTATACTTCAAGCATGTTAATGATTAATTAACTTGAAGTGTGCTATTTTGAAACAACTAATTTTGTACTAAGTATATTTTAGTTAATTGTTGTAAAGCATAACTTTAAGTTTATTTTGTGTACTTTTGATGTGGACCCACTTCAAGTATACTTAGTATACTTTAAGTATCTGCCTGTGTGGGGATTAATTACACACTTCGATTAGTGATATTAAAGTGTACTTTATTTGTGTTACAGGTATATTACAAATTAATTACAGGGTGTCTTCAAAACATATGGATGGATTGATGGAGGGATGTATGGATAGATGGAGGTAGGGATGTATGGATGGTACATCTACATGTCCACTGGATCCCCGCCAGTCCTGAAAATGGAGTAAAAACTCTCATACTGTAATTTTTTTTAATTTACACAAAATGTACTCAAGTATTATGTTAAAATCCAAAATGTATAAAACATTGTATTCAATTACAGTATTTGTTTTAAAATCACAAATTATACAAGTAGTAAATAAAAGAAAAACCTGTTGGCTCTCTTACACAGTCACACTCGTGTTTTACTTCAGCGTCAGTCCAGAGCAATTGATATAAATAAAGGGAATGCATTGTTCCTCGTCCCATTATTAATGTCTGCTCAGAGGAAAGGCTGTGCTGCTGTCAGGTAACACTGATGTAGATGTGAGAATGCTGTGCTGCACTATATGACATAAGGCTGAAAGATTGCAGCCTTTCTCCACAAACAGCTGGAGCGACTTCAAGGACTGGCCCAACTCCACATGGGTGTGGACAGAGTCATTACAGTTGTTATCATCAGCCCGGGGCTGTTTATGTGTGTGTGTGCACGTGCACTCCTGGAGATAGTTCAAATGATAGCAACTCTGTAAAATGGTTTGTGTTATACGTCACTAAACGAGTAAAGAAAAGGTTGTAAAGTTTATACGAGCACTTCCAGGCTCCAGAACACTGTTAAAGGCCGCTGTAAATGGTGGTGTTATAAAGGTGTTTCACTGCTGTTCAGCTGGCCCTTTCTGAAGGAAAGCACACATTGCTTTTACATAGGCTTATTGATTTGTCTCGCAGAGCCAGACTTTTGACTATTGGCAAAAAAGTCTGGCCTAGACTAGTCTGTGCCAAGAACTGACCCATAACACAAGAAAAGGCCGACATGTGCCACAGTTCACAGTTCCAACTGCTTCAACTGTTCATCTGTTCATAATGAGAAAGTTCTGTATTTTAACAGACATAAATATGAAAACAAAACTGAATGATACCTTGTTCATACTAGAGGCCTCGATTAAAAAACAGATTTGGTCTATGACAATGTTCATATTTTTAAAAACGGTTTTTGAGAGTCGGGGAACTGTAGGTACAGTATATGCAAGTCTTGTCATTCGCCATTATCATGTAAAGGATTTGGACATTGACTGCTGCTCTTTTATATGGTATCATCATTAATTTAGCAGCAATTACAAGGCGGAGATCTGAAACCATTCAGATGCGCACAATTTCATGATTGTTTGCAATTTATAGATTTCTGGAAGAGAGCCCCAACAGGAGTCTGACCAGGAGTGTGAGCCCATGACATCTGTAGATGAGGGAAGCCAACTGTAGGAAAATGAGGACTGGCTGAAGAAACACCGTTCCCCACCCCCAATCCCACCCGTCATCTGTATCTTCGTCAAACCAATCCTTCACTATCTGCCCTGTTATCAACCTTTCAAGTACCATCTCACCACAAAGCTCAACCAGTCCTTTAGCCTCGCCGCTGCTGGATTTTCGCAGCCCTACATTGTCTCTGGGCAGGGTCCCTGACTTCGAGTCGCAGGTCAGCCATCCATCCGCAACACCCGGGCATGAGGATCTTGTGACTCCGCCTCCAGCCTCAGTCCTCTGCACTCCATTTCGGCCTGTCGACTTGCCGGCTCCGTCTTGATTCCTCCTACTTGCACCTCCACTAGAGATCCTCGAACTAATGGCTATATCGGAGTCCTGCTGGCTCCCCCTTGGTCAGTCGTCCACTCTGCCTTCACCAGCGGACTTGCGGTCCATCCGCTCATCTATAGGCTACATCGGGTTCCCTTGTCCTGCCGGCTCCCCCTTGGTCAGATCGTCACTCTGCCTATGCCATGGACTTGCGGTCCGTCCACTATCCATTGGCTACATCGAGTTTCCTTGTCCTGCCGGCTCCCCTTTGGTCAGTCGTTCACTCTGCCTCCGCCCACGGACTTGCGGTCCGTCACTATGCCATTGGCTACATTGGGTTCCCTCGTCCTGCCGGCTCCCCCTTGGTCAGTCGTCACTCTGTCTACGCCACGGACTTGCGGTCCATCCACTATCTATTGGCTGCATCTGGGTTCGCTGTCCTGCGGCTCCCCCTTTGTCAGTCGTCACTCTGCCTACGCCCACGGACTTACGGTGCGTCCACTATCCATTGGCTACATCGGGTTCCCTTGTCCTGCGCGGCTCCCCTTTGGTCAGTCATCACTCTGCCTTCGCCACGGACTTGCGGTCCATCCGCTATCCATTGGCTACATTGGGTTTCCACGTCCTGCCGGCTCCCCCTTGGTCAGTCGTCACTCTGTCTACGCCACGGACTTGCGGTGCCGTCCACTATCTATTGGCTGCATCGGGTTCGCTTGTCCTGCCGGCTCCCCCTTTGTCAGTCGTCACTCTGCCTACTGCCATGGACTTGCGGTCCGTCCACTATCCATTGGCTACATCGGGTTCCCTTGCTCCTGCCGGCTCCCCTTTGGTCAGTCGTCACTCTGCCTTCGCCACGGACTTGCGTCCGTCCGCTATCCATTGGCTACATTGGGTTTCCTTGATCCTGCGGCTCCCCTTTGGTCAGTCGTCACTCTGTCTACCGCCACGGACTTGCGGTCTGTCCACTATCTATTGGCTACATCGGGTTCGCTTGTCCTCCCAGCTCCCCCTTGGTCAGTCGTCACTCTCTGCCTTCGCCACGGACTTGCGGTCCGTCTGCTATCATATCGGCTACATCGGGTTCCCTTGTCCTGCCGGCTCCCCCTTGGTCAGTCGTCACTCTGCCTTCGCTATGGACTTGTGGTCCGTCAACTATCCATCGGCAACATCGGGTTGCCTCGTCCTGCTGGCTCCCCTTTGGTCAGTCGTCACTCTGCCTCACGCCATGGACTTCCGGTTCGTTTGCTATCCATCGGCTACATCGAGTTCCTCGTCCTGCCGGCTCCCCTTTGGTCAGTCGTCACTCTGCCTTCGCCACGGACTTGCGGTCCTTCTGCTATCTATCGGCTACATCGGGTTCCTTTGTCCTGCTGGCTCCCCCTTGGTCAGTCGCCACTCTGCCTTCGCCACGGACTTGTGGTCCGTCCGCTATCCATCGGCTACATCGGGTTCCCTCGTCCTGCCGGCTCCCCCTTAGGTCAGTCATCATCTCTGCCTCTGCCACGCTCCTTCCCTCCACCCCTTCGGCTACAGCGGGCTCCTCCTTCACCTGTGGCGCCTCTGTCCTCCCTCACTCTGACTCCGCCTCTGGTCTCAGGTACTCTGGCTCTCCCCTCTTGCAGCTCGTCGCCTGTAATGTCGCCTGGGTCTCTAAGACCAGTGTCGTCGTTGGAGTCCGGCTGCTCTCCGTCTGCACTAAAGGGTCCTACCGCCGAGTCTCCGTCCATCATCTTCCAGCTGCCGTCAGCCTCTTCGCCACCTGGTCTCTTCCCTTCCTCTACTCTGGTCTGCGGTCTGGCCACCAGGCCATCTTTATCTGTCCCATCAGGGAATCATCGTCACCCCTTCACCATCCTGCCACTCCAGCCTCTCTCCTGCACTTCACCTTCACATCGTCCCACCGCCAGAACCTCCTCTGGTCCCTCCTTGTGTCATTGCTTTATGGCGCAAGGACATGCCTTGCCAGACGGGGCGTTATGTCACCATTAGGCTCTTTTGACTTTAAGTTTGTTTTGATTTCTCACGTGTTTCGCTGTCAGTGTTCCCAGCCACAATCAGTTTCCATGGACACTAATCACCTTCCTCACAGCTGCCTGTCATTAATGTTATCATCACTGTGAGTGTGTATTTAAGTTCCTGTCTGCATTCAGTTCATTGTCCAGTATTGTTCGTGTCCGTACCCGCCGTCTCACCTGTTCCCGTGTATCCTGAAGTCTCTACGATTAAAGAAAGTGTTTACTTACGTTCTTCGTCTGTCTTCTCTAAACCAACCTCGTGACAGAACGTTTATTTACTTAATAATTTTAAAGTAACAGGTTTCCGGTTTAACTTTACTCTTTTTAAAGTTAAGTCAAATGTATCACTTTATACAGTGTATGACTGGAAAAAAATATTACATTTCTTTTAGGACTTTTGATAAAATGTTATATTTATAAAAAATATATTGATGTTATATTTTATATATCTTGAGATGTATTTATGTTTTTGCTCTTAAATTACATAAACCATTTTTTTATATACACCGTTTTTATAATTTGGAAAACTATAAAAAAAATGTTTTTGAAAGAAGTCTATTTTTGAAAATTCTATGCTCCTTGCTTAGTGCCTTTTACAATATTTTTTGAACACAATGAAGTGGAGTTATATTTAAAAATCTGCTCACCCTGTCCTCAGATTAGGGCTTGTAATTTTGGAAGCTCTGGCCATTTTTTCATCCATCCATCCATGAGCGTCACAGACAAATGCAGTGGGACAATACTGCCACCTGAAAGTGTGGCCTGTAATTATACAGTTCTGTGGTTCACCGGGAAGGCAGAGGGATCATTTGGAATGCCAGGCTTGTTTTTCACAGTTGTGTAATGGGAGCACCCGCTGGGGGGACCAGACCTGCCCGGACACGGCTGTGCTCACCTGCATACTTCCTGAAAAAAAAAAAAAAAAGATTACCTGAGAATTCCTCCCAGCCACAGCTATGAGAGGGACATGAGAACGGTTAGCTAAACAAAAGCTCTGTTTATACAGTGACAGGCAGTGATCCAGTGCAGATCAGCTGGGGAAAGCAAACTCCAGATAAACAAGGGGGCGTTGAAGAGAGGGAGAGCTGTCAATCCTGGGGAGAAGAGGATGGTGTGACATATCATTCCACTCGCTCACTGTCTCACTTTCTCTCTTGCTTTTACTGGATAGACTTTCAACATTACTGTCAACAAGTCAAAGTGAATTTTCACACACTGTTTTACAACAATATTGCCAGGATTTTAAAACATTCAACTGTAATTTATTACCAACTGTTAACGAAATATTCAGATTTTTTGGTTGCACTTCATTTTAAGCTGTCCTTGCTACAATGCTTCAAGTACTACGTAATATTTATCAACAACATGTATTTACAATAGTGTTAGAGTTTGGTTTAAGGTTGCAATTATGCATAATATACTGTTATTAAGTATCATGTAACAAGTAGACTGTAAAATAAAGTGTTTAATTTAGAATTATATTGTATACTTGAAAGTTTTTTCTGACAAATCACTGAAAAAAAGAGTCCTTTTGTGTTGCATTGTGGGATAATAATGTTAATAAGTGTTGTGTTTTGATGTGATTCGTTATGTTAATGTTCCCATTGGCAGACGTCCTGGACCTTAAGTTTAATCCTTAAATGCATCAATCTTTCACCAATCATTATTACATATTCGGGTCTTTACAACACTATTTACAACCAATTCGTAAAGGTGGCTAATTCGTATGACCTCACTCGATATCAATTGTACGATTTTTCTAAACCCAGCGATAAGTAGGTTTAGGGCGTGTCATTTGTACGAATTAATACGACTTGGACAACTTGTAGAATATGTATGATTTGGCAAAAATCGTACGTATTTGTACACAGCTGAGGTCGTATAAATTTGTACAAATTAGCCACCTTGTAAATTTCGTATCGAATTGCTGTGAGATCTGGTTGGTCTTTAGCGACCCTGATCTATATTGTAACACGGAACTGACTCTCTATACCTGTCGCAATGATATTAAACTCTCCTGATATTAGAGTAACAATTACAGAAGAATAAAATAAAGAATACTGTTTTAACTTTTGGAGTTGGGAAGGGTTCAGTTTGAGCAGATGTTGCCATCATCACTGTCCTCATCAGAGCTAATTTCTGTACATTCAGCATCTGGCTCATATTTGCCATCTCAAAACATATTCTCAAAACTATCATTTTCAGTCAATATTTTTGATCGCTGACAGCTTCTTCACCAGATTCACCGTTAAGTAACAGACATTCAAGTTTTGCTGATACTTCCTATTGTTTTGTTTTCTGCCTGCGGTGACATATGAGTGAACTGTCGACGTCATAATTGTGTATCAGACATTGCTACTTTAAAACCTACCCTCAACCTCATTTCAATAGCAGAAAAAGTGTTTAACAGATACAAACATGAACACAATATGTATTTTGTTTACTCTAACTGTTACTTTTTTATGTAAGTACATAATACTTAAAGACATCTTATATAAAGCGTGACCAAAATATCAAATCAGTTTGTTTTATCACAGATTAATAAATCTTAACTACTTTTATTTACCATTTTCAAAATTTACCAGGAAAACTCTAACAATTTATTAGGAAAAATATCTTTTTTTTCATGCTTTTCATTTCTTCAAGCCAAAACATATTTTTAATGGGAAAATCAATAATGTGTACAACATGTTGTTATGTATGCAATATGTTGCACACAGACTGTTTTATTATTATTATTGGCTGTCACAAAAGCTGACAAAGCTATGTCTCAGTAACACCGCAGAAATAGGACACGCTTCCTTTGAGTTCTAGGGAGAACTGGATGTACTTCACATCACCATCTAAATTAAACACACACACACACACAGTCGGAGCTAAAGTTATTGTGTTCTTACAAGTGCATTAACTCGGGAATGACACGTATAAACAACTTGAGTATGAATCATTTGTGCACAAAAAGAGGGAATGAGCTGTTCAAACTTCCGTGCGAAAACACATCCATGTTTATCTTCCTCTCATTTCCCCCCTCACAAACATCTTATCGGTTTATCAACATCTTCAGAAAAGCTACTGAGTCATTCTCTTGAGTTATTGAAGAATATCAAAGCTATGCTAAAATCACACTGTTCTTTCCATCAAAATGGCAATATCCAGCCATGCAGACAGTATCATGTCTGCACTTTCCTTAAGCTGATAGGCCCTTTGGGACGGAGGCCTAGAAAGTATTAGATTTAGAAACATCAGTAAATGAGCAGATGAGGGGGGAGAAAAGGAGAGATTGTGTTTAATCTAATTCTTTATTATAGAGTTTCACAGAGATCTCAGGTTGCTGTACATGAGAGCCAGTGGTAAAGCCTGACGGTTAAACTTTTAACAAAATCGAGGAACGAGCTGATGTGACACCATATTGAACAAAATCAGGAAAAAACAACGTTTATTTGATTTAGAAAACAGCTTGCCAAAACGATCTTATATAATAAAAAGGGGGCTAAGGGCCGGTTTATACGACACATTTTTCAACTAAAAATGGACAACTTTGAGCATTTTTGCCATTAATTTACATGCATTTTCGGGGCCTTAAAACTTTTGAAAATGGGTTTCAAAATGCATGATTCTTAAAAACGATATTGTTCGCATTGTTATTCTTGTATGTGAAAAATATTTGTATTAGTACATTGTTGTAACTTACTGTAAGTGAATCCTAAAATGTCTAAAGGGTGAATAAGTAGTCAAGTTTACATTTTTTGCGTGAATTATTCCTCTTAAGAAAGTTTTGCAGTTACTTTACTTTGGCAATCCCCATAATGTGCTTTTTTAATAAAGCCACAATCATTTCAATGTGTGACAGGATTCACTGTGTCTAAGTGCACACTATGGGTTGGTGTGTGTTTGTGTGTTTCTGAAACTGGCGTTCTTGTGTTGTTATTGGACTTTTGTTCTCTCGAGTCTGGTTAGTGCTGAAGTTCGTGTGTGGGTATCGTCTTTCACATGTTCCACCCCAACCCTAGAGACAAGGACGCTCTTCTACCCGAAGCCTTTTCCAACCACAGGCTCGGGAACAGAGAATAAAAGGAATTATGTTTCCCCGTCTTTAAATGCTGGGAGTCCTCTTTGATTCTGCCTAGTTATTAGCCATTAGTCTTCAGTTACACTTTGTAATTCATTTTGCATCAGAATCTCATGAAAGCAAAGAGCAAACTGGTATCCATCAATCTTCCTGGAGTGGACAGATGTGTGTGTGAAACGTTACCCTTCTGAAAAGACCAGCATATGTTGGGTTTTTGGATGCTGATTCCCACAATGAGATGGTGTTGATGTTCCCATTTAAAAGATAGCTGCTATCATTTACTTCAAATTAGACTCACAAAATGGGAAATTCTGAAAAGTTCATGCTGCCTTTTCTGTAGAATGAAACTGTATAATGATAGGACACTAACAAGCTCTGGAAAGGGAAAAAATACCGTAGCTTATGCATTGTATAGAATTTTAATAGTGTTTTTTTTTCTTTTCCAAGTCTTCTGAAGTTAGAAAACTTGTGTGAGGGAGAGACTGAAAAGTCTAGTTCTAAAAAAATCTAATTTGTGCTTAAGAGTTTCCCCACTGACTTCCATAGAATTTTTCTTACTATGGAAGTCAATGGCGTCCATCAACTGTCTGGTTACCGACATTCTTCAAATCATCTTTGTGTTTAGCAGAAAAAAATTAAATATTCATACAGGCTTAACAACTTGAAGGCGAGTATGACAAAATTTAAATTTGGTGAAAGTGAAAATTCTTTTAGAAAACAAGAAAAAAAGGGCCAGTGTATTCGATATTTTCGAATATTCGAATTTGTATAAAATACTATTTGAATTTTGCTTTACTGTGCCGTAAATGCAGTGAATCCATAGCCAAGTTTCCATCCACTTGTCAATCGAATGATCTAAAGTTCGATAAAAAACCTCATGCGAATAAAGCTTTCTGAAAATGTGTTTCCATCAAACGGCTTTAAAGTGAATTAAAACCTGTGTGCGATGATGTCACATGCTGTTTTGCGATCAAATTAGTATATCGAATTGATTTGAGACCAAATTGGTACATCAAATTGATTTGAGACATTTTAAGGCAGCTGCATTTCCATTAATTTTCGCACTGAATCGCAAGACAATTTGGTACTCAATGCAAACAAAATGGATCGCACCATCAAACAAATGATCAATATTGCACTTGCTGTATAACGCTTATGTGCCAGCTGAACGACAGCGCTCCAAACTGTTCTGGGAGATCGTGGTTCAGAGACTCTCCACGGAAACCGCTGGTTTTGAACCTTCTTCTATGTTTTGTGGCATGTTATAAAATGACCTAAAACTTAATCGCAATACATTATTTATTCGGCAAATGAACGTTTCCATCAGCGTTCATCGCATAATGACGTGTATCCATCAAGATAAAATCCGATGAGACTGTAATGTATTTCATTTGAGTCGATGTAAAATTCAATCGAATTTTTTTATTCGATGATAAGCTTAATTTGGATAAAGACGTGTGGATGGAAACAGCTAACTGATAAATCGACACGCAGTAACTCGCAGAATGTTGTTGTGTCTGCCTTGCAAAGTTTGGAATTACTTGAAAATTATCGAAAATGTTCTTGACTAAATTATCTCACTAAATGGGATTATCTTTGATCAAATAAACTATTCTGAGTTATAATAATATCACCACAATGAGAACTTTTATTTGAAATATTTTACGAACGCTCGTTTTAAAGCGGGAAATGAATTGTCTGCTCACGGTGTACATCCGATTTTACCAAAATAATAATAATAATAGCTAACTATTCTTTTTTTCCCTGACCAAATGTGACCAAAACGGTTATAAAAATGCTGTCATTATAAAAGGTTTCTTCAATGTATTGCTTGTTTTTTTTCTGTTTATTACATTTCATGTTGTGACACTTCTATTCTCCCTGCAACGTCAGAGAGTTCAAAGCATCCAAAGCGTCACACAAGCTTCCCGTACTTTTCTGACAAGCGTCCTTGACAGGGTGACAATAACTTAAAAAAGTAAAAAGAAACGTTTTCGTTAAACGTCATTTAAATAAACGAATATTCGAATATTCTGAGTCTGAATAATCGAATGCAATACATTGTCAAGTCTTAAAGTCTTGTAACATTATGCAATTCATCCTTTCAGATACATTTATCCTGTTTAAAGAAAGAACATGATTTCAGTTTAAATTGCACATAAGGACAAAATGAACTGTCATTGGTTGTTTTACCTGTGGGACAGACAGTCTCTTCCTGTTTAAGTGGGCAGTTAGAAAGTACTGTAAAGAGGACCAGACTTTATGCTGACAGTCAGACTTTATTCAGTGCCAGCCTAAACACTGCTAGACGGAGACATCTGCTCTCTATAGCAGAGTCAGTCCACATCCCGCATCACGTAGTCAATCCATCTTACACAGCAGCTCTTTCTGTTCACAATGGTTAATTTTTGGACATTCATTTTTACTTGTAAATTATTAATACATTTAATAATTTATGCACTAAGCTAATAGAGTCCCACCGAGCAACAGTAGAAAAGAAGATCACTGTATGGAAGTAATTGGGATATATCTAGTTCAGCCATGAAACTACATGGCACAATCTGATGAGGCCTAGGAGCCATTTAATAGGAAAGTCATGTGACCAAATGATAATGAGCACGTTCGAAACACCTGTTGGAAGAATGTAAAGCGTGCAAGCCTGTAAAAATAAAATATCACGCAAGCTGTACAAAAAAAAATAAAATAAAATAAAAACGCGTCACAGAAGTTATTCCAGAAACTTTGGTTTGTCTGTATGAGCCGCTACAAGTTACTCAACAAAATTGTTTGTTTGAGAACGTGAACGCGTCGACTTTGGACGAACGAAGAGGCCCTCGCGCTTTGACTCGACGGAAAGGATTCAGCGCAGCGCTGACTGACGAGATTCGCCCAGCTCTCGCTTGTTTTAATGGAAATGATTATTGCACATTGGACTTCCAACACTGAATATGTTTGCTGCTAACAACAATCAACGCACAACTGGACGTTCAAAGCAACAGGACAGACGTCTTCGGATACGTATGCTGCTGTTGAACAGGTAGGACATTGGGTTGTTACGTCTTTGCTTGTGTTCGCGGATGATTTGAAATGGTCTGGCGGTTTGTTTACGATTGATGCAGCGCTGTTGGTTTGTTTGATTGAGCATTGAAGACTGCTGTGTTTTTCCGAAACTATTGGTGTTGTGAGACATATCCGATTATATGCGTAGTTTTGGATTGTGTTCGCTTGTTTGCCGTGGCCTGTTTAAATGCGTTGAGGTGTGTGCTTCAATTATGAGTGGGATGGAAACGGGTGCGGATGTTGAACCTGAACATCAGGGGAGAGTGGGGGAAAATGCCCCCCTGGGGTAAAACGCCCCCACCCGTTTTTCCCAAAATAACCACTAGAATGAATCAAGATACATTTTTACTATTGCTATGCACTACGTTGACAATGGGGATATAGAAATCTCCATGGAGAAGCTGACACCAGCGACGTATTTGAAGAGAAGAGGATTACATGGAAAGTGCTATAATTTTCAGATATTAGTAAACAAGTGTTTAATAGAATATTGTTCACAGTGATATCACAGTGATATATGATAGATTAATGGTGAAGTCTGTAGTTTGAGAGCATATGTTATTTATTGGGAATATAATTATATTTTTTTTAAATAATCAATTTTTTAAAAAGACAGGTTGTGGGGTAAAACGCCCCCCCAAGAGGCATAGTTTCTCTTTATCGTAATTACTATAGTAACATATTTCTGTTCATCAAAGTCTTTATTTTACACTTTAATGCAGTATAACTAGACGGTAAAATCAAGATATTTGAACAAAACATGAAAAAATTACCCCAAGTGAGCATTATCTAGCTAGCTTGGTGGATGCAATGATGGAAGGTGGTTAGGTGACCCAATAATAAAACATAGTGACTTTTAATGCATTTTTGGAATATATTTCACTATAAATTTTCTCATTTATGTTTAATTTTTATTTAGGGTTTCCTGTTTTTCTTGATGATACTGGTGAACAAATTCTACATCAATTATCAACCCCATAAAGGCCTAGTGTAGAAATCAAAAATTAAAATGTTAGAAATTTGGCTATTTTGTACATTCCTAAAATAAAAATTAATAGGTAGATATACACATGTTGTTGCATTACTTGCCTTTTACTTTTAAAAAATTAAAAACTATGTTCATTTTGCTGTTGATCTATGAAGCAAACTGGTTGGTAAGAAAGGGGGCATTTTACCCCACCTTGGGGGGCGTTTTACCACACGCTGGGGCAAAACGCCCCTTTTGTGCAAAAATATTTTCAGTCAAAAAAATAAATAATTATGAAGGTTGAGCAATTTTAATATTTGGTAAATAACTCCTGCCATAGTCACTCAAAACTGGGATGGTAATTCTAGTCAAATTTATGTTTTGTTTCACAGTAATGTCACATTTTCCTTAAGGGGGGCGTTTTCCCCCACTCTACCCTACTCATGTAAATTAAAAGTTCAACTTCCAGCAAAGGCTTTGGCTTACAAACTTAAGCAGCTTCAGAAAGAACGAAAGAAATGTAAAGTGTGATTAAAAGTGCAATACCAGCAGGGCCGGATTAAGAGTTCAGAGGCCCCTGGGCACAGTGTTTTGTAGGCCCCCTCTAGGCAGGTCAAATGTATATTTTGTCCAAGGACATTTTAATATGGCATTTACAGTTTTACCTGACTTAAAATTAACTTTGTTGTACTATGCTGGAGTAAAGCTCATACATGTTTTTTCTTTCCCATTGGAATTTGTAAAACTATGTTGGGTAGACCTTAATATTACTGATTTACTGTTCTAGGGGGGTTCGGGGGCATGCTCCCCCGCAAGAAAATTGTGTACATTTTAAGGTTAAATGCATCAATCTCTGTGCTCTTTGAGAGATCAACATTAAAGGATTAGTTCACTTTTGAAAAAACTTTTGCTGATAATTTACTCACCCCCATATCATCCAAGATGTCCATGTCTTTCTTCCTCAGTTCGAAAAGAAATTAAGGTTTTTGATGAAAACATTCAGGATTTTCTCATCTATAATGGGCTTCCATGGGAACCAGACAGTCCAAGCTCCAAAAGATCGTTAATAACAGTTTCAGATCCAGCTTCAAATGTCTTTAAACTGACACCAGGCGACTGACAAGGGTCTTATCATGCGAAACGAATGGGTTATTTCAAAACTTATTCCAAAAATGTAACTTTTCTAAGGACAAATGGTAGCCTAGCTTATTCTGGAGGCATTTCGCGTACATGGGTTCAGAAGGTCACGCAACATGAAGTGCCAGTGAGTGGCAAACATGAGACTTACCTTTGCTTTTTGAAGGACTGACTCTGCCACCTCTTCAGCTGTTGACTTCTATTTAGGCTTTGGTGGCAGTCAGCTTTGAGTAACTGCCAATGTTGCATGGGCCTCACAGCCTCGTAAAACATTAAAATAACATGATTGAATGAATGTCAATGTATTGATTGAACTGCATGAAATTGTTGTGATATGAAGTGATTTCAGTGAATGTAAAGGGATGCATTTTGGGAACTCATTAAACATGCTGACAGTGGTGTATCTCAGCTTTGAATGGACCTAAACCTCATAAATGGTGTTCATTTGAGCATGACATTGCTACCAGGACAATAAAGCTAATATTATTTGTCATGAAGTGTAAGTATCATTACTTTATGGATGATGCTTGAATACAAACAATTCATGAATGGTATTGATGGTACATGAATTCCATCATAGCTGTGTTGAGCTTCAACATTATATCGTTATTGGAGTTTGAACATTCGCTTATTAAAAGAAACGCCAATGGCACTGCTCATAATAACGGAATTGATCGACCACACCAACAATGCATATCTAAGTATTGTTGTTATGAGCAGCAAGCCATATAGTGGTTTAAAAAACTTTCGTATGCAATGTGGTCAACAGTTAATGTCTAATTATCATTTTCACATTACATTATGTGTGAAAAAGGGGAGAGTTAAAAGGGATTGAACTCAAAGAAGGAAAGTACAATTGAACAACTTGATGGCCATTTTATTATGTAATTGATGATAGTTGAAAACAGTTATCAAATATCGCCAATGTTAACAACTACATCTATATGGTCCTCTTGATATTTGTCACAATATGTTTATGAATATAAGCGCTAGTTAAAAATATCTTGATAAATGATCTTACTGACCTATTGATAATCCACATTTTGTTAAAGGAAATTATAATGATAATTGGACCATCATATAGCTATAAAATAATGGTCGTTGTTGACAGCATCTAAATGCAAAGAGTTTCGAATGTCTTTTGGGTTCCAACAAGCTTCATTGCTTTATTTATTGTGTTGTTTTGAAGGCATCTTTTTGTGCGAAGTTGTCACAACTGTGATGAAGTCCACAAAGTAAAGGAATTAAGAATATAAACAAAACGCTTTCATGTCCAGTGCGCAACGATTGATTAAAACTCAACTGCAAATCGTATTCATCAACCATTTGACATGTCGGACCTGTTTCAATCAAAAGAGCTGTTGCGACTTCAGACTGGTATTGCAGCAGTGGACAACAGTAATAAAGCATTCAAAAACTGATAGCATGATGATTGGCAAATAAATAGGTCTCCAGTGAGATATGTTGAGTTGTGGTAGTTGCTTATGCGTCATGTGAATGTATTGTACAAATGTTTGATATTGTTTACCTTGAATGAATTGGGCATAGTGGCGTGGAAGCTATTGAGCTTTACGCCGAAGCAGCGCAAATTCGAAGATGAATGTTATAGCCTGATTTCTGATGACATCGGATGAGATGTTGTCACAGCTGCGTCATTCAGTGTTGTTATGGCATTACTTCATGGTGTTCATCCTTTTTCTTGTGGCTCAAGGACGAAAGTCGCTGCCACGAATTCCAGTAGTTCAATATGAAGATATTATTTATGGTACATGGACTCACACTCATGTAAGCATGTAGCTTGGTGAATATTCATTGTTTTGCTGTCTCATATATTGCATAACTACCTATTTCTTTTCAACATTTGATATGTTGCAGGACATGTATAGTTTGCTGACCAATGTTTAGTAAATGCGCAGTGCCTGATTCCTTAATCCATTGGCTTTTTTTCACTGGTGCTTGTTCCATGGATACAGTTCTTCTTTTTATGGCTCATGACAGAATTTAAGTTATGTTGCTAAGCAAATAAAAAAACATGGAAGCGAAAGCATATTTGTGGTAAACACTCTCGTTTCATTTGATGTATTGCTAGAATTGGAATATTGTGAAGATTTGATGAGAAGCTAAATGCCATTTGAATTTTCTTGAATGGCCATTTCTTTTTGGAGCTGCTGTTGATTTAAGAGACATTCAGCTGAATGGCAATGAAATGGCATTTATTAATATCATTAGTGAAACATTTGAACTTAAATATTTGCAGTTGAAGGAGATGTGGTGAAAGGAAGGTTCAAATGGTCTCTGAAGGTTTCTGCATATGAACTATTTTATGCTGAATGCATGAGAATTATTGTTCCTGTATCTATAAATGAACTAAAGGCCTTCAACTAACACTGTTCACCTATATCATTTGATTTTGCAATAAACTGATTGATGTAATTCCTATATGTTTCTGAATCAGCTTATGCACAGAGATTTTTTGAAGCTAAATGGCAGCATGGCTGAAGTTAAATTCCACCTTCCCTTGAGATCCTAAAGCACCTGACATAAACACATGAACTCAATATTCTAAATTTCACAACCAAACATCATATTTTAACCAATAAATGCTTTTGCACAGTGTTTGTTGTTGCATGATGATTGTTCCCAAATCATATGTATTCCAATTCCTTCTGTTTTGGTACTTGCAATTGATTTTTCATTTCTAGTTTCTTTGAATTAAATTTTTTTGTACCCCTTACTGTTATTTTAGTTGTAAAAAGAGTGTGCTTTTTATTCCGTGATCGCAGAAATTATAGGGCCCTATTCTTTAGAGACTTGAAGTCGGCGTGAAATTTTCCTTGTTGCGACGTATATCTGAGCTGAAACTGCTTCTGAAATTAGGAAAAAAATGTAGGGCAGGGCTTGATTTCGTCCTTCGGGAATTGATTGGGATTGTCTGGAGGTTGGGCGTTTGCAAACAAAATGGCAGATTTGAGTGCGATTCTCTGAGAGGTGGTGCACTGATAGCCACACCCTCATCGGATCTGGCCGCAACCTTTTACCATTCCACCACGTGACCGAAATAGAAGAGAGGTCGTTTCGATGGGGAGGGAAGGGTAATGTATTTGATTAAAGTGTATAAGGCTACATGAATTAAAAAAATTATGAAGTACACAGATAAAATCATTTATAATAAACACTACAATATTACATATAAAAAGAAGATTTGTCAAATTTGATTTCATGCCGACTTTAATGTAAAGTTTGTAACATCCTTTGGTCAAAATTCCTCTATGGTTGTGTAAAACAACACCCTTTTTACCTCCTCGAAACAACGACCCGTTTCAGTGCATGTCTCTTTAAATGATAATGAGCAACTGTTCACCCACCCTTCTCTTTCATGGGGCGTATTGACTCAAGACAAGGCAAGTGCTGCCTTGGCAGTCAGTATACAAATGGCTGAGGGCGAAGATGTGCTAATACAGGACAGTCCGTCAGTGGGCATGGGCGGAGCATGAGCATTATGACACTCATAGTGCTCAGAAAAGCTTGATTATTGAGAGTGTTAGGCTTTTTGAGGATTAAAATAAAGGAGTGAATGGATTTTTTTTATTGTATGGCGGTATTATTATTATTATTAGGGTTAGGTATCGAGAATCGAGTATCGATTGGAACCGGGATGTAACTTTTGCTTTTCCCGGAATCGTTCAAAAGTTAAAATTTCGTACTCCTAGTTTCGATATTCACAGTCCGCCGACCAGAAGAAGAAACTGCTGAATCAACACCAACGAAGAAAGCGTCTACCGGAAGTGTTGGCATAATCCGCGCGAGTCAACATGAGTAGCTTACGTCGCGGTCCAAAGTGTGGCTTCACTTTTCTAAAAATAACGAAATCTCGGCAAAATGCAAAATTTGTGACAAAAGGAGTATTTGTAACAGAAGGAGTATTTCCTTCAGAAAGACCGTAAGTTAGTAAGGTTAGCTAAACTTTTTTTGACCCTGCCTCTTAAAGAATCGGAATGGAGAATCGTTAGGAACCGGAATCGAAAACAGGAATTTGAAATCAGAATCGTTCAAATTCAAATCGATACCTAACCCTAATTATTATTAATATTAATTATTATTATTACACCATATAAAAGTGAATTTTGCATCCAATGAACCCTTTGATAAAACAGGTAGGACATCCTGTCATTTTATTTGGACCAAATGCAATGATTGGACGAAATATGTTTTGGCCCTGAGACTTCCACAGCAGATATAGGTGTTTTAATATGTAGACAACTTCTATTATTGATTGCTACAGTATCAGTATAGTGAGTTTCAACCGGAATAACAAAAAGTGTTTATGAAAAGTTTGTTTATTTCAACATACTGTGATTTGTCTGTGCCAATAGCTTGCGGTTCTGACATATAGTGCCGTTGCGATTCGGGCGACCTCGAGTTCGAGTCCCGGCTTACAGACCTTTCCCGATCCTCTCTCTCTCCCACCTCACTTCCTGTCCACTCTATACTATCCTATCATAATACAAGACAAAAGAAAAAGAACAACATACTGTGATTTGAGACAAACTAATTCTAATTTCGGACAATATTTTGGATGGATACATGCAAATTGGGACACAGCAACAGAGAGTGTGAGAGAATGAGAGTGAGAGGGCATGGAGTAGCCCAGATAGTGACAAACTTTTGTCTGTGTTTTTCGCTGGACCAGAGAAGATGCAGTGAATCTGTAAATGAAGCATGTTGCTCTTGGCGCCCTGCTCTTCTAGCAGCATGGTGTGTGTGTGTGTGTGTGAGTCAGTGAGAGAAAGATAGACACAGGCTCCTTTCAGCAGAGGCCTCCTGTTCCTGCTACCGATCAGAGGAACTTCATCTGATGGGCTGACAGAGACGCTCACTCACGCATCAGCTCCCAAAACAACAATGTGCTATCAGCCCTCATATGACACTCCAACATAAACACACCAACACACGCACAGTAGCCATATGTGCCATACACAGAACACTCAGCTCAGCTCATTTGATGAAGCCATAGACAAGCAGAAATAGCTCTGTGTGATTTCACAACCCTCCTTATCACTGTCGTTCAGCATGTGGGCACTGTGTCTAGCAATGTGTGCTTTGACGCCAACATTCATCAATTACTCACACACAATATCCATCCAACGCTGCGCTGTGACGTTCTGATTACACAGCGAGATCTGTTAGCACAAGTGCTAATAGATAAGTGAGCAGCTGGCGTGTAATGTTTGATTGGCGCGTGGCACCGGTCACATCTTTCCCCAAGGCCTCGGCTGCCGTACTGCAGTTAAAAGCATCAGACGTTCTTTGTACACTACTTACTCTGTGATCATGCTTCATGGTTCATTTAAGGTGCTTTAAGTGATGTAATTAATGTTCAGAATGGCATCTACATCAAACAGAGAACGTTTCTCAGAACGTCTGACAAGATCTGGTCAAAGTTACTTACTAGTTTCTTAATAAAGTTCTCAAAGCTAGCACACAAACATTGTTTAAACATCATTCACAAAAGGTTTTAGTTGGACGTCATCTAACATTTTTTCAACTATTCAACTTGTTTCAGAATTTTCCGAGACATTCAAAGTTATGCAATAGAAAGTTTCCTTAACTAAAGGAATAGTTCAGCTCATCTACATTGCAAATTTGGCCATTTTACTTCTTCAGCCATTTGGCAAAAGTGCATTAACTGAAAGTGAAAGTTCACATGTAAAGATTTTTGTTTATATATACATTTATATATATATTTGATATATATATATACTGATATATATATATATATAT
This sequence comes from Hybognathus amarus, assembly GCA_030378365.1. Classification (NCBI taxonomy): domain Eukaryota; kingdom Metazoa; phylum Chordata; class Actinopteri; order Cypriniformes; family Leuciscidae; genus Hybognathus; species Hybognathus amarus. Next base: position 204,718 of record JAQIUQ010005448.1, read on the forward strand.
ATATATATATATATATATATATTAATGCTGAATAACGCGAAAAAATAAAAAAATCTTACTGACCCAAGCCTTTGAAGTGGGAGAGTAAATGGCCAAATTTGCATTAGTGAGTGAACTATATACCTTCAGTTAAGGAAACATTCATTGCGTAACTTTGAATGTTCTCGAAAATTCTGAAACAAGTTGAATAGTTTAAAAATGTTAGAATGAATGTCCAACTAAAAACCTTTTGTGAATGATGTTTGTTAAAAAAAAAAAAATATATATATATATATATATATATATATATATATATATAGACCATTTCACAAGATGTAAACAACACTGGTCCAGAAACGCTTCCTGTTTCAGTTTGTAACTGTTTTCTTTATTTTCACATGTAAAGAAAACATCTTAAAGATGTTTGTTTAACTTTTTGATTCAGTTTTAAATGTTCTGTTGGTTGTATTTTATCCAGCTTTTATGTAGTGTTAAAAAAACTGAAACAGGAAGTGCTTCTGAACCAGTGTTGTTACATCTTGCGAAATGGCTCTATATGTAAGCAATATGGTACGATAGGTGTGTGCTATTGCATGATAAGTGAACGGCTCAAGGGCGTTGTTAGGCATGACGCGAAGCGGAGTGCCTGCAACCCCTTGAGCCGTTACTTATTCAACGATACAGCACTTGCCTCAAGTATCTTATTGCTTTTATAAAACGGTTGCCACACAATATTTAAGTAAAAAACAATGTTAGTGCAACTTTCTTGAAGTAAAATCACTAAAAGCCTACCTTCCGCTGGAAAAAATAGTTCCCGAGTGTGAACAGTAACAACGTTCTCAATGTGTAAAATGCATGAAAGCTCAAATAAAAACAACATAGAACCGCAGTGTTGCGCAGCGATCAATAGAACCGTTGGGTGAAGCGGCCGTAGCTGTGTTTATCGTGAATAAAGCACAGCTCTTGACCAATCAGAATCAAGGATTCAACGAACCGTTTTATATATATATATATATATATGTGTGTATGTATGCATATATATGTATACATGTAAATGGACTGTATGCATTTACATAGCGTTTTCAAAGACCCAATGCCAGCAAAGCGGTTTACATATGCCTCTACATTCACTCATTCACACACTGACGATGTGTATGTGTATGTGTATATATATATATATATATATATATATATATATATATATATATATATATATATATATATATATATATAATTAATCATAATATCTTTTTCAACTGATAATATTCAGAAATGTTCAAATCATTCATATTAGAATGATTTCTGAATAGGAAATCTGAATATTTTCTGATATTCACATAGAAAACAGCTATTTACATTGTAATAATATTCACAATATTACTGTTTATCACTGTATTTTAGATCAAATAAATGCAGCCTTGAGTAAGAGCATACAGAGACTTCTTTCATAAAACACTAATAAAATCTTACCAGCCGCAAAACTTTCGAAAGGCTATCACTTTTCCCTCGTCCTGCCAAAGCCTGAATGACTTTCTTCTGTGGCACGAACAGAATTTTTTTAAAGGTCCTGGCAGCACGTTTCCATATAATGAAAGCAAAGGGTTACTTACAGTTCCTTTAGGACTGTATAATTTAGTTACACTACATTAGTTGCAAACAATTCTTTCTGCCAATACAACATAGTTCATTGGCACAACATATTTCATTGGCTCTCGAGCCCCTGTCCTTTAACAAAATTAATCAAAAGTGCCCCTCTCAAATAAATATCAATGATAATATTGTGCTAAATATCACAAAATGCATTTGAATATAATTACCATGACAATGTGCACAAAACTCCTAAATTCACGTTTATTTTTACATATCTGTCAGTCTGAGTCATTGTTGCAAAGGCGTTGCAATGGGTTACGTTAGATTTCAACTTGCTTGTGTCTTGCTTCGGACCTGAGGGGGTCAGTATCCATTTTCGACTGGCTTCGTCAAACAAAAAAAAAAAACAGATGAAATCAAAATCAGATGATAACTAGACATGACTTAACTATATTAGAGGTCAAATGACAACCGATATGTTGCATAGGTCTAATATTGTTTCACATTAAGCAATAGGCAGTATACATAAGTGTGCACTAAGCGGTTCACTAGTAGGCCTATTCCATTCTGAACAGTCAACAGCTCCGTTTACATTCAGAGGTTGTTTTCACCTCCTCCCTTCATACCCTCAATCTCACCTTTGTAGGTTTCCAGATGGTCCCCTGTGGCCCTCTAGTGGCCCTCATATCAACTGCACATCCTGTCATAATCATTCACTCACTTGCTCACACAGAGTGAGAAACCTGCTGTGCCCTTTCGAAGTGGACTTTACAGGGATTTTGACCACCTTGAGCGACTGCGACGTCCATATTGTAGGGAAAGAACATGCTCAGTTTGAATGACACAGCATAGGAAACATAAGTGTACATAAATATATTACTTCATAAGAGGAAGATAGGGATTACCCATTAGTCACTGCACAGCACCTCAAACAGTAAAACAAAGTATTGCTCTGATTCATGCGATTTGTGAATAGTCAGTCATGCCAGATACATGTGTTACTAGTAAAGACAAATGACAGACGATAAATTATAGAATATATTTGGTAGTGGTACATTGAAGGGCATTACAAATGTACTAAGCACTTAAAGCAACACTAAGTAACTTTTCCTCTGTGGTCGCCCTACAGGTTGGAAGCGGAATTGTCCTTTACCGTTGTCGTGAATAATTTAGTTTACCGCACGCTCATTGTTTATCCAGCACCGGCTTTGGAATGAATGATGTCCACAGACAAGGTAGAGTATATTGCATGATTTCATGAAAGTATGATGTATCGCGACATCAGAAACGAAGAAAAACAAAATAATGACTATTGTAACGCTTGACGTAAAAGTTAAATTTGTAGTTTTCTTATGTCTCATTAGAACCACAGAAACTCGACCCCGATTGGGCAATCTTACACAGCGTGGCTATAGCAGATATGGGACCGCAAAGCACAGGCATTAATGCCTTTCACGCTGTTATGCCTTGATGAACCACTGAAACGATTTTGGAAACTTTATTTTAAGGTACAAAATCTTACTTAGTGTTGCTTTAAAGGAACTAACTGATGGAAAAAAATACGAGATGGGAGGATATATTTCGATGCGCTCGCGTTCTCGCGTAAACTTTTTGTGTTCCTCCGAAAATCTTTGCGAGCGAAAACACAAAGTTTCTTGGGGAAACACAACACATTAGCAAGAGAAAGCACAAGCACTGACATTTTTCATAGAACTAATATTGTCAACTTATAAAGCTGTGTTCAAAATCGCTTCCTATACCCTCATTCACTACTCCCTACATGAATCCATTAATATAGTCCACTTGAAGGAGTGATTGGAAACGAGTGAGGGAATTCAGACACTCAGGCCTGGTATAGAGTTGCAAGCTACGACGTCACTCTGTAGGTCAAAACGCAGAAGTGAGTTAGCATTTTAGCACTACCGGTTCCCTCCCTCTAAAGTCTATGGGATTTTTTAATGGGTTTTTGCTAAATCGCCTGAAATAAGGTCTGTGGTGAACAAAGCCTCTTAATATTTTCATGTTTTGATCTATGATAAAGAAAGAACACACTGTTATAACCAGCTTGTGGTTCTTATTTTTTGCGATTTTCCAGAAGTCTATGAGGAAAATGCATAGCTTTTCGAATACAGAGGGAACCCATGCGCCGCTAGCTTCCAATTGTCCTACAAAGTGACGTCATCACTTCGGCACTCTATTAAGATGCATTTTAGCTCGATTCTGATCACGAGCGGTTGACGCTAAACATGGGTGTCTAAAGGTCTAAAACGTTTTGAGCTTGTCCACTTTCAACCTCTTCCAAAGTTCATGGAAAAGCGCATTTGACTGGATTGCTTTTGTAGTGTAGATGTCGACATGTTCGAACGTGTTACTGACCTAAACCTACTGACCTAATACAGTTAAACACTCACGGGAAAAGCATTCTAGCCAGATGGAATTTTTACTTTGCTCGACCAAGTTTGGTTTGAATTAGGGATGCATCCGATATGAAAATTTTTGGGTCAGAATTCTGAGTAACCGATAATTCTTTATATTGGAAGCCGATACCATATATCGGCCGATGAAATTTAAATCCAAATTTTTTATCTAATTTTGAGAGCCTGATTACAAATACAAAAGTCTCACAATTAAACCCATGTCCCAGTGCTACGATTTATAATGATGTTCTCATTATAGTGTCATGTAGCCGATATGACAGATTTGCGCTGCACATGTTGCAACGAACTATATTTTCATTTTTTGAAGAGATTTCAATCATATTTCAAGAAATTCAAAAACATAAACAGTGCCCAACAAGTGTCTCAGCAGAAGGGAATAATACATTATTTATTGGCTTCAATATATCGGCCACATTTTCTTACCAGGCCGATGACGATTACATTAAAAATGAACATATATGGCCGATACCGATATGGTGGCCGATATATCGTGCATCCCTAGTTTGAATGCATAAAATGTACCAAGCACAATGTTCTCGCACCATTCCTGATTTCGAACACAAACTCACTGCGTTCGGCGTGGTCTTGCTGCTGTTCAGAGCAGAAATGAAAGCTGATGCTCTCTGTATGCTGACACTATGTTGCTGTCTGGGCAGCAAACTAGCAGCTCCAGTAGTAACTAGCACTAGCAAACCTCAATTAAGCACTTCAATAATCAATTAAATATGAATTTATACATGTATGATGTTACGCTGTACCAACATTGGACCATCGTTTTGGAAAATGGATGAATGGATGATTCAGCTTAGGGCGCCATCTTCAGGTCAGATGCAGGAATTCGGCACGACCGTCGCAGTACATTATGGGTATCTCTCTCAGCCGTTGAGTGTACATCGGTTGTACACTCATTCATGGAGTGCATTATGGGATTGAATGAGTGCAACTCGATTAACGTTCACCATGGTTTTCGAGACCACTACAAATGGCTGCTCCCTCATATAGTGCACAATTGAACCTATAGGGGCCGATTGCGAATGCAGCCATAGTGTGTAATGGGCAGTGAACACTATGAAGGAAGTCAGTGGATCAGAACGCTTCAGGCTCTCCACGGTCATTACTCTCCGTGTCTTTTCGATTTGTTTGCCATCGAACATCAAGATTTGTTTCGCCACTCTTGAGTATTATTTGTGTAATATATAGTATTATTTTTGAAGTAAATGGTGCACAACATGTCAGGATGAAAAATGCTGAAGGAACAGACGTGGTGAAGGTGCAAGCTGCAACATTAGCAGAGCGAGGCTTCCCAAGGACAAAGACTCACTCAATATCACACAACATTAGAAACAACACGCTGGGATTTTTAATGTCCCTTGTAGAACGTCTTTCAACAGGACTGGTGTCAATGTGAACATGCAGAAAACATTAAACATATTTGCAAAAGGACTTCGTTCCTGCGCCTAAAAAAGCATTAAACAATTATATAAACATTACATAATAAGCTTTCTCCTCCCTCCTAATTGAGTGACTAATATTCAGTGAAATAGGTTTATATAACAGGCCCACATATTGTGAAAGTGCAGTTAACCTCCTCGCTCCAGCTCTGGCTCAGATCAGTTTTACATATTTCTCTATCCCATTAGTCTTTCTCAGTCTAAAGCTGGACCGCCAACAGCTTAAGAGCATGGACATGGATTAACGCTGGTATAACCGATATCAGGAAACTGAGCCATGCATTAATATATTCTCATCATTTCGTACATCTTGTCTTAGTTTTACATGCACAGCATTTTGGCCTTTGGAAAAAGGAAAACCTGCCATTGAAATTGAGCATGAGCTTTAAAACATCACTTTTAAAATGTAAGAGTAGAATAACTAATATATTTTTTTAAATATAAATATTTTATTGAACCGCTTAATTGGAAACATATTCCTTGAAACATTAAAAAAATATAACTTGGTTTTAAAGGGATAGTTCACTTTGAAATAAAATTTTTATATGTTTAGCTTACCCAAGGGCATCCAGATGTAGGCGTCTTTGTTTCTGCAGTATTTTCAATTTTGATATTTCAGGTACAAACCGTTCTTGTCTGTCAGTCATATAATAGAGGTTTATGGGGTCCACCTCAAAGAGACGTGCAAAGAGAAGTCCAAATTAAACATGATTTAATGACCCGTAAATGTAAGAACACATTGATGGCCTAAGACACGGAAACGAGCGGTTTGTGTAGAAAATGAACAGCATTTATATTGTTTTTTAACCCCTTGTAACCACAGCCACGTCCAAGTGATCTGAGGCCGCGCGCGCTTCGGTATGCGCAAGCGTCGAAAAGCGCCATAAGTGATCTCTTGCGCCGGTTGCAGACAAAAACCTACGATCTTCGTGTCTTAGGCCACCAATGTCATTAAATAATGTTTAAATTTGGACTTTCTGTGCAGTGTCTTCTTGAGATGGTGGTGACCATAGACCTCCATTATATGACTGACAGACACTGAACGGTTTAACCTCAAAATATCAAAATTGAAAATATTGTGGAAACAAAGACACTACATCTTGGAATGCCCTTGAGGTAAGCTAAAACATACCAAAAATAAATTTCAAAGTGAACTATCCCTTTAATACTTAAGTCAGTTTGTACTCACATTTCAGTGCTTTACTGAATTTTCTTTCATGCATTGACAATTTCCTATTTAAAAGATTGTTTCACTTAGAATTCAGAATAAAAATTTCCTGATAATTTACTCACCTCAATGTCATCCAAGATGTTTCATGTATTTGTTCTCAGTTCAGAAAGAAATTAAGATTTTGGAGGATTTTTATATTGCTGAAAATCCACTATATAGCGGTTCAAGTGGAAATAAGAGGTAGGGACATTCTCAGTCTAGATGGCATTTGATTGGAAAAAGGTTTGTACACACTCCTGAGTGCAGGATGAGTCATCATTTTCTTTCCTTATTTTTTTCAAAAGAGAAAAACTGTACATTAAAAAAAATGTGTCGGTGTTTAGAAGTACAATAGCATAAATGGCATTAACGCTAAAACTCACATGACCACAAAAAAAGCCACACGATTCTGATTTTGATTTCGATAGGGTCTTTGATTTGAGGCCTGCATTTGTTCTGTCTTGAGTTGTGGTGTGTTGCAGTGACAGATGTGAACACATGTGGGCAGTGTGGTGCAAGACGCAGGGCTCTTGATGCTCCATCGTGTTCAGCACAAAGGCATGTCCATGCAGCATTCATTCACCAAAGTCTGCTGGATGAGACATTGTCTGCCTGTAACCACTGCGCTCAACACTGATGCTCAGATCAAACACACAGCAACCGTGCATGTGTGCTGGAATGAATGAGTAATGAATGTGAGTTTATTACAAATAGTAACAGTTATTGACTTGGCAAGTGTGTAGGGCTGTAATCAACCAAACAAGAATCCTTAGTCGACCAAGGTCTTGTCCTGCGCGACGATTCAGTCGACTAAAAAAACAAAAAAATTGAACATTTTTTAAACAATTGTCATAGAGCATTTATAAAACAACAACGAAAAAACATCGAAAATAAGATAAAACTATAATAATAATACAATTCTTTGAAAATTAAGTGATTTGTTTAACTGCAAGTGAGGAGCTCTGTCCTTGGTCTATAGTGACGGTTAACAATCGCGCACCTGATCACACCACACGCTACAAAATAATATAACTGCTATCTGCCACATAATGAAAAATCCTAACAAAGCTCTCTGTCATACAGGCTATATTTTCTCTGCACTCTACAAAGCTATGGGTTAACTTTTGTTCAGCCGATCTGTTAGGCGTCCTTAAAACAACAGACAAAATAGCCTAAAAAAACTGAAACTGAAATCTAGGCTGTGTTGTAATATAGCATATAATTTTTATTTCGTTTTGTTACATTATTTAGGCTACTTTCAAATGAGTCAAGTGTACAGATAAAAACCTATTAAGAAACAATCTATTGAGTCAGTATGATAAAGCCGTTAAAAGAGCTGCTCACGTCTTTTGCGCGCTCAAGTTTGATTTTCAAATAGGCACGCGATGTGCGCGCTCATAATGGAGCAACGCGGTCGCCACGTCGCCTACCTCCACAAAAATGTAGCCAGACAAAAGATTTAGATTTCTTGGACATTCTGTCGACTCAAAGTAGCGTGAACTGAATGAATACAGCAAAACCACCTACCAGTACATCCTTTACTGAGCGCGAGCAGCAGCGCAGCCAGTAGGTGCGGTTCCCGAGTGTGTTATGTGTGTGCGCTGAAACTGTGGCGCAGTTACAAAGAAATAGCCTAAAAGCATTTAAAGTTGGGGATAAAACATAGGCTAATTATATTTAGAATACAGTAATAAATAACTGCTTTATAAAGGAATAAATATCAGGGAGTAAATCATTGAAAATGTATTTCTATTGGCAAAAAAAAAAGGTCGACAGTTATCAATAAGAATTTCAGTTGAACTAAGACAGCATTGAACTGATTAGTTCAACTAACGACTAAAGTTGACAGCCCTAAAGTGTGTGTATTTATGTTTGTGTTGACTGAAGTAGTCGTGATAGTGCTAGTTAATGGACGAAGAACATGTCCAGGTCATATTGAAAGAAAAAAAATAACTTTTGCTTTGATATGAAGGCTATTAAGTGTTTGTTAAGTTTTCTTTAGAGGCAAAAACATGTCTAAAAATATCTACAGGATCCCAAATGTGAAGTTCCCACAGGGATATCAGATAATGTGTTTGTGTGTTGCAGTAACAGGAGAGAAGTGTGGGTGAACGGCTGGTCAGAGCTGAACACTCATCTCTCAGTGGGAGTAGCATGATCAGGACAGAGAGGAGGAGAAACAAGACCGAACACAGACATGTTCTGTACAAGTAAAAGCCCTTTAGAGCTATCTGTAACTCGACAGGAAAAAAATGACATTGAGGAGACCAGGATTAGTTCCCTCAATAAATGTAAGGCTCAAAAGTTACATTTTATGCTTCACTGAAATAAAAAACACAAAAATAAAAAATGCTGTGTTGTTTCAACCCACACTGTGAAAAAATATTGTTGGTTTAACTAAATATAAGTAACCTGGTTGCCTTAAAATGTTAAGTATATTAAAATGGACAAATTGATTTAATACAATGAATGAGAACTCAAAATATGTTTTCTGAACCAATTGTCTAAGTTGATTTGAAAAATGAAAAAAATGTTGTGATTACAAATCATAATATATATATATATATCTTTTTTTTACAGTGGGTTTGGGTCATATGGATTTTTTTCTTATGTTTTTTTTGTTTATTAAAAACAAGTAATAAACTAAAGTAATTCAAATAACATTTTGATCACACTTTAGATTAGAGTCCAAAGATCACCATACTGTAAAAAAAAATATTTTTATGATTTGTAATGACAATATTTTTTTCTTTTGTCAAATCAACTTAGATCATTTATGTAGTTCAGATAACATCATATTTTGAGTTTGTGTAATTAACTCAATCTCTGTTGTAACTTAATTTTTCTATTTCAATTAACTTAAAATTTTAAGGCAACCAGGTTACTTATTTTTTAAGTTAAACCAACAATATTTTTTCACAGTGTAATTATTTACTATGACATTTGCCTCAATAAACCCCTAATTACTGCAGTAGTTAAGTTTATGTATTGGGTATGAGTAAGGGATGTAGAATATGGTCATGCTGAATAAGGCATTAATATGTGCTTATAAGTACTAATAAACAGCCAATATTCTAGTAATATGCATGCTAATAAGAAAAAGAATGCTGGGTTGTTTCACCCCAACTTTGGGTCAAATATGGACAAACCCTAGCTTGACTACGTCAGACTTCCTTCTTCCGCTAATTTCATTTCGCTCCTGTAGTCAGTCTGAGCTAGCAGCTTATCTTTCAGCTTTCCAGCGGCCTTCGGACAACCGGCCAATCAACAAACAGAGGGCGGCCTGAGAGCCGTGATGTAGACGCTAAGCGCCGAGTTTAACATTGTAGGTTAGAGAAATCGAAAACCGAAACAACAGCGGGAAATGGGAAACGAGACACAAGGCACAAGACATGGGATGCATGCGTGCACCTTTCTTTTCCAGTCCTTAAATATTTCCATTTCATGCTGTAATTTTGAAATTGAGTTGCAGCCTTCTCCGAATCGAACTCATGAGGAACAAAGAGCTGTGTTTAAAAGATCTAATCCTAAGTTTGAGAGTTGGCTACAAATATTTTCTTGTTTCACTCTGGCAAAAATAAATTTAGAGGCCGTGATTGTGCCGTTGATGCGTAGATTAACTTCGCATAATCTGCAAAAGTCGTTTACAGCCATGTTCACTCCGGTATAGCGTTTACAGCAGGTTTACAGTGGAAGTTCGATCATAGATTTGAGTTCGATGCATGATGTCTGTAGTTCGATGCGGCTGTGTCGACGTATAACATATGTCATAAACAAACTTATCTGATTGGCTTACGGGTAACCAATGATTTTAAACTTCAGACAAGCGCCCCCTCAGCGAGAGAGAAAACACTTCTCTATTATGCCATTCCAGACTGTGTCTACGAAGCAAAGTGAAGTAGCAGAGTCTGGTATTACCAGGCTAGACAGAACCCAGCCATTGGGTTATATTTTTTTAATTACATTTTTAACGCAACATTTGAGTTTGTTCATATTTGACCCAAATTTGGGTTAAAACAACCATGCATGTTTTAGAGTGTAGATTCTACTAGTCTTTGAGCTCTTTTATCTGACTCTCGTTTCATGGGACTCATACCTGACCGATTGCAAGTGCAGTTCTGTACCAGTGGAGTTACTGAGCAAGTTTACCATCTCAGAAAAGCATGTTTTACCATATTTTTCCATGTTTATGTGATGTAACTTTACATGATTTCTTATCGATTGGCCAAAACAATGGTTTGATAGCTTTTCAGTTTTTGCCTTATCATGAATCCTACATTTATCAATCAGCCTTAAAGGGCAACTCCACCCATTTGCATTAAGCTTTCCATTGTTAGAAACCCAGTTATACTATTGAATGGTCATGCAACACTTTATCATTTTCCCTGAGACGAGAGAAATCTGCTATTTACCTTTTTCACTTCCTTCCAACAATGACGCAAAAATCGTCATTTTACGTCATTGTTGACGGAAGTGTAAGAGAGGGCGATTTCAGTAAAAAACTACAAGCCCTGAGTCCCCACCCTTTCAACCCCGCCAATAGGGGTTGGACCTATTGCGCTAACAGACCTATCACAGATCAGTGCCAATGCGTTTGATTTCACTGGCAGAAACGTTTTGAAAATGTGGACGAAACTACTGAATACGCTGACGGATGCTGCTTATGGAGGATTGGGATGAACATTACACATCTTTTTTTGGACGCTAAGCTAGCAGGCTCTTGTTCTGTGGAGAAAGCTGAGTAGTAGGGGTTACCGCCCTCTTTTTCCTGGACATGTCCGGCCGTTTATGTCCGGGATTCAGCTTTTAATTTCTGAAGTTCGCCATTCATTGTTTACATGTAAGTTACAGCTTTTGTTTCAATCTAACTCAATTCCTTATGATTGGTGAATCTGACTGTTGTGTTTACATGAACGCCAAACAAGTGATCGGTTGATGCGTTTTAACATTGCTAAGAAAATTCCTGCTCCTCCGTAGAGATACGAGACCGGTAACTTACAGTCTCAGGTGCCGCTCATCGTAATTCACGCCACCGGCCTCGCCGCGTCATCCAGACAGCCGGCACTCATCCCGGTCGACACAGTAAACCTGGCTCGTCTCGCGCCGTCTACATACAGCTCGCACTCGTTCCGCTTGCCACAGTAAACATGATGAATGACGACTGTAGAACACAAAAGCCGAAATCGCGGACATTTTGTGCGAATCTCGAAACACATTTTCGGACAGACTCATCACGGAGAATCACTAGTAGACTGTTGTTTACATACTGCGAGGTTAGCGGTAGGCGTGGCCTCCTGAGGGCAGCGAAGCAAATGAATTCTGGGAGTTGATGTTTTTCATTCACATAAGCCAAAAATACATTTTCTGTCTTTTCTCAGTCTAGAAAGCTCCAAATTAAAAAAATAATTTCACATTTCTTCTACATAAATGACCCATTTTAAATACACATTCATCTTTCCAGAGGTGGAATTGCCCTTTAAAGCCACTAATTAACCCATATCAGTGCACAGTAAAAAACAACAAAAAACGTTGCTGACTTAATTTCCAAGTACAATCACTTTGGATGTTTAATTTTACATTAAACAGACTTAAATATGAGTTGCATCTTGTGTAACTTGTAAAAGAAAAGTTGAGAATTGCTTAACTTGTCATATATTGATCATATAATTTTTGTTTACAGTGTGTTTTCGAACTGTATTTTTGGTCTGGTGTAAAAAGAGTATTTTAATTAATTCACATCATCCATTCAGTAAAGAGATGTTTCCTCTGCACCCGGTGATATTTTAGATCATTTCTTTCAGCAAAACTGCTCAAATCAATTTTGGAGGTTGTCTTGACTGAACTGTTGAGTCATGCCACAACATTTCAGTCAGGTCAAGGGTGTGTGTTCTTCAGATGTTTAGACCAGTTGGCTAGATAATTACCGCTGTGTTTGGGGTGTGTTATGCTTTCCTGTTGCTCAAACAGTAGAGCATTGGCGCTTGCAACACTAAGGTAATGGGTTAGATTGTCAGGGAAAGCAAGACCTGATAAGAATGTAAATGTGTACCTTGAAATGCAATGTGCTTTGGATAAAAGCATCTACCAAATGCGTGTGACTCACATTGGGCATATATATTCTCCTGTGATGCTCTCAGGTGTAATCCAGATTTCACTGTTCCTTCAGTGTTTGCGAGACAGTCTTGTGCAGATGATCTTTCTTATCAACAGTGAACGGCTGAAAGCAGTGATTTTCTCCTGTGTCCTCTTTTACGTTTCATCTTTCTTGCTTTTCTTATAGTGGATTTGTGAGATTCTGTTACAGCGGGTCTGAAAGTAACCTCTTGACACTTTTGCAGGAATAGTCAGAGCTAGAGATAATTGTATGTAAATGTATACCGGTGTTGGGGAAGATACTTTGAAACTGCAGTTTGTCAAGCTATAAGCTACAATCAATCAACTCTCTACTACAAGATACTACCATACAATAGACAATTACTTTGAAGCTATTTAAGGTTGTGATATATCTCTATATTATTATGCTAATCAGGGACTTCTGGGAAAACTATGTGATGACTCTGTACCCTGCAAGTCTTTTTAAACCGGTTTTATTGAAGTGAATTGCCTGTAGCAACTGATTTGCTAAAATGAATAATAATGTGAACAATACAATGCGACACAAAACAGAGCAAGGCGACCATTTGAGTTTGTAAAACTTAAACTTTGTTATTTATTTTTTTAGACGTGGCTGTGGTTACAAGAGGTAAAAACGATATAAATACTGTTCGTTTTCTCACACAAACCGCTCGTTTCATGTCTTAGGTCATCAATGTGTACTTATTCATTAGTCTTAGTCACTTAGTCATTAAATCTTGTTTAATTTTGACTTCTCTGTGCATGCTCTTTGGGGTGGACCCCATAAACCTCCATTATATGACTGACAGACAAGAACGGTTTGACCTTAAGCTATCAAAATTGAAAATACTTTGGAAACAAAGATGCATCTTGGATGCCCTTGAGGTAAGCTAAAACATATCAAAAATTAATTTCAAAGTAAACTATCCCTTTAAGTTAATATGCAATTTAAATATCTAAAAACATCACATTCAGTTTGCACTAAAGTATATAATTAGACCTACTCTTAAAAAAAAAAATACAATAAACTTGGATGTTTAAGTAATTTCATCTTAAATTATATTATACAGACGAGTTGAATCTTGTATAACATAAAACAAGTTGCTTAACCTATTTTAAAGCAATGTATGTAGTCATAATTTATTGATAATACATTTTATTTTTTTTCCAACATTTTACATTTGAACAAAACCTTATTTAAAAAAGGTATGGTGTGTGGTAAATGTTAATGCTGTTATCTGACCCTGATTTATGCCTTCAATAATGTATAGAACCCTGCATTTAAATTATTTTGAAATGTTAAAGCCATTGCACCATGGGCATATACCAAAAATAATTTTCAGCCACCATTCCTTATTAATGCAAAAACCAAAAATAATCTTCGTATTACATATTGTGTGTGTCAGTGGCACAGCAGAACTATTATCTGCTTTCCAAATCTCTATTTTGCTCAAATAGCAGTACAATGCACCACGAGAATCAGATTAATACCTGCCATTCAGTCGCATTAATTTGCACATGCAGTCACAGCTTCTGAAATTACTGTCATGCTTGCAAAATCACTTTGTGGGCACAATTTAATCCATTTGCATTGACACTGTCCTGTATCTTGCACGTGTATAGAGGTACGGCCAAATTATGTTCATTAACTCCCATAAAAAACTGCCAATATGCACTATTTTGCACATCCAATTACATTAATACGTCCAAGCCTTTAGTACGCCAAGACTTCGTTGAATGAAAAACCTTTCAAGTCACTTTCTGCTCAATGAAACTGAAACGACACAGCAGAGACTGACCTCAGGGAGAACCATTCAAATATAATGACATAACTCAAAACACCCCACAACACATTGTCAGATAAACTTTGACATACACGCTAAAACTCTAAAATCACTTTATCCGCCGACAGCGTCTTCACAGGCCTCTTAAATGGACATCCTTGTGTGCTACTTTTTATCTGCAAATCGAGCCTTGCAGACAAAAGACATCAGTGCCAAAGTGAAACCCATTAGTTTCATTAATTTACTGCGCTCTACTCACCTCATGCCTCTTCATATCGTGCTATATAACAGGATGTGCAATTGCACAGTGAAGAGGAACGTCCTCCATTCACTGGTTTTATAAGATATCTCTTATTTATTCTCCATCAATCCACAAAACGCGTCAAAGCTTTCATGCAGGACACCTTTACCCCCCTGACAAATGTTGGATCCTTCGTCCAGACAAGCCCATCTATGCTACATGAAACTGACCGATTTGGTGCGTTTCCAAGTTGGGTAGGTGTAGTGGCCGCTTATGATGTACCCGAGTGGGCGCTGGAAGCATACAAAAGCACTTTCTTTTGCTGTTTGCATGATTTTCAGGGCAGGAAAGAGCTGTTTTCAGGAAAAGCACAAAAGAATTGCGATGCCTCATCTCCACAGTTCAGAGGAGCATGTAAGAGTGAATAGAGGCTGCTTGGCTGGTTCATTCTCGGCTTCTGTAGGGATGCCGAAGGAGGTTAAATGTAGCGATTCTGTGAAATAGGATGACCTGCTGGCATCGCTGTGAACAAATCAACTACAGACTTTAGCGCTTCAAGAGTTATTCATTCCCAGAGTTACAACGAGGAGTATATTTGGATGCAAAGTAAGCACCTTCCTGCTGTGTCAGACAATAAAAGTTGTTTGTTAGTTTAAAATGTTATACATAGAGGAAAAAGTAAAAGAAATGGATGATAGCAATAACATATGGTCTTTCTCTGAGGTATTTACTCTATGATGTAATAAAGTGGAGAGGATGTCCTCTTCAGGTCACAAGTCAAAGTCCCTTCCACAACTTACCGCTGATGAAAGAGAAAACCTGATATAGCAAACAATTGTTTGTTTTTGATAATATCCAGTGAAATGCTTAAATGGGTCATGAACTGGCTTTTTAAAGTTTATTATTTTGTTGTCTGAGGTCAACTTATGAGGTTCGCTTGGTTTTTTGCATTCCACAAAATCAAAATGAATGAGTAATAGTAGTGCTGGGCGGTAAACTCGTTCAAACCGAAAACCGGTTTATATTTTCGTCACGATTTTGATTTCTGAATAAACTCGCCATACCGGTTTAATTACACAATGTTCGGAATGACCGTTACGCTGCGCGACCATAGAGTCCGCGACACTGTTTCAGACGGACCGGGTAAACAAACAGCAGCGCTCTGTTACGTTACATGGACGATGGATGCTGAAGAATTAGTACAACATGACAGTGATGACACCGAAGAAGAACTTGTGCCAAAAGAGGAGCCGGGTCTGTTGTTTGGAGGTTTTTTGTTTTCCAAAAATCCGACGTCGACCAAACAACCATTTTATGTAAGTGCTGTCGGGCTAAAATTCTCCGCTGGGGAGAATGACCCGGCAACACAAGCAAATTGCTCCAGCGCCTTAGCCGCAAACATGTCTTGGAATATCAAGAATCTATTAAATCAGCCGCGGATTCAGCCGCGGATTCAGCGCCCTCCACATCAGCATGCAACACAGGGAAAGCTAAAGAAAAGTCGAGCCAAATATTGTTTCCATTATACAGGATAATCCTGTGTGCCAAGTAAGTTAGCACTTTATATTTATTTTATGTTTGTTCTGGTTTCGAAGCAATACTTTTGAAGGAATAACTAATGCAAGTTGCATAATTTTGTTTTAATTTCTTTAATAGACCTCAAAAGCAATGCAAGACAAGATTTCCTTTTATATTTACTTGAATGCACGTAATGTTCCTGGATTTGTACTTGAACTAGCAAAAGTATTCCAAGTTGTTCTAATTGTGTTGTTTAAAATAAAAGTTCTGTATTTTGACTGCAGTTGTCTTTGCATTTTGATTCCTCACTTCATTAGAATCATGAATGGCTCTTATTTGTAAACAGCATAATTTTCTGGGGCCATGCAAACCTGTATTACTAGTGTGGAATTATTCTACAATATTCACTAATGACAGTAAAATAGACCATCCTAAGTCAATTTACTGCAGTAATTCCTCTCTTAACCAGTAGAAAATGCATTGAACACCTGACTATGCATAAAAAAAATAAATTAAAAAAACCGAAACGAAAAAAACGAAAAACCGTTGTGATTTTGAAAAAAAAACGTGATATCAATTTTTGGTCAAACCGCCCAGCACTAAGTAATAGGCTATTTTCTACCCTAGTTTTGAGCCTAGTCTAAAAACACTCGGTTTTTATGGCCGTCTCGGACTGAAGACACGGAAGTAAACGCCCACTGCTGTGAGTGGATAACAGTTTTGCATATTATAATGAGTTTCAACCTGTCTGCACGTGGGGAAATTGTTCTGAAAACGTCCAATGTTGTAAAATGGCAACTGGAACGATTCGCCCATACATGTTCGAACCACCAGTCCGTGTGTTGCACTATTCCTGTCAGATCCAATATAGACTGCACAGCACTCTTCTTTACTCTTAATCGGTCTGCAAATCCAGTCTTGTTTACAAAACAATCCTCAGTGAAATGAAGCGAACAGACAATGTTTTACCCTCATAACAATCAAGTTTAACCAGTCCTATTGAAATCCAGAGACAGCTTATGGAGCGACTGTCTTCTTCCACAACCAGGAGCTGCACAATATTCTGTATTGCTCTGTAGCTCGATCCAGTTTGTCATCACGAGGTAGGCATCTATGTTATTTAGCTATGCGTGTAATGCGCGAATCGGTGAGCGGGGCTAAACCGGCTGTGTTGAAGTAGGCGTTGATCTTCTTCTGCGGGGGTGGTGTTTTATCTTCTTTGACGTCATAGTTCCTCACTTTGAAAACCGAGTCATTTGTTGGGCCTGGTGTCAATAAAAGCTTTTATGGGACTAACAAGGATGTTTTCAGTTCTAAAACTTACAGGATATTCTTATAATATGTGATGCGATTTGCGAAAACCCGTCGAATCTCGCACTGGTACGTTTTCAGTAAGGTCTAAACACTGGCGTAGGAACCGGGGGATGGGGGAAACGGTTCCCCCTAAATATTGAAAAATGCGGCATGTGTCCCACCCAAAAAATTAACTGTACATTTGGAACTTTTATTTTTAAAGCGCGACAAAGAAGATATCCGGTTTTGCCAGCAAGTCAAACCCAGAGTGATAGGTTTAACCCTTAAACCTGGTTAAACACTTTCATTTCATGTTTGAATAATCACCATTCGCTTCTATATTTCACTCACCGGAGCATCTGATTGGTAGAGAGAAGTTAACATTACACTAGAAACGCACCAGCTTTGAACTGGAACCTTGAACTTATCTAATTATGTTACTTATAATATCACATACCTTTTTTGCAGTTTGAATAAATAATAAACACAGCAGTTTGAACTCTTCTCCTCTTTATTATACATCACACATCAGATCACTAACTCCAAAAACCCACGATCATACTAAGTGCGCACCATAGACAGTAAAAGGTCCACACGACCCATCTACGGCAAGCCCCGAGGGGAAAAATACATTGCATACACGCATACAACGAGCGCTAGTACATCATTCATTATAGTAACAGACTTTGTTTGATTATGTCATTTACAATCCAAAAAAGTCTGTTACAATACTAATAATAAAAAAGATTTTGAGGACAGTTGCACTGTATTGAGACAGTTTAGAAATAATAATATTTTTACAGTTTTCAACAATAATTGTCATTATTGAACCCTTTCTCTTATTTTGTTTCTGATTTCTCAGTTTTGTCATTATTTTAGCAAATAATTTATTTATATATATTTTGAGACGGTTTGTTTTAAGAAGTTTCAAAGTTAGTAAAAGAGTAAAGTAAAAGTTAAAACTTTTTTATTTAAGTAGGCATCTATTTTTTTATTAAGTATTTATTTTGTATTAACACTGTATTCATTTATAATGTATCATTATTGCGTGACATTTGTGTCAATAATCGTCAAGCACAGGTGACTTCGCGTAGTGGGAGGGGGCCCCAAATCAGACCACCACTGCAAGTACCACATCACCAAACTGTATGTTACTATTATGGTGGTGGGATAGACGTTGATTCATAGTGGCCAATATGTCCCCCCAATGTCAAAGACATTCCTACGCCCTTGGGTCTAAATATAGATTGAATGTCAGTTTTTTTGTCAAAATTGAGTTTTTATTAAATTATTATTCTATAACTTGCTTATCATCTCTGAAAATATCATGGGACATTTCACTAGTTTAGTGCAGAAAAATAGCAACTTATAATGTCCAGCTGAAAAGACTGTTTTCTCTTTTTGCCCGTTGCGGGCAAAAAAAAAAATTCCTGTTTAGCTCTCCTTCTCTTAACACTACAAAGACAGTTCACCGATCAAAATAAACCACATAACAGAATAAAGTCCAGTACTGGGTGAACTACAACAGCATTCAAGTTTTTATTTATTTATTTATATCCAGCGTTATCGTGTGGTGCTAATGCGGAGACACAAGAGATCAACAGAGTTTGAAACTGCTCGTTTGAAAGATCTTTGCTCCGCCTCTCAATCGTCCAAATTTCAAAACGGTTTTCACAGGTTGAATTTTGAGTTCGTAAGCTTTCGAATGATACCTAATCTATAATGATGACTAAAATATGTGATATGAAAAAAGGCAGTAAAAAAGGGATCGCCAGTCGTCCCGCTCAGCAGACCGGGGCCGTTAATTAAACCTGTTTTTCTCAAAAATCCATTTCTGAAAACCACTGCGATCAGCCGACTTCAGATAACCATAACTTTTGTTACAGACAAACGATAAAAGAAATAAAAACAGATTTGGAAAGGGCTTGGACCCAGCTTTAATATGGCCTCAAAACCTGTAATTTGTCAAATTTCACCATGTGGTGGGTTTTCCCAGATCACATCACTTATGATGACCTCTTAAGATGTCAAAAGCTCCAGGAAAATTGGATTTCTCAGTTCATCACCCCTTTAATACTGAAAGTGTTTTTGTGGAGCCATCAGTCAATCAGTTTTGTCGTAATGTAATTATGCGGCTCTTCAGGTACTTGACTCAGACAACCTGCATGGGTTCTTACATAATCTTTAACCAAGGGGTCGCATTATTAGATTACCAGTTAATAGAATTAAAATGGTGGCGCGGTCGAACTGCAGCGGCTTTGCTCTTCCCTATGTGGTTGTTTGTCTTATTTACGTGTCTACAAACACCCGGACATTAAATCAAAAGGAACTTTTAAAGATTGGGACACTGTATAGTGAATTAGCTTTAAGCAAAACTTTGAACACCTACCACCGGAGATCACATGACCAGTGGGGAGCCTGTGGATTATTACCCCAGGAGGCGGCGCAGAGAATGACGGCAGAAGGTTGCAGAGCGGGGATTAGGGTCTGGCTCAGGAGACCTGCGCTACCCAGCCTTCTTGTGTCCAACGCCAGATCGCTATGCAATAAGATGGATGAGCTGGCAATGATCATCGAGGCAAACAGATATGCTAAAGACTGCTTGCTCGTAGTGATGAAGCTATCATGCTAGCGGGCCGTAAAGCACACCGGGCCAACAGATCGGCAACTCCAAAAAGAGCAAAGGATTCCACTCAGTGCTAATGCTAGTGTAGCTGTGGACATCTTGCAAACTAGTGTGAATAAGCTCCAGTCCACTCACCCGGATGGGATTTTTATTTTGGCAGGGGACTTTAATCATGCTAACCTGTGTACTGTCCTTCCCAAATTTCATCAACATGTAACATCCAACCAGAGGTGGTATAACTTTGGACCATGTTTACAGTAAAATCAAAGGGGCATACAACGTCTCCGCTCATCTCCATTTAGTGCAGTCTGACCATCTGACCCTCTTTCTCACACCAGCGTCCAGACCTGTGTTTAAGAGATCTGAGCACACAGTGAAACTAACAAAATTGTGGCCTGCTACTCCGATTCCACAATTGCAAGATTGTTTTGAGCGCACTGACTGGGCACTTTTCTCACAGGAGAGTCTTGAGGATTACACCTGCACTGTTCTGCACTATATTAAGACCTGCATTGACTGTCACTGTTGAGAGACAGGTCAAATGCTATCAAAACAACAAACACAGGGAGGTGAAGCTGCTGCTGAAGAACCATGATAAAGCCTTTAAATTATACAGCACCACCAGATCTAAATTAAAGACAGGCATCAAGGAAGCAAAAGCGGACTACGGGAGGAATAATAATAATAATAATAATTCGATTACATTTATATAGCGCTTTTCTGAGACCTCAAAGCGCTTCACATAGAAGGGGGAATCTCCTCAACCACAACTCAATGTGCAGCATCCACCTGGATGATGGCATCCACCGTGGAAGATCGAGGGACTTCGTAAGCGAGGGGATCCCCAGAGTGTTTGGCAGGGGATCCAAACACCTCACAAAATTTAAAGGTTCAAAAGACCCAATCTCAAGGACCAGCAGCAATTTGGCTGAAGAGCTCAACTATTTCTTTGCACGCTTCTGATGCGAATGGGACCAGGACTGAGTGAACATCGGCCACACCAATAACACTCCTGCCCACAGATGCCCTGACATTCTCTTTAAGTGCAGAGGAGGTCAGGAGAGCATTCTCTGGCGCTGAACCCCAGGAAGACTGCCGGGCCCGACAGGAATCCCTGGGAGAGTGTTGAAGGGATGTGCCGAACCAGCTGGCTGAGGTATTCACTTTCATCTTCAACCTCTCTCTGTCTACCTGTTCCATCCCTAAGTGCCTCAAATCTGCCATCATTGTGCCGAATCAGCTGTGAGTAGCCTCAATGACGATAGACCAGACCACTTCTACTGTCATGAAGTACTTTGAAAGACTGCTGATAAATCACATAAAAGCTTCACTTCCCTCCACACTGGACCAGCACCAGTTTGCCTATAAAGCAAACAGGTCAACCACATTGTGCTGACCCACCTTGAACATCCTGGCACCTATGCAAGACTGCTATTTGTGGACTTTAGTTCTGCATTCAACTGCATCATCCCTGGAAGACTGGTGTCCAAGCTACATGGGCTTGGTATCTGAACATCTGCAGATGGATCCATGATTTCCTCACAGACCGTCCCCAGTCAGTTCATCTGGGCTCCTAGAGTAACTTTTCTGTTTTCATATTCAGCACTGGGGCACCCCAGGGTTATGTGTTGAGTCCCCTACTCTACATCTTATATATTCATGAAAGCAATACTTTCAAGTTTGCGGATGACACCACTATAGTTGGACTTATTCACAACAATGATGAGTCATCCCTGAAGGGATGAAATCCAAAAACTCTTCACCTGGTGCTCCACCAACAACCTGTCTCTCAACATCTCTAAGACCAAAGAGGTGGTGGTAGGCTTCCGCAGGAAGAGGATCGAACCTTCATCCGTCTACATCAATGGAGACACTGTGGAGAGGGTTAACGACTTCAAATTCCTGGGAACACACCTCTCTCAGGACATCACCTGGGCAACCAACACTACAGCCCTTGTGAAGAGTGCTCAGCAGCGGCTATACATTCTTAGGTCACTTAACAAAATTAATCTCTCCCAGAAGTTGCCTTTACCCTTTTACAGACTGTTCTGTCCAAAGTATCATCTCATACAACATCCTGGTGTGGTTTAGTACTGTAGCTGCACCACTGCTGACAAAAAAGGTGCTGGACAGAGTTAGGAAATCAGCACAAAAAATAATTCACAAACAGCTCCCCTCACTCACTGATATCACACCAGATGCCTGCAGTGGGCAAAAAATATCATTCAGGACTCTTCCCACCCAGGTCACAAGCTCTTCACTTTGTTGCCATCTGGAAGGCGTTAGCTTTCCAAGGTCGCACTTCTGAGACTTCTGAATAGTTTTTATCCAAATGCTATAAAACATTTGAACTCATGACCATTTGGAGGGCAATGCATTTTAATGACGTTTTTTTTATATATATATATATATATATATATATATATATATATATATATATATATATATATATATTAGGGCTGTCAGTCTAACGCGTTATTAACGGCGTTAACGCAAACCCATTTTAACGGCGTTATTTTTTTATTCGCGATTACGTCTTTAGTCCTGCAAACTTTGTAGTTTTTTCACATGCTTTTGCAACAGGATGCGGCATGCGTCCTGATCCATTTTGGCGTCTCGCGCTCGTCATCCACTCAAAGCCGGCTCACAAGCTGAAACGTGTGTTTGCCACGTGCCTGTTGTTTTGTTTACGGTCTAGATCCGCTTGCTCTTTGGTCGAAGAAGCAACGAAACGTCCTCGCGCTGCGCAAGCCATTGAAATGAATGGGTTTCAGAGCGCAGCGCGAGGACGTTTTGTGCCGCACACACTCGTTTGGCTTGCGAGCCGGCCAAATAGTAACGTTACGTTTTGAGTGGATGACGAGCGCGAGATGCCGAAAATGAAATTGATGCCCTAAGATTCTGAATGGAAAGTTTACTTTTAAAAAGTTGCCAAATTTTCCCATTTACAAGACCAAGTGATCTGTGTTTTGTTGTTGTGAACTGAGCTATCATCATTGCAGCACGTCTGAAACACCACTTGATGATGGCAAAGCAAACACACACACAGAGATGATGCGAATTCTCCACCCCCTCGTCAATATCAGAACCTCGTCAGTATTTCTTTCACTTTATTATTGATAGACAGAGTTACATTGTGTGAGAGATTATTTATATATGTGTGAAATTCAGCACTATTCCAATGTTATTTTCAATAATAATAATAATAAAAAAACATTTGCACTAAACAAGCCAATCCACTTTTCCATGTTGATAAGAACATTAAAATGAGAAAAAGAATAATGTAACAAAAAAGAAATCAAAAGACATTTGGAATAGATAAAAATGTGCGATTAATGCGATTAATCACGAGTTAACTATGACATCAATGCGATTAATCGCGATTAAACATTTTAATTGAACGGCACTAAAATATATATATATATATGTATATATATGTGTATACGTGTACATACATATATATATATATATATATATATATATATATATATATATATATATATATATATATATATATATATATATATATATACACACACTACACTCACCGGCCACTTTATTAGGTACCCCATGCTAGTAACGGGTTGGACCCCCTTTTGCCTTCAGAACTGCCTCAATTCTTCGTGGCATAGATTCAACAAGGTGCTGGAAGGATTCCTCAGGGAGTTTGGTCCATATTGACATGATGGCATCACACAGTTGCCGCAGATTTGTCGGCTGCACATCCATGATGCGAATCTGCCGTTCCACCACATCCAAAGATGCTCTATTGGATTGAGATCTGGTGACTGTGGAGGCCATTTGAGTACAGCGAACTCATTGTCATGTTCAAGAAACCAGTCTGAGATGATTCCAGCTTTATGACATGCGCATTATCCTGCTGAAAGTAGCCATCAGAAGTTGGGTACATTGTGGTCATAAAGGGATGGACATGGTCAGCAACAATACTCAGGTAGGCTGTGGCGTTGCAACGATGCTCAATTGGTACCAAAGGGCCCAAAGAGTGCCAAGAAAATATTCCCCACACCATGACACCACCACCACCAGCCTGAACCGTTCATACAAGGCAGGATGGATCCATGCTTTCATGTTGTAGACGCCAAATTCTGACCCTACCATCCGAATGTCGCAGCAGAAATCGAGACTCATCAGACCAGGCAACGTTTTTCCAATCTTCTATCGTCCAATTTCGATGAGCTTGTGCAAATTGTAGCCTCAGTTTCCTGTTCTTAGCTGAAAGGAGTGGCACCCGGTGTGGTCTTCTGCTGCTGTAGCCCATCTGCCTCAAAGTTCGACGTACTGTGCGTTCAGAGATGCTCTTCTGCCCACCTTGGTTGTAACGGGTGGTCATTTGAGTCACTGTTGCCCTTCTATCAGCTCGAACCAGTCTGGCCATTCTCCTCTGACCTCTGGCATCAACAAGGCATTTCCGCCCACAGAACTGCCGCTCACTGGATGTTTTTCTTTTCGGACCATTCTCTGTAAACCCTAGAGATGGTTGTGCGTGAAAATCCCAGTAGATTAGCAGTTTCTGAAATACTCAGACCAGCCCTTCTGG
Source organism: Hybognathus amarus (assembly GCA_030378365.1). Taxonomy (NCBI): domain Eukaryota; kingdom Metazoa; phylum Chordata; class Actinopteri; order Cypriniformes; family Leuciscidae; genus Hybognathus; species Hybognathus amarus. Next base: position 229,520 of record JAQIUQ010005448.1, read on the forward strand.
CACCAACAATCATGCCACGTTCAAAGTCACTCAAATCACCTTTCTTCCCCATACTGATGCTCGGTTTGAACTGCAGGAGATTGTCTTGACCATGTCTACATGCCTAAATGCACTGAGTTCGCCGCCATGTGATTGGCTGCTTAGAAATTAAGTGTTAACGAGCAGTTGGACAGGTGTACCTAATAAAGTGGCCGGTGATGTATATATATATATATATATATGTATGTATATATATATATATGTATATATATATATGTATGTATGTATATATATATATATATATATATATATATATGTATGTATGTATATATGTATGTATGTATATATATATATGTATATATATATATATATATATATATATATATATATATATATATATATATATATATATGTATGTGTATATGTAATGTATTTGCGTACAGTATGTGTTATTGTTGTCTCGTCATATTATGTGTCACCACCAGGGGTTGTGCAATTTAAATGTCGTCGTTATGCATTGACAATAGTAATTATAATAAATTATTTTACAATGGAAGGATCCAGTGCAGGCATCCTACTCAATTTAGACACCTCTTAACGGGTGTATCACAGCTAATGAGTCACAAGCACACTAACATGCAACCACATTCACACCTATTCGCTAGTCGTGGTGAAGTAATGAGGAAGTAAGAACTATTATTATTCCTAAACACCAGGGGCCATATTACAGAAACATCCTGACACACCATGCTGATTTCAGTTAGAAACCTGTCATCTTAACTTGATATATGAGGCTTCAATAATTTAGCACCAGATGAAGAAGATACTACCATTCATATTAGAAATCAAGAAATCCGGTGAATGTGCTGTTCTTGATTATGGGAAAGGCACTTTGTCTCTGCATAGCTTTCTGACTGATCTCAACTTTACACTGCAAAAAACAAAACAAAAACAAAAAGAAAACGTAAACGTAAAAAATGTAAAAATGCTACAGTAAAAACCTGTAAAACCATTACAGTACTGTATATGGTGAAAAATTGTAAATGGTTTAACAACACATTATATTTTACAGTAAAATACTGTCAAATTGATGTTTTTTGCACATAAAACGGTGCAAAACATCAAAAAGCAGATTTCCAGTGTGACCAAATGTTCGAAACTGCCCATGTAATTTCTAAAGGTCACACACTGTAAAAATGAATGCTTTATCTTATCAATAGAATTGTGGCTACAGATTACAAGCAATATTATTAATTAAATGTAACAAATTAGAATTGAATAATAACTAATCAAATTATTCCTTGAAAGTTAACCATTTAATATGAGCAAATTATATTATATATATATATTTAAATATCTTTATTTTATATTGCCAACATTGAAGACACCTGATGTTAACAAGCAGAATCACTGAAGGAGAAAACCATAATTTTAAAACAAACATTGATCACCATAATGGTGACTTCAATTTATGTTTTCTTTGGTTGTTGTTGTAAGTTTTACTCAATTTTAAATGGTTAACTTTTAAGGAATTAATTTGATTAATTATTACTCAATTCTAAATTGTTAATTTAAATTAATAATATTGCTTGTAATCTGTTGCCACATTTTTTTTGTTAGATAAAGCATATTCATTTTTACAGTGCAGAAGTTGGAAAAGAGACATGTAAAATGTAATTACATTATTTTTTTTGTGCAAGAAAACATTGCCTGACATTATAAGTGGATCTCAGGGCAAAGCAAAAAGAAATGAAAAGAAAACAAAAAACAAAAAAAAACACCACCATTAAGGTTGGTTTATAAGATAACACACCTTAATGTTAATTTGTCCAGTGATTTTGTGCTGATTCACCACAGATATGAAAAGACCAATGTTCGGTTTTAGTAATTTTTTATTAATATGTGCTGATACAGGGTCGTACTGACCTGCAATGACGCAAACGCTTACATTAAACCATCCCCTTTGGCCCAAACAGCTGTCAAAGCAATGACGGTGAGAAATAAAACGCATATCATTCTTCAGTAAAAACAGTAAATCACATTAACCCTCCTGTTACATGGGACCCAAGCATCATAATTTAATCAAAGAGTTGTTCAAATAAAACAATGAGTTCAGAGCAGAAAAAAAAGAAGTATCAAATGACAGGATCATTACCCTTTGATGACTCATTCCCTCCCATGCTTGTTTTATACAATATCTAATACTGCCCGGTCACACAACAATGTACTAATGTGATAGTCCAACTCAAGAAGGCCTAATACATTCTCAGGGTGATTCTGTCCCCTGCCCTCTTTTTCAAAACCACCCAACCCTGACAGAAAATGAACACAACGCTGAACAAAAAGACTGGGTTTTTCATAAAGAAACTTGCTGTATGATAAGGCGGTGATTCTCCTAGAAGACCATATTACACCCACCCATTTACTGAGTGCTGGCCTAAACATAGTTAATATGCAAACATACAGTCAAATGCATGCCTAAAAGAAGCTATAAAAAGCTTCAAACTTAAATATGTAAAAATGCCCTTGCTTTAAGATTTCTATATCCTCTTAGAATTTCTGTACAGAGTACAAAAATGCACACCGCTCATGTGTTAGTGTTTTGTGAACACTGTTTTGTAAGTCTCTGTAGTATTACCTAGAGCTCTGTGTTCACACCTGCTTGACCGAACCTTTGTTAAAGACTGACAGACAGCTGGTTAACAGTTAAACGGCACAAACCTCCCCAGCGAGCTCCTGTCACAGTCTCAACAGTACAGGTGCTGTTTCTAGCAGACACACTTCAAGAGATCAATGACAGAATAATACTACATTATTAGTGTGTAGACGTCGGTTTAAAACTCAGTGCTTGCCTGTTCTCTCTTTGTTTGTGACAGTTACCCATTTTCTGTCGACACAGTGCTGGTGCCAAAGCCCAGTCTTGCCCGATCCACACATAAAAAGGTGGCTCTGGGCTCCTCAATGGCCCCTTTAAATTGCAAACCAAATACAGACTATGTCAATTTTTGTGGCACCCAACAGCTGATATAATAATTATAATTTCCATGTCAATCTGAAGTAAAATGATTTTCAAAAAACGGATAGTTTCAACTTTGTTGTAAAATGCTGATACTCCTGCAACATATATTCTACATTAGAGCAGTGCTTTGAATTATTTTAGCAGATGAAATATCTCAAATGTTTCTTTGAACTTATTGCTGTCACCATCATTTTCAACAATAAGCACCCAAACCTGTGCATTACACTGATTTTACCACGGTTAATGGAGTTTTAGGCACTCTGCCCAATGTGATGCATGGTTTCTTGTGGCTTATTGCTCTAATTAAAAATATTGTACATGTAAAATGATGAATGAATCTTATTGTCTATTAATTTAATATTACTAATCGCTGTTTAAAAGATTTCAAATATTTAAAAAGAACTTCCTTTACATCAAACATTCATTCAAAGTTATATGGTCTTTAATAATGCTCTCCAAAAGTTAACACAAAGACATTTATACATTGTTCAAGGAATGTTTTTACCTGAAACGTTCAGTTGGATGTTTGTCTAACGTTTTTTTTTAATGTTGCTACTGTAATGTTTCAGAATATGTTCAGAGAATATTCAAAAGTAACATTCCATAATGTTCACTGAATGATAAATAGAATTTTCGGGTTTAACGAAACGTTCAGCGAAACATTATTAGAACATATTTTTTTTTACTAAAAAAGTTAGTCAATAGCGGCAAATGAAGCAATGGCGAACTTGTGTGAAATTTGAAAGGGGAAATGTTTCACCCTTGTGATTCCTAATGAAATGACTGGTTTTCGCAAAGGTAATTGTAACGGAACCTTAAAAGACAGAAAAGCATTGTTTGTTTGTAGACAGGCTATGTAGCAACGTCCTCTTTCACTTCTCGTTCTCAAGTCATTGGAAATGTGGACCAGTTGTGAGAAAGGACACAATCTAACACAATCCCCATTTGGTTGGAAAAAAGGGAGTGGGTGAGATCTGTTAGAATGGTCTCTCCATTGGTTAGTGTGGATCGCTCAATAACTGAGGGATCCCAATGAAACATGTCCGATAACTCCAGGGGTTCTCTTTGGCTGTCAGGTGTGGTGCGGCCAAGCAGGTGGGGTGCTTTGCCCAGGGCTGATGCCTCATGTTGTTTTGACAGCAGGGAATGACTTGATCATCACTCACTCTCTTTTATTATATCTACTATCCTACTATCTGGACATCAAGTCAACACATGTCTCTAAAAGCGAAGGGGTCAGCTCGTGATCAGAGGATCATGACTCTGGCTCTCTGGTGCCAGGCCTCAGCTGAGGATTGGGGCGACAGGAGGGTGAGAGACTGTCAGATCACAGGAGTGCAGGCGAGGGACGAGAGATGGGGACTGGAAAGAGGACCTTTATATATCCTGTCTGTCTCACAGACCCATGTGGAATCTGCGCTTTAGGCTTTTCAGCAGAAAATGCAAAGTTGGCATTTGCATTTTCAAAATGCAAACGCTTAAATTCACTATCAAAAAACCATTAAGACTTTAAGTAGTTTTTCTACTCCTAAACACTGACCAAATCCACTTTTAGTAGATACGCTAGTAAAATGTACTTTCTCTACTGGAAAAACTGGCCAAAATATATTGATGACTCATCTTGCACTTATGGGTGTGTACATTTATTTTCCAATCAACTGATCTAGAATAAGAATGTTCCTTCCCTGATTCCACCTGTCAGCAAATTATGGATGATGAGTGATGAAACTGCCTGTTTCAAATTAATCAAAATAGTTAAGAAAACCATAAAAAAAATCCTGTAAAAAGACGGTAAACTACTGGCAGCTGTGGTTGCCAGCATTATACCGTAACTCTACGGTGTGTTACAGTTTTTGTGTTAGAACATATAGCTGTTAAATTAAAGTTTTATACTGTAGCTGACACTACAGTATTTAGCTGTTAATTTCAAAAACAGTAACACACCGTATTTTTACAGTAGGATGCTGGCAACCACAGCTGCCTACCGTTTTTTTACAGGATTATTTTTTACAGTGTCAGGAGTTCTTTTCCTATTTGCCAAATTTCATTATGGTTTCAGCCAATAATTTTATCCTTTTTAAACTCACTCTCGCATAAAAATGTCAAGAAAAGCAGCAGATTCCGTCTTGGCCTACTCATGCACTCTTGTGCTTTTCCGTGTGAATGTGAAGACGTTAAAACGAGGCTGATATGGAGAGTGGATCAGGGTGATTCCTTTCATAACCGAAGAACAGCGAACACAAGTGCTCTCAAAGAGCGAGAGGGGGAAAGACAAAGGGAGAAACCCAAAGCGAGGGAACATGGTGGGTTGACTTCTCTAGATTATAGCTCTTAGTATTATTATGATAATCACGGGTTGTATGGGGATTTTGGAGGTGGTAGCAGTCCCTCGGAGCAGGCTTTAGTCTAGCAGTTTACTACAGCGCATAATCACTGTCATTATCAACATATTCAACACTGTACTATATTATCCCCTCAGTCCCATGTAAACAAAGCCTTTGACTAACATAACAAATCTTCCCACATTAATGCTCAGCTTGGAAAGCCATGTGAAAATAATTTGGTGAGCTAAGCGGGAAGGGAGAGAACGGTGCGGGCAGGGGGAATGCGGAAAAAGGGTCGATGGGTAATTAAAGCAAGCAAGGGCAGAAATCGGAGAGATGCAGAAAACGTGACGCACATCGGATGTCTCCAGGGATGGAGGGGGAGAGGTAAACAGCCTCTCCCACTGGCCGGTGCAGCAGGGTAAGAGGGTAAAACAGCAGCGGTGTGGTGCCAGGTGGGAAGAGGGCCATGAGTCAGGAACAGATCTCCTCAGAGAGCATCCTAAGCTCTAAGAGAGCCTGTTCACAAAGGTGTATGACAATACATTCAAACGGTCAAACCTGCTGACCAGTTGAAGCTGGTCCTACTTATCAACATGGAGCATTTTTGCAAGAAAAGCATGACAAAAAAAAAAAACCTGTTCAGGTCATTGCTTTAAATAAAAGCTGATCATACATGCCTTGGGCTAAATATAGGACCGGGTGTACTAACCACCTTCTGGCCAGCGCACCGGTGAACATACTGACCCTGTGTCAATCAGTACAAGTAACCATGCAATGGATTGCACACACGTCCCCTTAGAAGACTTACAGTAGTAAGAGATAGAGAAAGAGAGAGTGCAGATAGGACATACATTCAAGATGCACAATGTTCTCCACCTCTGACAGCGAGCTGCACACTTGTGTAGGTTTGACATCACCTCTTTCATTAAACATGGATACTCACCCCTGCTCTCTCTCTTTCTCTCCATGGCTATGTTTGTAATGGCATACTAGCTTACTACATACTGCATAGTATACACTGTGTTTCAAAACAATAGCAAGTGAAACAGATAACGAATGTTCCACAATGTTGTCATGTGACCTCACCATGTTGCATGTTGAATTCAGTGAGTGATGGCTAAATAGCATTGGGAATAAAGTGATTTGGCAAACAAAATGTCCTTAGTTTTGGCTGTCCAATCAAATAATTATAAAAATATGCAGACATTTTTAGCTAATCCATCACATTGGAATTGAAAGGTCAAGTAAATCTGCATATTTTGCACATGATACACAGTATATACTGCAGCAATAGTAAGAGTAGTATATTCAAAATATAGCTAACTCTTGTTACCTTCACATATGCTCTGTACACAGAATGAAAACCACACTGAATAAATGAATATGTGCATAAATAACCAAAACAGACAAATAAATATTAATAAATAAAACATCAGACATGAAAGAGTTGAAGATTGAGCAGACTTCAAAAGGGTGGAGCACTCATGAATACCTTTCTTTTGTTCAATAGGCTATGCAGCTCATTTGCATAAGGGGATTCTAAACCATCTCATTGGTCAGATGTTCCTTTCGCCCAATGAATGCCATTATGTTTTGTTTCAAATCTCAGTGAGCCTGACTGGCAAAATAACATTTAAAATACCTTTTAACAAAGTCTTTTAGATGGAAGCTTATACTGAGCTTTTATATAGATATAGATTTACTCTGCTTCCCGTCCTTCTAATGCGGGTCCATGTTACCCAGTAAAAATAGCCTCTGAGACACACGCACACACACACTCTGGTTCACAGGCATCCAAATGTTCATGTTCAGACATACACACACAAACTGTAAATCAACTGTCACACCAGGTTCAGAAACAACTGCTGATATTGGGATGTAAAAACAGTCAAATACAATCTTCTGAAATATGCTCCTCAATTTGTTTTTCTTCAGCTAAATATTGTATATTCTATTCATCTAGTCATCTGATGTCTATTACATCTTCCTGATAAAATATAACCAGCAATACACTATGGCAGCTGTCAATCAACCCACAATGCACCAGTGCACCCCCGAGGCACAGTGTATTCCCCCTTTCATTCATGTCAAGCACTTCCTGTCTGGGAATGTTGAAGGTCGAACATTACCAACAATGTAATGGGTTATATTACACAAAAATTGTGCCAGGATTTATCTCGTTTGTATGTAAAATCCTTCACTTTCTGTCTCTCTGTCTCTCTCTCGCTGTCTCTTGGCAGACAATTAGATTTCCTGGCTCCAGGGCAAGACCGAACGAGGGCCGGAGAGAAAGAGAGTGAAAGAAAGAGAGAGGGAGAGATAGGTGTAGTCTCCAGGTCACAAACTTCAAAACATCTTTATTTTCGACTCTTTTCAATTTCTGTCGCAGTACAATAACTGTTTTTCATAGTATTTGATCATTTTTTTGTTGCTTTTGTTTATCTATATACAGGAGACGAGTAGAATAAGACTTGCTGTCGCTTTCGCGTGATTCATATGTACAGAGGTCGGACTTGAAGAATGGCTGGAGCAGTAGCAAAAAAATTCTTCTAGCCACAATAACACAGGTGATACAGCACGTCCACCTACAACATCCATCTGTGATTAGGAAAGCAGCTTCAGTCCTTAATCCGCCCCCCATCTGTGGATTTCTGAGACGAAACCTTACAGAGTTTCATTCATGAGAGATCCCATGGTCGAGAGGCTTCAAATGACCCAGCTAAAGATGGGTTGTGTCCTAAGACCCCCCACCCCAAGTTCCCAGTCTCTGTGGTTGTTCTGTACAGAAGAGTCAGTTCAGAGAAAGAAATAAAGGCAACTCCACTGAGGCAGCTTCCTGCTACCTGTGTCTGAACAATAGTCCTTGTTTCCTTTTTCATGAGCATATGTTCACACTCTTTATGTTCAGTATCAAGCACTTCTGTGAGTGTGTGTGTGTGTGTATAGATTCCAGTTTGTGTCCTGGCTCAAAAACAGTTATTTTTGGCAACACCAAAGAGCTTTCAGAGAGATTTTTGTCACTTGCAGTATAATGGCATACCCCCATTTCCTCATGTAACAGCTCTCATCAAATAATGATGGAGAAAGGAAGTGAAGGTAAGGAGTTACACAAAAGTAACATTTTAAAGATGTGACGTGAAATGAAAGACAGAAATAGAAGGCCGGTGTGATTCTTGACGGTATTCTTGGGACAGAGAGAGCTGAAAGCGGTGATGCCCATTGAGACAAGGCAGATAGTAGGACTTGCTGTTTCTGTATGTGTGTGTGAGGAGGGAGGAGAAAATGACGCTGATGAGAGAGCAGAGTGGTTACACAGCACTTCAGAGAGCCTGCTGCCATGGAGACAAACCTCTCTGTCGCTCTCCCTGTTTAGGCTTTCCTTACCTCTTACTTCAAAACAAATGAAAGAGCTAAAAGGCAACCAGACATAAGGAGGGAGTCAGAGACAGGAGAGGAGTCCATCATCGGCATCTGCACTATGCATCAGACCCTGTGGTGCTCTTACTCCTCCACCTCTTCCTTGTAGTCACAGGCTTGTGACCAGCTGCATCTGTCCATCTCCCTCGCTGTGGGGGGGCTCAGGGGCGGGGTGGGCTTCAGTGCTCGGTCTCCTAGGTGGAGCCTGGTAGAAGGTCTGCATGGGGGCTCCGCGGGAGCCTATGGCAGGTCGACCCGAGCTGTAGTAGAGCTCCTCCGGAGGCTGGGCTGAGCGTGGAACCACTTCTAGTGGCTCTGGGCTGCTGTCTGGGTAGGGTGAATCTCGTAGGTTGGTGATGCTGGTGTAGAGGGAGTCCCGCGCAGGCGAATCGGGAGCTCCTTTGTGGCCTTGGTGTGCCGCACTTTGGCCGCTCTGACCGCTGTGGCCCAAACTCTCTGTCAGGTCGGCCGTGTAGCTTTCGGACTCTTCGGGGTCGCTCTGGTAGAGCACGGACTGGGCGCGCTGAAGCAGCAAGGGCTCCTCCAGAGCCTTGTACAGAAGTTCCACGTCCTGCGGCGTGCGCTGACGTGCTTCTCTCGAACAAAAGTCTTCGTCGTCCTCTATGCCTATCCCCGGGTCGGGCCCACCTCCACCCCGTCCGATGCCCATGTGCCCATGTCCTCTGGCCAGGCTGCCACATGTTCTGTCGCCTCCCCCAACCCCTCCACCGCCTCGTAGATTATTATGCACGAGTTCAGATATGATCATCTTCTCGAATGCCGCAGCATCCGAGAGGTTTCTCCGTATGCCACCGAGAGTTTCCGAACCACGGGGGTTGAGAAGGGGAGGGGGGCTATCTCCACCTCCGCCTCCCAGGAAGTCGCAGCTTCCCCCGGGAGCGCCCGGACCCCGACGCTACGCAAAGAATAGCTGTTGTTGAAGTTCCCGTTCAGAGGTAGAGTCTCCATGCCTCCGTGATCTCGGTTCTTAGACAGTGTGCTCTCTGTTGAGGGAGCAAATGAGAGGAGGTAAGCAAATGAAAAAGAAGAGGGAGAAGTGAGCACTTCATTACCTATTTTAATCAAGACGGGGATTCAAAGCAACAGAATCCGGGATTAAATCAATAATGGGGAAAGCAACTTCCATCACAAGATTAATAGGCTTATGGACAGAGGCAAGTTATTACCACGGACGCAAATTGTGTACATAGAAGCACAGGCTTCACTGCACACGTGAAGAGGTTATCATTCTGCAAAATTAGCCTATAAAACACTGAAAATAGCCATAAGCATATAAGTGAAAAGAGTCTTACTTGGGTCACGGAAAGTTCCTGTGGATCCATGGTGAGGGCAAAATTAGACAAAAGAAAGACAACAAAAGTGATCAATGATCTATTTCTACATTACGTTTCTGCATTATTGTTCTTGAAATTCCCACAAAATTAATGTCAGATGTCACACACCAGAACTCTATTGACAACAATGGACATATATAGAAAAACAAATCCCACACAGCAATGCCTCATTTACGGTGTTGGGGAAGCTACTTTGAAACTGCAGATTGCAATGCTACTGCTACATGCTACAGGCTAATCATAATTGGAAATATATATGGTAAAATAAAATGACTGTTTTCAAAATGTGGTTAGCAACAACAACTATAATGAAATTATTTAAAGGGGTAGTAAACAAAATTTACAATTTTGTTATTATAATGTTTCAAACCTGTTACTTCCTCTGTATTTTTAAGCGGAACAACAACAAATATTTTTTGAAAAAAGCAAGAATTGACTTTGTATGAACAAGAACAGAATTCTTTAAAATTCGTAGAAAACTAAGGGCTTTTGTTTGGTTTTGGCATGATGATTATTCAGCGAGACGTTATTCACACTTCAGCCTCATAAAGTCAAGACGATGTTTATTTCACGCACCCTTTCACACTCCAGAGATGTTGTGATATTCTTTTGACTCGTCGGCGTGTATTGAACGCAGGAGATGCGTGTGGCGGCACACACCAAGGCGTGCGGGGGTTTAAATATTAATGCCCGGTATGATTTTAATCAACGCTCCTCTGTGCAGAGAGAGAGACATTCTAATGAGGCCCTCCTCCTACTTCCTCTCCATAAGCATTCTAAAAATGTCCTCTCAGCCAAGCCCGAGCTGAGCGCCGCACCGTCAGCCTGACACATTACACAGAGAGGGAACGTTTAAAATATTCAACAGAGACGGCGTCTTAAATTTCATCCCACTGACATGGGAACCGCAGCTATCTTTCTCTCTCGCCGCCTCTCCATCGGCACATGGAAGCGAACGGTATGGCAAGAGAGCGAAACCCGGGCATATATGTGTGTGCGGCACACGGGCAGAGGCATGCCGATACTCTGTGGCGAATCTCCAGGGATCGCTTTCCTCTCTCGCTCCGTTGTCAGTCACTCAACTTCAGCCCTAGCTTTAATCGATGCTCTGGTCTGTCTATCCCGCAGGAGGGAATGAAACGCTGGCCAGATGGTCAGCCCCTGTCCACCCCTCTGAATCACACTGACAGACCGACAGGGTGTAAACTCACACGCAGAGTGAGACGCACAGAAGCATACACACACAGCATATGTGCACATGAATATCATGAGTGACACTCACACACACACTGCGGCAAAGAAATACATATACAATAATAATATTAAAACATCCCAGAGGATTATTTTTATTGTTCAGAAGACAGTCGTTCTGAGCTAAAGAAACGAACTTATGCGTAACCAACTGATGTCTCTCAAGATATTTTTCTAACAGAAATTAACAGAAAAAAATACACAAAATACTCTCTATTAAGTCTCATTGCTGTCTTGGAGGAACTATTGTGATTTTAAAAGAGCTGAACTAAAATATTTCCCATTCAGTTATATATGCAGACCGTTCAAGCATTTAGGGTCAGTAAGCTTAAAAATAAGAAATTAATAATTTTAATGAGAAAGTATGCATTTCATTGATAAAGTGACAACAATAAATATATTTATGTTACATAAGATTCCTATTTCAAACTAATTTGCAGTTCTTTTGATCTTTCTAATCATCAAAAATACCTGGGAAAAAATATAATGGATAATGTATAATGGATTCCACAAAAATATTAACTGTTTTCAGCATTGATAATAATAAGAAATATTTATTTGGACCATGTGACACTGATGATTGGAGAAACAATGCTGAAAATCCAGCTTTTGCAAATTCAATTTTAGAATTTATTAATAATTTTTATTTTATTTTAAATTGTAATAATATTTCACTCTATATATTTGTTTTTCCTAAGAGGTTTTAGAACAAACATCCAAGACAAGTTGATTCTCACAGCACTGTATGCGCAACAAAGGAAACACCATTAAGTCATTTAAGTTATAAAATAGCAGTTTGAGACAACTCTTCTGAAACAACTTAGATATTAAAGGGATATATTCTTTTAAGCAGGCACACACTGACCGGTAGAGTTGAAGACTCCAGGCGAGGGCGGGGTAAACGTCTCAGCCAGCAGCGTGTTATAGGGAGAGCTTCCTGTTCGGGTTTGCAGCACAGGGTTGGTTAGAAGATGGTTCCCCATTGTGCCTTAGAAAAAAAAATACATAAATATCCTTATTTTTACTCTGCCTGTCAAAATCACACTTTATAGACATTATTTAAAGACACCATGAAATCAAAATTGACACTTTTTTAATGTAATATTGCAGGATTTATTATAATTGATTTATCCAATCACTCAATCAATTCCCCATGGACAAAATTCACCTGTAGTAAATCAGTCTTACCAAAAGGAACCTACTACAATCTTTAAAATTTGAAAATGTCTGTTTTTAAATGTTAAGTCATTTTACTTAATACAATTTACATGTTTTAACCATTTGATTGAATTGGGAGACGTTCATTTAGGCATCATGCGCTGTGGTAGCACGTCAAAAGCATTCTCAGGTATAAATATGCAGCTATAATGCCCGGAGGTGATTTTTCTTGTTGATATATAATGATTTCATACTGTTAAAACTAATCATGGTATTAATATCTTAAGTCTGCAGACTCTAAAGAACAATGGCAAGGAAAATTAACTTGACCGCGCTCTAAGAGCCCCCCAGTGATCGGGAGCATTTCCGTTGTGTTGTGGCTTGATTTTGTTTGTGATCTGGCATGATTTTGTTGTGATCTGGCATGATTTCACTGTGTTATGGGTTGATTTTGTTGTGTTCTGGCTTGATTTCGTTGTGTTGCGGCTTGATTTTGTTGTGTTGTGGCTTGATTTTGTTGTGTTATGGCTTAATTTCAATGTGTTGCTTGATTTCGTTGTGTGGTGGCTTTTTAAAAAAAAAAAACCTTAATGTCGGTGTGTAATGTTGTACCGGCTGATTTGATGAAGTGTTTATTTGAAGTTAGAGTCGAAATGTATTTGAAGAGTAGTTGTGGAGCGTAATTCTATGCCTCACTGTCAGATGGAGTCATTGGGAGGGAAATGGTAATATTTGCCATTATGTAGTTTCACAGAGCAGTCACTGAAATGTGGGTTCATTTCCCAGTGAAATTTGAACGCTTGCAGTAGACAAATGTGACTCAGAGAAATGGCACGTTCAGTACGGCCCATAATGCAGGCGCAGAGCTCCAGCCCGGGGCTTTCAGACAGAAATGCCATGAAATTAAAAAGAGGCCAGTATGACATCGAGTGGACTGAGGCAAAGTGCAACCCTGCACTCTCGCGCTATCATCTATCAGAGAGGACCGCCTCAAGAATTAATTTCAGACGTGCGCTCGCCTTTCTCACACACAGACAGTCCTACGCGCGTTTCTTACCTCTTGCAGGAATGTTCCGAGTTTAATAAAAGTAAAGCTGTGCCACCAGCATTTGTGGCATAAAATTGATTAATTTAGAAAAAACCCTAACAAAAAACAGACAGAAACGTACATGTAGTAAACACACTGTTAAATCATAGCCACAAGACTTTAACATGAGACTAGTGTGACCTATTCAATCTGTCATAACAATGTAATGCCGCTAAAGCTCACAAACCCGTTTCAGCTGTGCAAATGATTCCCTAAACATGATTTGATTTGAAAACTTGTTAACTTTGCATAGTGGGCGATACCAGAAGGAGACTATCTGTCAAGCGTTGTTTACATGGCAAAAACTTCACTCCACCCACCAAAATGATGTTGGTAATGCATAACCAGATGTTCATCCACCTACAAAGCATAGCCCCACCTGAAATGGATTTCCCTGCTGTTAAAACCCTGTTACTGGTGGTAGCAACAGAGAACGGTCTCAAGGATTTAGTCTGCATTACGCCACAAATCCTGTCAATAAGCTTCACGTGAATTAAACCCGGAGCGTTCCTTTAATTCCTGTAAACATCTTACAGGAGTGTCTTGTGTAAAAACGTGAGGAGGGAATCTAGGCCAGCGGGAGGGAGGTGAAGGTAGCGGGCCTGGAAGCACAGAATAGACTTCACACAGCGGTGAAGTGAGAAACGAGAGCGATAGGAGATGAATCTGATAAAAACAGCGGCGTACACATGCACGCGCCCTTTCATTACCCTCCGTCTCTTACTTCTGACTGCCATTCACTCTTGTAACATCTAAAAACTTTCTCCCGCGGCACAAAACCCTGCCGTTTCCTCTCCCCCAGAATCTATTCTTCTCTTCTTTTTTTTGTTGCCGCTATATGGTTTAGATCTGCCTTTCTGTCTCGTAAATTCCCTCTCTCTCTCTCGGCTTGATTAAAGTCCCCGGAAAGCAACAATCGGCACACTGCAGTGAGGACGCTACTGTCATTCTCCTCAATTAGAGTAATTACCCCGTTCATTCGGCGGCTAATCACTTCATTAAAAACAAAATGGATAGAATTAGCATAAAGAGTGGCGGTTGATTTAGCTGCGGCTTCTCTGTCTTCACCCCCCTCTCCTCCCACAAACACTGATCCCTGGGATGATCAGAATGGCGGTGACGCCACAATCTAGATCCGGTCCTGGAAATAGTCTGCTTTTAAAGGGGCACTTGGCAACTATTTCAAATAGGGCTGAAGCGGATTAATCGCAATTTACATGTAATCGCACTTAAATCGAGATGGCTTATCTTTTACGTGCAGTGTAAAAGACAAGCCGTCTATTACACCTAGTGAATGTGCGGAGTTATACTGCACATTCAGGTAATGAGATGGCTTGTCTTTTACGAAAGTATAATAAACAACATAATTAACCAAATAAAATATAGGAAAATCATCCAAATATTGGATACCAACATTAGAAAAGAGCAGCTAAAGGAACTAAACATTCCAGTATTTAAATGTTTTGTGTAACATATTTCAGCATCGATTACTGGTAAATATGTCTCAATGTAACTGCAAAGCTGTTCATGGAAAAAATGCAGCAACAACGTTAACCGACCATGACAACAAAACCCACCGCCTGTGTTTGAGCATTGTAAAAGCGCAGTTTCTCATTTCATACACACACACAAAAAAAGCCCATTTCATTGTAAGAGCCAAATAGAGGGATGAAAATGGTCAGAAAAAAAAGAATTCTGGGAGTTTTGCGAAATTTAAAACTTTACTAATTTTACGTGTGCATCTAAAGACTGATGTATACCAAGACGGTTTACTCGATATTACTATGTATAGGAACAAGTCCAACATGGCGGAATGAGCCCCGCCTGCAAAATAAAAGAGCCAATCACCAACTGATGATGTCATAATAGCTCCGCCTCCCATAGACGCATACAGACACGTGCAGTTTAGAACTCCTCATGCACATTGTGTATATCTCACCAATGTTTACATATATGCTTTTGAACTCTTTTTGAGTATAGATGTCAAATGTATATTCATGTCAAAGTTTGTTGCCGATTTGAAATCTGTTATTTAAATGTGAGTTTGGCCAGTATTTTCTTTATATTTCAGTACCCTTCGAGTACAATATTTGGTCTTGCATGTTTGATATAGAGGCATTGCAAATATGGCTGCTGATTGAACTGACTTGTCTCAGAAGAAATATGACCCCTTTAAGCACAGTCACATCATGTGTATAGAGGTGCATGCTGGGACATTTTGAGGCTGAAAGAGCGTCTCACCACGATTGAGGGTAGGAGTGCTGTTGATGTCTCCGGCCATGAAGGATGACTCTGTTTGCTTTCGCACCGTGTCGTTCCACATACGTCGAATTCGGCTCTGAAACCGGTGAATGAGGTGATGGAATTGTTAAATGGAAGAGAACGGCAGTCTATAAATAGTACTGCTGTCAGTGTGCATGTGTGTCACCTGTCGGTGTATGGCTGCATGACGTGCCTGGCTGCCGGTGTAGTAGCGGTTGTTGGCACGCAGGGCAGAGTTCTTCAGCGACCCGTGAGAGCTCGTAGTAGAGGTGCGACTGCAGCAGTATGAATGACGCAGGCACTTGCTGTACTCCTTATGAACCTGAAACACAGAGCATTGGCACTTAAACACACTACACACGATGACTGATGCAATAATGCATTTAAATTATAGTATAGACATGTATTGTCTCTTGCGGTGTGGACTGAAAGTAATGTTTTCAGGCACTTAAAGGCACACTAGGCAAGAATTGTACCTTAATATAACAGCTTCAAAGTCACAACTCAATCAAACTCATTGTAGGGCGTGAAGCACAAAGACACTTGCGCACATTTAAGACGTGATACTCGATGATGGAAAAAGCAAAGAAAATGCGGTTAGAAGAGACTAGGTAAAGGAAAAAGAAAATGAGCCTCTCTGCTTAACCCATAAATAAATGCATCAATCTGCAAGTTTTGTTTGAGTACTTTAATGGTCTAGTGGTAGTGTCATATAAAAATAGCTCTAACTGTAAAAATTAATGATATCATTACATAATTATATAGTTAATAACATTACCTTTTTATACATTTCCAGTGTAGTTCGCTACTTTTTGTTTATAGCTCAGATTGTCAAATGGGTAGCGTGACTGATGTTTAACTATTTTAAATTATACAGTAAGTAGCTTGGGAAGCGAGTTTTTAAAAATACTTCTCCCCAGGGCTCAACAAACAATGCAAGTTTGGGTTTGGGCTACATTTGACTGAACAATGGCAGATGGAGTGCTTGAAAACCTGTTTGAAAATAATAATTACCTTTAAATAAAGCTAATTATGATCATTATCTTTATAATAATGATAATTATCATGATACAGATGAATTCTAATCCAAAGCTTTCTCCTATTTCAACTTTTTTTTTCATATTAAGCAAACTTGAGGAATTTTAGCAGCAAATGTGTCCTCAAAGTACTATCTAGGTATGAAATACTGACCTTTTCTGTAGAGCACAGTGGAAAATAAAGATGAACATGCCCTGGAAGGCATTGAAGGTGGTGAAAAGGTACGCCATGATAACAGTGTTCTCGTTGATGAAAAGGAGGCCAAAGGCCCAGGTCAGGCCCAAGAGGAAGAGCAGTGCTATAGCCCCCACAGCCCAGGACCTGAGTGAAAACATGCACACATTCACAAATACATAAACATACAGTAAAAAAGGCGATTATAATATGCGTTTTTGCAGTGGAAGACACTCACTTGATGTTGTCCAGGCGGCTGGAGTCGGGTTTGAGAGCGGACGAATTACGGATCATCTTGTGAAGTGTTATCATGAGGAACACCAGGTTTACCTAAAGGCCAAAGATGAGACAAAGCTAAAGATGTTAGGAATGTAACTTAATGATTTCGTAAAGACAAAAATGTCCAACTTTTTGAGACAAATTAACCTATTGGTTATTCAAAAAACGACAAATCCTTTAGAAAAATGTCTAAACAGGAAAGACAGTTTAAACCCCTGGTTCCTTCCTAACAATAGAGCTCATTCATAAAACACAAGTAAGTTCGGTGGAAACTGCTTGTGAAACCATTCTAGCTTAAATTGCTGCAATTAAATGCACGATTTCCATGAGAATGGTGATACGAACATTTACACAGAACTTTGTTCTGTTCGTGTTAGATTAGAGACCCAATGGAAAAAGAAAGAAACGTTTTTTTTTTCACCCACAAACTAATAACAACAAAACCAGGGCTGGCGCATTAGTAAAATATATTGTAATTACGAAAATGTCAGCAAGTTCCCGTATCTAAACCTAATCTAAACTCCACACTCATATAAAGCATATTACAGCCAAAACATAGTCGTCAGCAGCAACAGATCCATAGGTGAACAAAAGTGCTTTGTTTGATATGACTAGCACAGCACTTTTCAGAGGGAAAAAGAACAAACTCTGTGAGCAAAGCAGAGAGTGCACTGAATGTTTGGAGAGAACAATACCATGATAATGAAGGACACAGGGCCGATAAAACTCCAGATGAAGTAGTTATCCACCCTCAACCAGCACCTACACACAGAACACACACAATAACTTTAGTGGTAACATTTCACTGTTCAAAGAACGATCACTTCATTTCAGGGAAAATCCCATGCACTTTTATAATTTAGTTCATTATTGATCATTGAATCCACTGAAACAATGGCAAACTATCTTAAAATATTATAACTATAAACATCATGAAACATTTTTGGCATGAAACAAGCTAATAAAAGTCTAGTTGAAGGTTAAGCTCAGTTTTTAATCATTAGCACACTGAGTCAGCGTCTCATTTTCTGCACTGTAGTCAACATTCAAAAGTCTGCAGCTGTGCTATTTTTCCTCACTCGCATACACAAACACAGACCAACACACACTCGCATGCACACAAACACGCAAAGCGACACACTCGGACATGCGGTAATCAGCTCAGTTAAAGATGCCGTAAGCCGTTCTCCATGCCGGAGAGCGCCGGTTCAAATCCCGCTTTAAACGGGTCGAATGTGACTAGTTACATTTGGTGCCGTGACCCGGTTGGGTTAAGGGGAGGTGAGGGTAATGGAGGCAAACTAGTAAGAGCTGTATGTGTAAACCTCACTCCCCTGGCCTCAAGTTGAAGATCGCTTCATTCTTTCTTGTTGATGCAAAAACAACACAATTTAAGCTAAAAAAAAAACACTTAAGAAATTTAACTTTTTAATGTTTTAATTATTTCAAAAGTTGTCCAGGCCTGGGAATTACCATTTTAAAACCCAGGTTTAATTTCTCCAGGTTTTTCCAGACCTAAAATGGCTAGTTTTCAGATTGCTAAAAAAAGATTAGTGGGATGCTCCCTGAAGAAGTGTTTTTTTAAAGTAATTTATCAGAACTAGATCTGTCAGATTTATGTGTGCTATTTCAAAACAAAGAAAGTGGCCACATAACACCTTTAAGTGGCTTCATTTATAATTCACATGATGACCTTGGTTAAGCCAGGATCACATGACAGCAACCAATCTACTGAACTCCAAACTACATGGAACCAGTATACGTTTCCTTGTGAAAGACGATTCTGCAATTGGAATTTAAACTCCCAGAGAGCCATTTTGCTGGAATCCATTTAAATGAAACAAATGGTTTAAAGAGGGGTTGTGACCCCCCGCTTAAAAACCCGACGGCCCTTGTATGGCAAAGTGCAAATAGACTGCCTCACACGTACGCTTTTTTAGTCCCGTAGCTGCGGTAGTCAATAGCTGCTGAGATGCCCACCACCAGGGCGGGAAAGCAATAGCCACACAGGTAGTAGTAATTTCTTCCGGGAGTACTTCGCTTCGAAGACCTCCACCAGCATCAGATACAGCTGGATTCCCTCCAGACACATCCAGGAGAACGCAGCCAGGAAAAAGAAATGGAGGAGGCCCGCAAAAATGGGGCATGCAATCTGCGTTCGGACAAAGAGAAGGAAGAGGGGGTTAGCGAGAAACATCAGAAGTACATTTAATGATACTCACTAAGTGACTATGAAAGGGACAGTTCACCCAAAAATTAAAACTAAAACTTCACCCTTAAAGTTGTTCCAAACATGTGTGACTTTCTTTCATTTCAGGAATACAAAAGAAGATATTTTGAAGAATGATAACCAAACAGTTTGCTGTTCCTATTGACTTTCACTGTATGGGGAAAACACAATGGAAGCAGGAACCGAAAGCACAACATTCTTCAAAATCATCCTTTGTGTTTCACAGAAGAAAGGCATGGTGATGGCATAGTGGATAAGACACATGCCTTTGGTGTGAGAGCCCAGGTTCGAATCTACTGAGCAAGACACTTAACCCCTAGTTGCTCCAGAAGCGTGCGACCTCTGACATATATGGCAATTGTAAGTCACTTTGGATAAAAGCTTCAGCTAAATGAATAAAAAATGTAAAAAGAAAGAAAGTCATGCAGGTTTAGAATAACCACTTCATTTTGATGGTCCAACTATGTTAACTAACTCTCAACTAGTATCTTAGTAGACTGTTAGGTTAGGGTTCAGGTTAGTAGAATAAGTTGACAAAACCTATAATGTGTCAAATTTCACCATGTGGTGGGTTTTCCCAGATCGCATCACATAATTACACGACAACCATGTACTAAAAATGGAAATAATCGTTCCTTTGCATTGTCAAAACTATCCCTGTTCACGCAAATCAGTGAAAACAATTAACAACACTGTAACCTGCTGCCAGGCCAGTAGGTGGCATTGTAAAGAAACACTATGCGCCTATAGACTGAACATGAGATAAACATGCGCATGAGAAATTTGCGTTTCTTGTAGTTTACACTGAGACGATAACTTTACAGTTGCCAAAGAATTGCACTTAATTTTAAAAGTTTGCATTTTCAGGCCTCCACGATGCCATTGACAGCCAAAATGCATACGTTTGTTTTTTTTTGTTTTTGTTTTTTAATTATGTCAGGAGGAGACCATCTGACTGACATGGAAATTACGGTTTTCTTTTACATGATATTTTGGATAAAACTATCTCCTAAAACTTCAACTACATAAATTCCTCCCTCTCCTGGATGATCACATTTGTAAATGTTTTATTGTGGTGGGCTGCAGAGGGAAAGAAAAGAAAATGTAGCCGTCACATTAAAATAACTCCAGAGCAGATGCATCTGCCAATTGATTGGCTGAACGAAATGTGCAGATGGTAAACAGTGATCCCACTATTGAAATTGAAAACATCCACCTTTCAGCTAATCACTTAGTGCAAAAAATGTCTTATAACTATATTAATATTCATGACTCAAATTGTGCTTGGCTGAGGAGAGAAGACGTGAAAAACAGAGGATAAATATTCTTTGACCAATATATATAATATGCGTATATATATGTGTGTGTGTATGTATGTATAGTTGTTGCAACAATGTTTTAGCCCCGATATTTAAACTTGTATGACTTGTATGCACTGTAGAGTGACTGGTGTACAGTATCTGGAACGTTTGGTTATTAAACTTTCAAATAAGTGTAAGTGTATCCATGGAAACTAGATATTTAAACAACCATACTTGCAAAGAGAGGCTGATGAGATTCATAATGCACCCCACACACTTTATGTATTGTTCGTCCACCCCTGCAAAGCAGAAGATACCGATTTGCTCATGGATTTATTATTTCCTTAAGTGTTTCAAACTAGACTCTTATCATCCATTAAAAAGAAATTAAAATCAATGCCTTAGAGCCTGCAAACATTATCCAGTTCTTCTTCTGAACAGCTCATTGAAGCAACCTTGGGTATCTTGTCAATGATTTTGATTCCCATCATAATGATGCAACCTGAACTCTGTAAGACGTAATAAACCACCACTGCTTTCAACAGGAATCTTTTGGTGTCAATACACTGCTGTCAAGGGCATCACAATTTGTGTGATCATGAAACTAATGTCACAATATCCTAATTATTTTGCTGGCTAAAATGTGTGCATGCTAATGTTCATTTCTGAAGAGAGCTATATTGATTATGCAATTAATCAGCTGCTCTTGAATCTGAAAACACAGAAGGGCTGATACTTAAGAGCTGATCCTTGCAAGCACGAATACTTTTCGATCCGAACTCAGCAAAATGAATTATTTTGTTCACTGTGGTTAACGTTTTAATCGGTCAGTGTTTTTTTTTTTTTCACTAGGGTTTTGATTTTTGGTTGGCTGACTAAAACATAAGCCTCATCAACATACACTATCATCAGATATATTTCCAGTGGTCAATGCTAAACTCTGTTCCATGCTCAAAGAATCACAATGGGTACTGTTTTAATTGGCCAACCAAAAGAAGAAGACGTGACACTTCGATAGAGCAGGAGAACAGAATACACCAGAAAACCATAACCTTAAGACCAACGTAATTAGCCCCAAAGAATCAAATTCAGGGGCAGCTGGATAAAGGCACAGAAAATGCATAATCATCATATAATTCAGCTTTCTTCCCAAAATCTGGAGCATGTCAGCAGTGGAGGTGCATAATATTGCCTGGAGACATTTTTTTTTTTTTGAAAGTCAAAGTGAAAGTGTATTATCTAGCTCCAAGACTGCTCCATCATGCACACAACACAAGCTAACAGGCTAATATTTGTGTTTATAAAAGGTATTGTTAAATTTACTCAAAAGTTTGGGTCGGTCTTTGAAAGGAGTCTCTATGCAGCTCATCAAGGCTACATTTAATTATAAAAACATCAATATTTTCAATCTTAATTTATTTTAAAGTGGCTCTATTATGCTTTTTTCAGATATTACCTTTCATGTAGTGTTTAATATAGCTGTAAGTGAATGTAAAACATCTGCAAAGTTTAAAAGATCATAGTGTATGATAAAATTAATTATTGTCTCAAACAAATAATTGATTCTGAACTGCTTGAAACAAATCGACAGTAACTCTAGTCTTACTTCCTACTCAAACCTACGTAGGTCTTTAACAAATTTGCTTAATGCCCAGTATGGTCTTCATTGGCTGCCTTGCAAACGATGTCTATTTTGACCCGCCATCAAACACTGTAGTTGTAGCCGAGGAAGAGTTTGGTTCGAGATTAAGCTGTTTTCTGCTTTGCGAAAGCAAATCCACATTGCATGCCCTTCCAAAGAATCTACGCCATTGTTGCTGTTCATTTCACTGTGTATCAAGTGCTGAGGAAGCCTCTGGAGCTGAATTTCATGTATGGTGATGGGTGTTTCATGTCTGACACCCACTGTAACCAATCACAACAGACTGGGCTATCTGACCTATCTGAGCAGAGTAGACCAATCACAACAGACTGAGCCACCTGACCAATCAGAGCAGAGTAGACCAATCACAACAGACTGAGCCATTTGACCAATCAGAACAGAGTAGACCAATCTCAACAAAATGGGCTATCTGACCAATCAGAGCAGAGTAGACCAATCACAACAGACTGAGCCATTTGACCAATCGAGAGCAGAGTAGACCAATCACAACAGAATGGGCTATCTGACCAATCAGAACAGAGTAGACCAATCACAACAGAATGGGCTATCTGACCAATCAGAACAGAGTAGACCAATTACAATAGAATGGGTCATCTGACAAATTAGAGCAGAGTAGACCAATCACAACTGACTGATCCGTCTTACCAATCAGAGCAGAGTAGACCAATCACAACAGACTGGGCTGTCTGACCAATCAGAGCAGAGTAGGCTCTCGGAAGTAGGGGTTTAGAAAGATGTTGTGTTTATAGATGGATTTCAGGGTTTCAGACACTGTGAGAAAGTGGTGATGCTGCAAGTTTTCAACAGTAGTGTATTGGTATATATGGGAGTGAGCAAGAACATGAGGAATGGAAAACCAGTCCCAGTAAAGTACATCAGATTGTGATAGTCTGGTACATCCGAGCACTCAGAGCAAGCACTCATCTGCAAGATGGGGAATTGTGGCATGCAAATGAATGCAAATTACCTGCACTTAATGCAGTTCGCATTTAAGGGCTTTAGTTAATCAAATGCTAAAACAATGCTGACAGCACGCACTATCAGTGGGTGCACATAAATGTCACAATCAACATGTGAAATTCATTCTCAGTGCGCTCTTCCCTTTATAGAGATCAGTAGACTGCTTACGTGATACTGCGTCTTGTCGAATGCCGAATGAGGAAGAGGAGCTCAGCGATAAAGAGGTTGATGCAGAGGTTCTTGTGGATGGTGTTGCGGTCAGTCTGTAGGCCTCGCAGGAAGCAGAAGGTGGAAATGCAGATGGCGAGACACACCAGCGAAATGACGATACCCACCCAAGTGATCACAAAGAGGATCAACTCGTGCATCCTTCCTGGATACTGAGAGAGCGAGAGATGGATAAGGGAAATGGTATAAACAGATAGGCTGCCTGAGGGAGAGTGACTTATGAAAATCCAGTAAATGTCAAGCTGAAACTGCAGTGTGTGTGTTTGTGTAATTTGCTTTGGTGTTTATAGATGTGTGTGTGTTTGTGTCTTACAGACTGCATGGAAGCGAAAAAGTTGTTTATGTGCATGAGAGCTTTATTCAGATTTGTTTATCAGCCAGTGATAAATGTAAGGGAATATGTGTGTGCGTGCGCTTACGTCAGGTTCGTGGTGTACCATCAGCACAGCGAAGTTGGTTAGATGGCTACAAGAGCAGGTTGTGTGTGTGCTGTTGCTGTCCATCAGCCTGCAGCCCTGAGATGACCACTGGCCCGTCATTGAACGCTCCGAGTAGTTCCAGAACGAACAGTTTGGGGTTAAATGATTCTCCAGCTGCAAAGATGTGGGGACATCAGAAAACAACAGAGAGATGGGAACATACTCAATATCAGTGGCTTTTACAAATAATGATTCTTGGCATGATATTAGCTTGAGGAATGGACACTACATGGGTTTGTCCATGAGGTTCCATGTAAGACCTTTCTGAATAAGCTAAAGTATGTCCGAACATGGAATGCATGGACAATCCTTTTTACAGCCCATAATGGGCTAATTCAACATGGAACCTATGGACAAACCAATTTAGGGCCCTTAATGGGAGTAATTCAGATCGGGCCGACATGAAAACCATGAACAAACCCATTTAAGGGCTTTACTGGGGCTAATTCAGATAGGGCCAACATGGAACACAGCGACAATCCTACTTAGGGCCCATACTGGGCTACTTCGTCATGAAACCCATGGAAAACCCCATTTAAGGCCCTCACTGAGGCTAATCCAAAAGAGTCATTAGACACCCATGGACAAACCCATTTAGGGCTCATACTGGGGATTAATTCAGGATAGGGCCGGCATGAAACCCATATAGGGCCCATCCTGTGGCTAATTAGATAAAGCTGACATGAAACCCATGGACAAATCCCTGTGGGGCCCATACTGGGGGTGTTAATTCAGATAGGGCCAACATGGAACCTATTTACAAATCAATTTAGGTCCCTTACTTGGGACAATTCAGATGAGGCCGACATAGAACCCATGAATAAACCCATTTAAAGGACATACCTCAAAACCATATCGTGGCTACATTGGGGGCCATGCAATGTTGGCTGGGATAAGAGTTGTGTGCAAACCCATCAATGTCCGGAACCATATTTCTAGCTCTTAAAAACGTATTTTCACTCTATTGTCTGAAATAGCAGTTTATTATAAACAATAAGTCTCTCATTGATTCTCAAGTAGTGAAACATGTTACAGAACTAACCAAAGGAATTATGTTTGTATTCATCATGTTTGTTGTGTTCAACGTGTTCAGTAGAATTCGTGCTAAAGGGGCACAAACAATTTACTGCCGCGTTCATTTTCTTACAAATGTGTGTTCTTTAACAGCAAACGTTCATTATAGACACATGCAACAGACACAATGTTGAATGAATTGAAGCTGCATGATGGTGGTTTCAGCTTACAAGTGTTATACAAAATGCCCATACATTTTTATGCAAATCACACATGTTAAAGGGGTCAAATAATAGTACATTCACTTTTTTCAAGTTGATTGTACGGAAAACGTGTGTTGGCAGTGCCTGTACACAAACATCATATAATGCTAAAAATCTATCCAGTGTTTTTGTTTTAATCTCCTTATGTTTTTCCCAGTCTCAAATTCGAGCCGTTCGATAATCGTGTGATGTCACACGGTTGGGACGCCTCTCACGATTGTTGATTGACAGCACTGTTTCAACACATCCCCGCCCTGAGCGAGCTGTCATCATAGTTCGCCATTGTTTATAGAGGAGAATGGCGTCTAAGCGATTCTTGGTGTTCTGTTCTTGGGTGTAATAATGAACCCGGCAGTCATTTTGGTGTTTCTAAATCCGAACCGCTGAAGATGCAGTGGCTGAGTTTTGTTTTCAAAGGGAATATATACCCACGAGGAACATCAATGCTTTCATATTTGGCCAATTCGCAAATCTTTTCTCACCAGCTTCACAATGAATGTGGCTAAGGTTTACACTCGGGGTACATTACGGCATGTTTTCTATGTATGACGTTCTCAATATAATACAGAATCTCACGTTTATAATGAACAACGCGTTATGGTTAATGTGTGGTTAAAAAACTGAGTACGTATACATCAGTAAACACAGCGTTCGTACATCTCACTAAGTTACTCTAATGTTACCCCGCCAGTACATAAAAAGTGACATTATGTTACCCAACCATTCAGAAACGTCTTGTTCGAGCCTTAATTATCGAACTTCTTTGCGGCTGTCATATTGTTCCGGGTCCAACTCTGGTTGAAATTGATAGGGTTGCACACATCTGAGAGTCCCGCTGCCATTCTTTCTCCAAAATATACCCTCAACTGTTGTCAAGGCAACACTGCACATGCGTTGTGTCAAAATCTTTATTATCAAAACGCCCACAGAAAAGAGGAGCGGAGTGAGCGAAGCTCATTATTATTTAAAGGCATATGCACTGAAACGGTGTGCTGAAAACAGAGCTGTTTCTGACCAGGTAAAATGAGTGTTTTCTTACAATACTAATGATAATTCTTAATCAAAGTATATTTCAAACTCTTAATTTAGACCCTAAAGAATCAAATTAACTTGTATGAAAATAACATTATATGACCCCTTTAAATGAAGGAGTTATTTTGTTGTGTTGTTATTTACTTAAAATAACATTTTCTTTACAATTTGAGATAAGTAGTTCACATAGCAAATATTTGATAAAAAATACTGTACAAAAACTGATGCCAAACTTCTGAATGGTAGTGTACATCAAGTACTATGTTATGGTTTGAGGGCAGGTGGTTTTAGGGTTAGTGATGATCTAATAATAGTTGTGTGGAATGCAATTTTTTAACAAAATGATTTACACAGAAACTCGTTCCGCAGATGTTTAATGTAAGAGACCCCATGTGTGAGAGTAGCCAATGCAAGTTGGCTTGATGGCTTATTGCTTGTGTGTGTCTATGAGAGTTTAATGTACCTGTAAATGTCTAAGCGTGAACACCACAGGCTCGGTCAGAAACACTCGACTGGACTCCTTATTGATTGACGCAGCTATGACGTGTGAATTCACCGCCAGGCCCCGCCCACCAAGCCCCGACTCCATTTCCATCTTCACGGTGGCGTTTTCAGTGGACAGGAACGGGCCCAGGTTCTTATATAGCACGAAAACCACTTTTACCTGGCCTGTATGAAGAAACACAGCACAAGAAAGAGAGTGGCAGGAGGATATGAATAACAACTAAGAGGAAAAAGGGAGCGGTGGAGCGAGATGAGTGAAGGTTAAAATGATTTTGACTGGGAGGGGGTGAGTGAGTGATCAGGGGATAAAGGAATTTTAATATGGAGGGCAACGTAACATTCATCTCTTCAGCGCTCACTCACTCCGTTTCTTCCGTATGAATATTTCATGTGCGTTTGTTTCAATCATACTAATCTCGCTTCCCCCGCCCGACCTGCCTCCGCAGAGAAGCAGTGACCGAAGGCGTACCTTCAAAAAGAGGCAAAAAGCAGGAGTGGCGGAAAAAGCGAAAAGTAGGAGAGATGATGGCAGGATAAGATGGTTAAGAGATTGAGGGGACAGGAAGGAGAGAAGCAGGAGAAAAGAGAGCTGAGATTGCTCCGTCAGCCTGAAAATGATAGTAATCTAGTCGCCTCTCGGGCTGTTCCGATTAAGAGTGCCGTTAAGAAACCATCAGGGAAGAAATAGTCTCAGCGCTTTTGTTAATCTGATTAGGTTTATTATTATCAACTAATAACGGCGTAAACCAAAGTGGAAATTTGGCTAAGCTTCAGTGAAACCGCACGGGGAAGAAGGAGAGAGAGATGTAGCTGTGACTGACCGTTTCGGCTGTACTGTTTGAAGGTAGAAGCCGAGAGCTGGATGCTGCTGTCACTGGGACCGTTCTGAGGGAACGACAAATCCTGAGAATCCGTCTCGGTGTTCAACACACGCACCTCTAAATCTAAAGACACACAAAAACACACACTTTGAGTGTTTCAACTGTAACAAAACTGAAAAAAAAAACTTTAAAGGTTACAATAAAGATACTCATTTGAAAAAGCTAACTCATTTTAAAGGGATACTATGCATTTTTTTTAGCTTAAAGGTGCTCTTAGCGATGTCACATGTTTTTTAGACCAAAACATTTTTTTGTCTCATACAGTAAACATCTCCTGGCAAGAAGGCCCTGGGGGTGGGGTATGGGGGGGGGGGGGGGGGATTAGGGTCTATCTAGCCTCCGTTTTGTTTGAAAATACTTTAAACGTCAACAAGAAGTCACGTCACCCGACATCGCTTAGAGCACTTTTAACTGAACAGCTTCGGAGTTACTGAAATGGTTATGACTTCTTTTCGGCTTGATATATAACCAGTAATAAACAATCGGTTTTGATTAGGAAAATAAACTATAGCCTACTACAAGTGCAGATTAGAACCCATAACCTCTGACACGCTTGGCAAAAGTTCTGCCACTGGACCATTAAAGTTCAGGGGATAGTAGTCGGATGTATGTATTTAATCACAAGAAAATTCTCACCACTAATAACATATATTAGATCTCATTAAACGACAAATTAAACACAATGTACTATTGTATACTATGTAACACGTCACGTCATGCTCTGCGTGAGTTACGACAATAACGTTAAATACAAGTACTCCACAGTGACTCTAGGGGTCGCTGTTTGGACAAAAACGGAATTCCTGCATGGTGTTACTAAGAGTAGCTAACTACACTGAAGCTATTTTTATATTATATACACTACTGTTCAAAAGTTTGGGGTCAGTTTTTTTTTTTTAAAGAAATTAATACGTTTGTTCGATAGTACGAAATAAGTTAATTTGCAACTAGGCCTGCATCTGTAACAAGTCCTTCTCAATCCACTTCGAGCAGGTTCGAACCGGGTCTCCCGCATGGGAGGCGGGCATGCTAACAAAGACCCTTACAAGTCAACTACATTCTTTAGAGTATTAATAGACTGTCTGCTTAATATCTCCTAACACTTAATTTTGATGGTCCTCCAAGAGATAAGCAGATAGTCCTATATGAATTTGTTAGAAAATGGTTCCATTTACACTTGGTTGCATAAATGTGTTAATTCCTGCACTATATGCAAGTCAACGGAAGTAACAGATATGAGCTGCATTTTTTTTTATCATCAGCTAATTTTAAGACTAAAGACAGCAATAGAAGAGAGTGCGGCATCAGCACTGGTAAGATCATTTAGTCTCAATACTTTTAATGAAGATGACTTTGTTTTGAGTGTCTGCGATTTACACTCAGTTTCATTGGTGGCAGTTTGTGCATTGTCTTGCTTAAGAGATACTCAGCTGCTCATCTGTGACACACTTTTATTTTTTTAAATTTTGTGAGGAATAAAATGCACATATGTGGTTTCAGCAACCATTCGCATTCACACTTGTCCAGTTTTGTCTGGAATGCGTCTCAAACCATCTTAAATCCATCTTATGTTTATATCTTAAAATATATAAACATAGAATATATTTATTTAACTTATAATAATATTTCCCAATTTGACTGTTTTAAAGTATTTTTGATCTAATAAATGTGGCCGTGGTGAGCATAAGAGACTTCTTTCAAAAACATTAAAAAAAATCACACCAACCCCAAACTTTTTAAGAGTGGTGTATATTTATTAAAAAATACTAAATACAAAATCAAAACTAAACAGCAGTGAAAAAGTTAACAGCAGTATTTAACAAAAACATGTGTGCAGGGATATAGTAATGACTGCTGAATTACCATTTTAAACATATCAATTAAATAAACTATTATAATGAATCATTCCCTATAACGAATCAGGCTTCTCAATGCTACCTGAGGGTGAGAACATTCTAGGACAGTGTGTTTGCTTGACTGAACAGCTGCAAACAGAGATGTAACATTAAGTCGCACTACACTGCTATTAAGTCACTCGGGAACGAATAGCTTGTTACCGGAAAAACCACAATCTTGAAACACAAACTTGTCATGTTTTTGAAAGAGCCATCAATACTTCGATTTAGTTAAACCGCAAACGAAAAACTCACCGACATTGGAAGCATGGTCTGAGAAGTGATTATTGTACATGTTATTGGCCAACAGGAAGGCGCCTTTCTCCATGACGTCCAGTAGCATGGTGGCGGTGTGCGCCTGCTCCGTATTGTTCATGTCCTGCCATGACTCTAAAGCCTCGGCACGCAGGAGATTATCCACAGTCTGCACGACCGCCTGCGCACACATACACAAACATACAGTTACACTTCATTATGATTACATTTGACATGACAGATCACAAAATATGACTCTCTGGGAATCTTATGTAACGGCTGAAATTTATTTCTACTAAGGAGCAACATCTTATAGGCCATTATAAATGACATGAGTGCTAAAAGAAAGCCTTGGGCAAGACATACAGTATTATCATTGCTAGAAGTCTCTCTCTCTCTCTCTCTCTCTCTCTCTCTCTCTCTCTCTCTCTCTCTCTCTCTCTCTCTCTCTCTCTCTCTCTCTCTCTCTCTCTCTCTCTCTCTCTCTCCACACACACACACACACACACACACACAGAGTGCAGATAAAATTAATCTGAGGCATATGCAATAAAAAATATGGATGGCACTTTCTATGAAGCCTGTATATGTTATGCATTATGAATGCAGTCATAATGCCACATGGTAATGCATTATATCTTTTCATTAAAAGTAACCACCATTATAGTATAATATAAAAATTCCTTGTACCATGTTAAAAGACCCCATGAAATCAAAACAAGCAGTTTGCTCTGTATGCGACTTCACTTTTAAACATTGACACATTTACTGAAAGTGATTGGCTATTTTTTTTAATGTTTTTGAAATTCTCTTATGCTCACCAAAGCATAATTTAAAAATAATATATATATATATATATATATATATTTGTAATATATATGTATATATATATATATATATATATATATATATATATATATATATATATATATTTGTAATATATATGTATATATGTGTGTGTGTATATATATATATATATATATATATATATATATATATATATATATATATATATATATATATATATATATATATATATATATATATATATATATATATATATATATATATATATATATATATATATATATATATATATATATTTATATATATATATATATATATATATATATATATATATATATATATTTATATATATATATATATATATATATTTGTAATATATGTATTACCTAAAATATATTCCTGTGATCAAAGCTGAATTTTTTTTAACATCATTACTTTAGTCTTAAGTGTCACGATCCTTCAGAAATCATTGTAATATGATGATTTGATGCTATTTTCTTATTATTAATGTTGAAAACAGTTGTGCTGCTCAACATTTTAGTAAAAAGAGTAAAACACATTTCAGGATTCTTTGATGGATAAAAAGTGCTAAAGAACAGCATTTATTCGAATTATACATAAACATTATAAATCTTTACGTTCACATTTGATCAACGTAATACATCCTTGCTTAATTAAACAAATTCCTTGAAAAAATTACATAAATAAAATCGTTCTGATCCCAAACTTTTGAACAAAGATGTACCGGTACATCCTAAAATGTACAAACTAATTCGAAAATAAAATCAAAATCTCCCAAGAATGAGAAATAATACCACCTGGAACTAACTGTTTCTTTAGATTATTTTAGTACAGTGGCCCTTCAGGACCACAGCTGAACAGCCCAGATGTGTAATGAAATCCCACATACATCAGGACTTCTTTATGAATGTAGCCTATATTAATAACTTTGAAAAGCATTTTATATACAGGCTTCCTAGAAAGTGTTGTAATAAATGCTCACAGTCAAGCTCAGGATAGGAGGTTGAGCGTCAGTATGTGTGTGCAGTGTTACGGAGGATAAGACGAGATACGAGAGGTGAAGTGTCTCAAACAGATAATAACACTGCACAATACCTGAACATAAGCCCGGCAGGTCCTCTCTCGCTTC
The DNA here is from genome assembly GCA_030378365.1 of Hybognathus amarus. NCBI lineage: Eukaryota > Metazoa > Chordata > Actinopteri > Cypriniformes > Leuciscidae > Hybognathus > Hybognathus amarus. Next base: position 261,528 of record JAQIUQ010005448.1, read on the forward strand.
TGCCACTGCAAGACACAACAAACACCTTCGGTCACACACAAATTCGGATTCAGATTTTGAGTCAATTTGTAACAAAACAAACAATAATATAGTCTAATAATCTATGCATATTAATTTGTAGCTACAAAAAAAGTGTTAAACATTCCAGACATTATCCAGCTCTTTTGGTTCATAAATATATATAGAGTTTACAGCCAACAACAGCAAAAGAATCAAAGCCCACATAGACCTCAACCAAGCAAATAGATGTAGCAAATAATTTGATACAAACAACAAAGTATTTCCATATGAAACTACGTTTAATTGTCTATGGAAAGCACATACTCTCTTTTTCCCGCAGCCATCTCCCATACAGACACTTTTACGCGGCACAGAAAATTGTTGTCAGCGCTATATCCTGAGGCTTTATCAGTAAAATAAAAGTTTTGTGAAAAGCTACACCACATTTATCTGTATCGAGGTAGTAGCAGTTAACCCGCTCTAGAAGCAGTTAAACGTACAGCTTTGCTATTAGTAGAGACGCTGTTGAGTCAAGAGACGCACAGACTCACACACGTAATTCACACACGCTTTATCTTTCTCTATCTTTCTCTTTCTGTAATAATCATTGACTCAAGCTTCTGTTACTAACTCTAAAATTACATTTTGGAATTAGTAACGGAGGCTTGGTATGACATGCGTAAGCAATTAGTCCTACACACAATAACTAGGGCTGCAACAACTAATCGTTAATATCAATTATTATTGATAATGATAATGATAATAATAATTGACAACAAATTTGATTCTCAATTAGTTGCGTCTGCGCGCTGTGCTCGGAAACCATAACCCAGTCATGTTGCTTAAAGGGATAGTTCACCCAAAAATGAAAATTGGCCCATGATTTACTCACCCTCAAGTCATCCTAGAAAAAAAATGTCTTGGCTCTTGCTAGCTTTATAAGGGGAGTGTTTTTGAATTTTTTTCTTGCACAAACTCAACGCTCCACTCCAGAAGGCCTTTATTAACCCCCGGAGCCATGTGGAGCACTTTTATGATGGATAGATGCACTTTGATGGACTTCAAAAACAGAAACAGCAATTCACTCCCATTATAAAGCTTGGAAGAGCCAGATTTTTTTTGTTTTTGTTTTTTAAACAACTCCAACTCCGAAAGAAGAATGTCGTATGCACCTATATGACTTGAGGGAGAGTAAATCATGGGCTAATTTCCAGGTTTGGGTGAACTATCCCTTTAACAGTAGTTAGTAACACATTCCTATGGATAAAACAAATATGGAAAACAGTGGAGGACACACAGTGAGCTGCTCCGGGAATGGTAATGATCTAAGTTGTTCGAAACTAGACAATGCTTTATATTTATAAGCGCTTCAAACAAAAAACATAAGAGTTTACCATGTCTTGCTCTGTTGCTCTTGCGTGTGCTGTTTAAAGCCTCTGACACGTGTTTTACACAGCACAGAGCTTACCTTTCATGGTTATGTCCTTATCTGTAAATGTCAGAATGTCCTGCGAGTATTTCCATTCAGCATGTTCTGACAAAGTATTCTTAAACTTCTCTGAACGAGCGATGGTGGGCGAATGCAAAGATAGAGCGCAATAATTCTGACTAAAATACACATTTTGCTAGAAATTAAGTGCAGGTTTAATAACATATATGTAAGACAAGTAATCAAATTTATGACAACAGTAACAGTAAAGGTATTGTTGGTAGGCCTATAGCATATTCATGTAAATATAATAACTATTTTCAGATTAGTGAATAAATGTGTGTTTCTTATACCTCGTATAAGTTTTGAATTCTACTTTAACATACTAAGCAATCAGTTGTTTTTAGGTTTAGAATGTACCGGTAATGTTTTATAGGCTTATATTACAAGTTGTTTGGAGGATAGCATTGGGTAGGATGTTGAACAACACTGATTTAAGATTGTTCATCTAATGAATCGATTAACCGGAAAAATAATCGACAGATTAATCGACTCGGTCATCTAATGAATCGATTAATCGGAAAAATAATCGACAGATTAATCGACTATCAATATCTACTAATAATATTAGTAGACTATCAATATCGACTATTGATATCAACTAATAATCTTTAGTTGTAGCCAGGGCCTGAAATTAACACCCGACCACCTGCCAAATGCGGGTGAATTTTGCTATTGGCGGGTAACACTGTCAATCAACCTGCCACATTGGCAGGTAGCCAATGAGAATTGAGTGATTCATTAGGATTTTTACATTTCAACGATGTCCGCAATTGCATTAGACTTTAAGTAAAATGTGGCGGCACATTACTGGGTTAAAGAGGCCAGCTGAAACAAACAACCAACAAAAAGATGAGGATGAGAAAAAGTAAAGTATAAGAAGACATTTTAATAGAAAGTGGACAATTGGCGGCAATGGCAAGGTTCGTGAGCGGTTGATTTATGACAGCGACTGTTGTTTCGTAACGTTCATGTGATCGTTTGGATGTGCGAGTATTAAAATGTTGGTGAGATCGGATGAGATAATGTAACGCTGATGTAGGCAGTGACAGTTGCACAGATGTGTGTGCGTGTGCAACTGTGCATGTTGGGAGTTGGGTCGGGAACCGGTGAGAAAATGTCCAGTACCCGGTAACTCTACCAGTAATAACAATATTAATTAGTTCATAGTTAACGGTTCCTGAACGCTGTAACTAAAAGCTGTTAAAACCTGTCTACGTGACTAAATCAGCCATCAACACAGCCGCGTGTGATCTGTTTACATAAGAGCTGCGGTAGGTCTTTCTGTTTATAGTATAGCCTATACTATATGTTGTGTTTCTGTGTGTGTTTGTCAAAATCAATGAATTTGATTGATAAGCTTTTTAAAAAGTATGTTCTTAGAGTTATTATTACTTGACAGCACTTAAATGTGTATTCTTACAAGTTAAAGAACAATACTGTGAAATTCACGTTTTTTGTTTTGTTTGTTTTTTCACCTTTATGAGGCAAAAAAAAAATGGCTGGTAAAAAGTCTCTGTGGCAGGTGAATTATTAAATCTACCTGCCACAGTGGCCGATGGCCAAAAAAGTTAACTTCAGGCCCTGGTTGTAGCCATATTTTTTTTTTAAATGTATTATTGTTAATTTATTGTTATTATTTTTCAATTGAAAATGAGCTACTAAAGCAATAAAAAGGGGGAAAGAAGTGAGGCATATAGGTGTATGCCGAGCCTCTCTTCATGCCAAGTCATGAGTTGGGAGGGTACACCGATGTGGCAGCAAACAGAACATGAAGGGTTTGTTTAAAGGGCAAATGTGTGTGTGTGTGTGTGTGTGTGTTGTTGTGTGTGTTTGTAGCATGCGTGTGTGCATTTGTCACCTTATTATAGTTCCTGGCTGCCGATTCCTTATTCCCGGGTCTGAGTGCTTGCAGCTGTGCGTCTAATATATCCAATAGCTGCTCGATGAGTCTGACAGAGGAACTGACATCACCAGCATGAATGCGGCCCTGCGTGTGGTTCACCAGCTCAGCAGCGATGTTTGCAGCATTCTCTCCGCTTTTTATCTACACAGTGAACACACACACACAGTCTGGTCTCTAAAGCTCAAACCCCTGCTGTGCGCTGTGGGGGTGTGAGCCGGGGTTTCTGGGTTTATTCTGCTGAACGCACAGACAAAAGACAGCAAATCTTTAATGACTCTCTAAATCAATCTATTACAAAAAACAAAAAGGGAAAAAATGAAAGCGTGAAACGGGATAAAATTACTCACTTGTTTTGAAAGCAGAAACATATATGTCTGCAATTGCCCTGAAGCAAATGTGTCAATTAACATTTAGCAAGAAAAAGACCATATAACATTGCATTTTTGAAGGTACTTGAAAGTACATTAAAGTACACTACTGTAATACCATTAAAAAAACACATGCTGTTAGCATAGTACGGTACAGAAAAAATCACCTGTCATTAATTGTGTATCTTTGAAGAATGCAATTTATTTACTAAAGCATTTTACAGTTGACGGTCTTTAATCATATTCTGTAAACAAAACACCATTATACAATCTGTATAATGTGTTTGCTAATAAATGCAGGACAATAATGTTTTAGGATTATCTATATACCATTACATTTTTACTAAGATTTTTACTTAATATCTTCATTATATTTTACATTTTAGTTTAAATTTCAGGCACTTTTGTGCTTTTGCCGACGCTATTAGTTTTTAAAATATTAATATTTACATTTGACTAATTTGTATCATTTAACTTTTTAGTTTCTATTTATTTTCAGTTAGTCATTTTAGCGCATTAACTTCAATTAATTTAATTTAGCTACAATAGCAACATTTCAAATTTTAGTTTTAGTTTACAAAATCTGTTATTGAACTGTGTTGTGAATCTGTCACAGTGTTATTGAGTCTGTTATTGATGGAGGTAGTGCAAACTATATTACACCTGAGAACAAACCTGCAGTAAAGGGCAAACCATCAGTCAAACAGCTGGGCTAGTTTCATTCGCACTCTTAAAGTAACAGAAGTCCATTTAATTTGATGGATCAAAGAAAGAGTGACTAATAAACAAAACTGTATCTTTTCGGTGCAGCAATTTTTGACTAATATATAAAAAGTAGACAACAGGAAAAAAATGCCCCCCCAAAATATGTTATATGATGCCTTTTAAAATAAAATTGCAAGTTTTGTAATATGTGAAAAGCAGAACAAACAGTCCTTGATGTGTAAGTGCAGTGTGACTTTCACCTGAGATGCTTTTAAACTCTCTTTTAGAACTAGATAGAATAGAGAGATTTTGTTCCAAATCATGTCAAAAGAATGACCCTGTGTGTGGTAATGTGAGCTGAGGCCGGAATGATAATAGCTGAGGTAGCGGACAGAGCAGAACAGAGAATGGGGGAGTCGGAGCGAGCTTTATCTTTTTAGTGGTCTCACCTTCTGGGCCACCTGGTTGACCCACGGCGAGGTGCAGTTACTTAGATCAGGGCCGCGAGGGTTCCACAGCACAGGAGAGGATAGACACTGGAAGGAAGCAATGCCTGAAAATACAAAACCACATGTTAGGAGAGAGATATAACATCTTTTCATTTAGTAAAGGTTTCGAAAAAATTAGACATCTATATAAGACCCAATTTTAAAGGTGCCATGTGTAAAAATGGGCTACACGCATCAAAAGAATGAGAAGAAATAAGGTTGATGATGTCATAAAAAAATGACAAGTTATAGTGCTGCTGAGATATTAACCTGAATTAGCATGCTAAATTACTAGCCCCGGCCCGGCAGGTGTCATAATACCAGTTTCGGCCATGGGAGGCGGTATGCGGGCGGGCAACATAAACACCAGCCAAACTGCAATACACGAGTAACTCTCACGGCTTGTGGGCGTACTTGAACCTGATGTCAATCGTGTGGAAAGGACAGCCCACTACTACATTTCAGTTCAGGGAAGAGTTCGAAAAGTGATTGGTCGATATTATGCATGAGGAATACATTTTGGTAAGTTGTAGCATACTGTATTTTTCAACAGTGTTTGTGTTCTTTTACCATTAGCTAGTAGAGATGATCGGTTCACGTGCGCTAGGGATCTGTGGTGTAACATGAACAAGCGCCAAAATGGTATTTATTGTTGAAATGCGTAATAAAATTGACAGAATCTGAGAGCTGAGATTTTTTTATATATCATAACTAACCTGCTCTGTCTAGTCTGTCGGTATGGGAAATTGTCCTTTTTCTGTGCGTGACAAAATTGATGTGTGGCGTGAGAAGTGTGTGTAAAAGTCTCACAGTGAATTCGTGGGAGTTGGCAGCTTTGAATGGCGCTAGCTTGGTCAACATCAGCGAATGCTGTCTGTCAAATTAATTCAAACTAACAATAAAAATGTAACATGAACAAAAGGAATACCGTAAAACTTCAAATAATAGCCTGGCTTTTATTTTTCCATATCGTCGAAATCCCAGGTGCATTGTATTTGAGACAGGCGTCTATGAGACGGCCTTTATCATTTAGTGTTGAGATGTTCATTGAGTCTCTAATCTCTAAAAATCTCCAAATATTCCACGTGAAACTGCGACCTTCCAACCTTTTACTATCGTGTCAATTGATTTGATTAATATGCGCGAGGAAGAGAGAGCAAAACAGCGCTCGCTCATGTTGTTTGAAGACGTGAGAGTGCGCAAGCGCGGGGCTGCGGCACAACTCACTTTCTGTAGGTATACTGCCCCCATCTGGTATGGAATATGGAGTATGATTTGATTTTTTTTTGACAGATGGCACCTTTTAACGATCTAAGCGCATGGTGTAAAGCGCATGGCGCAAGTGCACTTAGGGCGTGTCCCCGAATCCACTTTTACTATTTTTAACGATGGGGAAAATGGTCGGCACCCGCCGCACAGTCTAAAAGGGTTGTCACTATTCTCTTAATAAGTAATGGATGTGTTTTGGGCGTAACGTGCAATAAACCAATCAGAGAGACGCATCTCCCATTCCATTTAAAAGCCAGTTGCGCTCGCGCCAAGGTGGATTTGCTATTTACATGGTGGAATTTGCAAGCGGAAAGACTGAACGTGTCTCCAGAGAGGAAACAGATCTGCTTGTGTGCGAGGTTAAAGAGCGCAGCGGACCATCTATGGGACAAGCCAGATTCCACCATATCTTTATGTACACAATATTAATCTTTTAGATTGTAATCCTTAATATTTTTAATATTTGGCATGTTTGTGTGCTGTTGCGCGTCCCTGTGTGTGTAATAGGCTGAGTGTATGCGTATTGTAGGACCCGACTATAGGAAGATATTACTAACTGGCCCTTTAAATAGCAAATAAAAATACTACGCCATTGACTTTTGACCAAATTTTTGGCGGTCAATGGTGCAGTCTATTTCAGTTGCCTCAAAATAGCAATGAACACATCTGGTTTTTAGACCAGCACGCCCATGGGCGCAAATGTTTGCTATTTAAACAACTTGGCGCAGGACGTGAAAAAGATAACCGTGTCAGGCTGAAACAAGCAAACACTTGCGTCGGGACTCGGGACTGTCACCGCATTGCACCGGGTGTATGATAGGGCCCATACAATATAAAAAAAGTTACTGTGGAAAGTTAGAAAGAGCTAGAGTGCTACTCAGAGCTTCACTGTGAAACCTTGCAGAGAAAAAAAAAAAATTTTTTTTCTGTGGAAATGAGCTTGCTGACACATGAACGCCATCTCAAACTCTTGCACACACTTGTGTAAGATCACACACCAGGCACAGTCATCCCATCAGCACCTCTGAATGCCGAGAAAACACCTTGAGGGAGACACCTTCTGTCACTCCTCATTTTCAGTTAAGTTGGACTGTTTATTTAGCCGAGTTCACAGAGAGGACAACATGCTGGGATCAAACAAAACGGCAGGCCTTTCCGGCAACCACAACACAAAAAAGCTTGAAAGAAGAGAGAGGAAGAGAAAAAAGACAGAGGAAAAGCTATGGAGGAGTGAAGCAGCACTACAGCAGCTACAGCGAGATCAGAGACACCGGGAGTTTTCCTTCCCCTCGCTTTCTCTCTCTCTCACTCTCAGCTGCTGTCTGCTTTTTCTCTCTCTCCACTCCTTCACCCACTATAGATTGGCTTTGAAGGATCTGCCAGGATTCACAAATTAAAGCCGCTGCTAATTTAACTGGTCTGTCATTTCAGTGATGGAAAAAAGGTGACAGAAGAAAGACAGTATTCTGTCGGTGGCTAGGAGAGAAAGATGCTAACAGAGGGAGGAGATGCTTTTCTCCCACGACAAGAAAGAGGCATTTGATGCAGTGGTTGTATGGAGAAGGAGGGGGGGTTGGGGTGGTTGTTGTCGTCTGTACTCTGTCTCAGCGGCTCATTTTTTAAACTCGGCAGTTTTGCGAGGATAACCCTTGCTGAGTTTGAAGATCACTCATTCATTTGCAAGGGACTTGCCTTTTATCTACGACTCCCAAGAGGACCTGCCAGCTGGAGAGAATATTGAGATGAGGAGAAAAAGGAAGCAGACTCTCCAGACAAAGAAATGGGCGTATACACAAACATATGTACATAAATCTTGACATATACAATGAAACGGTAGACCAAACAAAATAAACACTTCTCTGAAAAGCTGTCTCCACAAACATTGCGTGACCTTTATGTTATAAACCTCATGCGCCCTTCCTTCCTGTAAAGCTGTGATTCTTCTGACATTACATCATGTTGTAATCAAGTGCAACACGCTAAAACATCAAACAGCACTGAGACAGTCTGCTGTAATGTTTTTATCCTTGCAACTATCAGAGGGTGGAACCATTTTTTTAATAGAATTTCCAGCAAAAATAACTATATTGTTATATATACGTTTATAATGGTGTAAAATAACTCATACCTTGAGGATTTTGGTTCGAAACCCATCCCTTGTGTCAAGCAATAAATCTTATTTCTTCTATGGCAATTTGAGGCTGTGTTATTACCAGTTGTGACCTTGTCACTCGAAATGAAGTGACGAGGTCACAACTGGCAAGAACAAGGACTCAGATTGCCATAGAAGAGATAAGTGATGTCGCTTTGGATTGTCCCACCCACAGCAACAAGTATTTGGTCAAAAAACCTGGTCCACAAACAGCAGCTGTTTATCGACTATACAGCTGTATATTAGATATGTTCTGATGGGCTGCGATTTTGGGTTAAACTTTATTTTGATGGTCAAGTTTAGACATTATACTAACTGTAAGTAATTTGCCAACTACAAGAGTCATTAGAGTATTAGTAGATTGTAGTAATTGTTTAGTTGGGGTTAGGTTTCTGATAAGTCTGTTGAGGAGCATCAAAATAAAGTGTTGGCAGATATTAAGCAGACACACCAATCTGTCTACTGAATACTAGAGTTAGGTGACATGTAGTTGCAAAGTTACTTGTAGAAAGTAGAATGTATAAAATGGACCATCGAAATAGTGTTTCCAGATTTTGTGGCTACATCCAGCAAATTCGCAGACAATTTTAAATCATGTAAAACTAGTCACAAACTAGTCAACTAGGACACCCACAACATTCCACCACAAGAAACTTTCACACATGAAGCCTGGTAAACTTCATTATCACATCAGCATCAAAATGCAATCAAACTTTGTCATTTGCCCGGATAGAACATAATTAGAGAAATGTAATTTTGATGTGCTGCTTGTGTCCAGTATAGACAGGATGTTTAACAATAGGAGCATGATAACTTTGTACATGCTCAAATTATTTACGTTATGGCTTTCACTCACCATTGAAACAGAACTCCACCACTCATATAATACTTCTCATCCTAAGAAATTCCCAGACCTGTATTTCCCAAAATGTCCTGTTCACATTTGACCTCTGAACTGATAAAGCCATTAATTTTATGTAAAGGGCTGCATTTGTGAAAGCACCAACACTTATAATCTCTCAACAGACAATCACTATCATCTATTACTCACCCAGTGATCCTTTAGGGCACGGTCTGTCTACGGTCTCCCCCCTCTGGGTGGCGGGCCATTGCACCCCTCGGGATACTCTGGCTTCGCATACTTGGAGCTCAGGTCCCTGGGGTGGGACGCGCAAGGGTTCTGCGTGTCACCGGTACGGTGGCGGTGATGGGTCGCAGATCTGGCGCCTTGTTGATGGCCCCTATCGGGTGAGCGGTGGGGGGAAGAGGTCGTATGGTTGAGGGGATGGAGCTGGAAGTGACGGGTCTTGCTGCGGTGGTGGTGCTGCTGCTCATCTGGGTGGGGACAAGAGGACCTGAGAGCAAGAGAGGAACAGACAGGAATGCAAAGATAATTGAAACCGAGGCAACAAGAGAGTAAGAGGCCGAGAAGAAGAAGTTTCCGAACACCTACGTAGTCAGCGAGAATGTCGGCAGATGTTTGATGAAGATGAAAAAAGAATACAAAATAGAAGAAAGTATATCCTAAACGTTTGATGTGTCTTGTAAAAGGAGTATGAGAAATTTGGTAAGAATATAAATAAAGCAGCAGGTGCGGTTCCTGAGTCTTTAATGCATGACTATATGTTCATACAGTCCCCCTGAGAACTGGATAGCGTGAAATACAGGAGGAGAAAGAGAGGTAGAGTGAGAGAGACACAGACAGCGAATGTTCATGGCAAGAAGATGTGAATGAATAATTGATTAGAAATCTTTTTCTGATCTGACAAAACGCTAATGACCACAGCTAATTAAACCATAAAGACAATGTATTGAAGACACAGAGGGGAACACTAACAGAACGTTGACACTTAACATATCAAACTGTCTGTTAGCTTCTGCCTGCCGCTGATCTCGTTATTTCTCTGTCACTTACCAGCAGTGGGATCGGTGGCCCGAACTCTAGGGGGTCAGCGCACGACATTGTAGTTATTCCAGACGTAAAGTTGATTGTCTCTTGGGTTGTAGTCCACAGAGGACACATACTGGTAGGGGTTGGGGAAGGGAATGTGGACGGACTCTTCCCGGCCTCGATTGGTGTTGTACGCGTACAGCACCAGATCTCCACCCGCTTCACTGTCATCATCCTGATAAACAGAGCGCACGGCATACAAAACACCACACGCCATGAAGGCGTTGGATGCCAGTCGCTTATCGAAGCTGGTTTCCCAGGTTCCTTCAAAGCGTAGGGTGTAAGGGTTAACCTGAAAAACAGTGAAAAGGAAAGGATTCAGATTTTAATTGAGTTCGTTGGATACAAAAAACAAACAATAAAAAAACTATTTGATTGCTCCACAGTTCTGGAAATTGGAAGATAGCTACAATCAGTGTAACCGAAATTCTGATCTCAGCTGAAATCCAATATCCTAAATTGAACTGTTCAGAGACACTGACCTGACTGACCACCAATCGTCCATTGTTGGCCTCTGTAGCGTAGATGACCCATAGACCGTTTTCATCCACTGCAAGGTCAATATCAGACTTGCCCCCCCAGCGGTATGGTGAGGTGTCATGATAGTTGGCATTATTGACTATGGCTTCTCCACTCTTGATACGTGTGCGCAAGTCATATTTCACAATATTGCGTGTACGTTCCTTGTTGTAAAAAACAGCACCATCATACACGACAAAGCCTGTTCCATCCACACGATTTGGCAGCCTGTGGGAGAAGAGTGTGTTATTTGAGATGACTGGCCATACATGAAAAACGTAAGGTTTAAAAAAAACAAACATTATTTTGTAGGCTGTACCAGCCCGTTCTGACAATGCCTATACAACCAACGCACATGGCACCGTTTAGCGTCAATATGATACGCATATATATATATAGGCCAGTAGGCGCCTCCTAGTGGTCTAACCCTAACCCTACCCCAGACCTAAACCTACCCATTACCGAAGCGTGTTATATTGCCGCTAAAGGGTGCCATGTGCGTTGGCTGTATATGCATTGGCAAAAGCGTCACTATATGACGCCCTCAGGATGAGAATGCGTTGGCTGTACACAGGGATTGTTATTGGTTGTAGACCCAAGCTGTTGTCCTAACTCACTTGTAGGTGGTTGTGGCTCGATTCTGCTTGAAGTCTTCCCATGAAGCATACTCGTACAACATGTCAGTGCGGTACGGAGTCCAGGGCATGACGTAAAGACGGTCACCAGACTGCAGGGGATCCTTACACCATGCCCCCGACTGATGCTCCGCCTCCTGCAGCAAACTTGCTGCCTGCACCCTTAATAGAGTCCCAGGACATACAAAGACTGGAGATGTGGAAGAGAGAGAGAGAGAGAGAGAGAGAGAAAGGGAGAGAAAGAGAAAGAGAGGGAGAGATGAAATAACAAGGAGGAGACAGCAAGAATTCACAGAATGATGGTGTGATAGGATTAAAAAGAGGAGAAATTTGATGGCAAGACAAATGGAGAAATGGAGGATAAAGGAAGAAGGGGAGTTGGTATGAGGCCATGAGGGACGATAATATGAAAGAGAATGAGGCAGCAAGAAAGAGGAAGAGAGAAATGGGAGAGAGGAAATGAGATAAATGACCATTCTTTTAATGAAAGAGTGTTAATGTTCATTAGTCAAGTATCTGCACACTGGACTAAAGGCTGGTGAGGGGAGATGACACAATCCTGGCTGCTTGTGCTCACATATTGCTGAGAATCATTTTTTAAACCCTGACCCACTTCATCTTCCCTGCTGGAAAATCACCAGCTTCTTATGGTAACTGATTTTATATTGTTTCAAAATTGACCAATCATTTGTGGTCATTAACTGCTCTAAATTGGAATAGACTGTTTGTAAGCTGGACTTCTGACTGGTGTACCTGGTTTCAAGCTGCTAGACCATCTTTGTCAAGCTGGTCAGAGCTGGTAAACCACATTGGAATTGCAAGTATGTTGGCCTATTCTACCAGGAGAGAAACTAGGTTCTGATGCTAACTGATTTCAAATTGTTCAAGGTGGACCAAGTTGGTAATTTATGGTCATTAGCTGGTCTAGATTGTTTAGCACAGTGTTTTCCAACCATAGTCCTGGATTAACCAGATCAGTACACATTTTGGATGTCACCTTTATCTAAAACCATTTCAGGTCTTGGATTCACTACCAAAAACTGAGTTGAAAAAGGTGTTTTGGACTAGAGAGGAAATGACTAGAGTTGGAATACATTGATTCAGCGGATGCACCATCACCGAATGGACCTGGTTTAAACCATCTTGAACAAGGAAGTTAGACCTAGTAGATCACTTAATCCAGCAAAAAATCAGCCTGTCCATCTTCAACCGGAATGTGTCTGAATTTCCAGCAGGGTTTTCGTACATCAATAGCCCAATTGGTACCCGCAGTCTCACTTTGAATATATATGTGAACACATGGGCTGTTGGGTAATATTGCACTGGGAAGTCCACACCAGTGCAGGGAGGCTCTGCAAAAGTAAGCACTGAGGGTACCTAGCAGTCTTAAAGGGACCACACATTGTGACCCTTTTGAAACCTAACATGACCAATGGAATACTCTATTATCCATAGAGAACTAATGTAAGCCACATTAAGTGTGCCTTTCAGACTGGGCCTAATGTTTAATGTTGAATAAGGACGAATGTTTGGATGCCAGTCATGTACAAAAACAACTGCAGTGCTCAACTTTTATGTGCTAGGAGTACTTGATCAAGACACACACACATACACACACACACCAATCTGTATATGTATCTCTGTACTCTGAGCAAGGTCGTTCACCTGGGATTGGTGTGAATTAGCTGGCTGACGCAGTTTCTCACTCTCAGACTGAGAGGGCATTGGACCTGAGAGGATATAGCTACTGCTTGGGGGTGTGGGGAAAGGGAGATGGGGGTGTCTATGGGAAAGGAAAGCAGACATCATCAGTACTGTGATGTCACAAGGGACAGCTGTGAGCATGTGTGGATGGTGAGGGGAGGGAGAGGGGTATGCTAGTGGGGTTTTCCTGCCATAGGCTATGTGTGTCCCAGACAGCAATGTTGCTACACAATCACACACACACATACACCAAAAATGAGAAACTGAAAGACAAACTGAAAGGTAAATTAGTAAATTATACACATGAACACAGGGACACACATCCATGCACACCACATTACAGATAATTGTTATAATTTGGTCAATAGCTATAGAAATACATTCAGGTTAAGATAAATTAGTTTTTAACCTATCAAGTGCAGTCTTCATCCTGAAGGAGCAGTAAAAAAAATCTCACAATCATTATGTAGAGGAAATAAGCACTAACTCTTATGCAGCAAATGCCTTGCTAAGAAAACGAGTATAGCTTCACCATTTTGGTGGTAATCTCACCAAGCTTCATAACTAACTTGACCAGAATTACTGTCTCGCCAGAAAGATCATGTCGCACGAATAGTTTGACCAACTGGTAAATTGCATGGCTATGGTCCAAGCTAGACAAGGTAATTTAGATTGGGTTTCTCAATCCTGTTCTTGAAGTCACATCAACAGTACAAATTTTGACACATTAGCCTAAGTCTAATCTGACCCATCCATTTCAGGTCTTGGAATTTATAAGTAGCTGAAGAGTTGAATCATGTGTGGTCAATTAGGGGGAGTTCAAAAACATGTACTGTTGGTGTGCCTCTTGGAATAGGGTTGGGAAACGCTGGTTTAGATAGTCAGATAACCTGATTTTGCCCTGGTAGACCATCTTGGTCAAGATGATAAACAGCCTTCAACCTTAAAGTTCTGAAGTTGGTATTGTAGCATAATAGTTGGTTTTATGTTCTAAAAAAACAATCACTGTAAGATGGTATGACCTTTTCAGGAGGGATTTCCTAGGTTCATGTCTGAAGATGGCATTTACTTGAATACAAAGTTCTGTCAAACTGGGGAAATATTAGAATGCAACTTTCACACATGTTCTGGTGATCACAACAGGCTAGTTTACACAATCTTGGTCAATCAACTTTACCAGAAAAATTATAATCAATCATCCAGCTTCATCAACATAGTTTTGCTGTTAAACAATATGCCTCTGCTTGACCTCACACTATGCCAGACCTAACCAGCATAAAGCAGCTTGTGTTAAGCTGCTTTTTCTTTTCGCAACAGGCCCAATACAGTGGAATTTAAACCACCTCTGTCTAGGGTGACCAAATAAGATTGGCGTTTTTGCTTTTTAGTCAGCGTGTTGGGGTTCCAGTACACCAGCCATGTCAACGAAACCAATGAATGAAAATGCATATGCATCTGTGCCTTGCCACAATTCTGTCTCTGAGCTCTTCAGGCAGTTCCTTTGTCTTTGACTCAATTGAAGGTGTAGAACCATCTCAAGGATGATCATAAGAAATAGACAGCACCTGAGATAAATATATGAGTGTCACCGCAAAGGGTCTGAATACTTAGGCCCTGTTTACACGAGAACGCTCGCGGGTGAAAACGTAAAAATATTTTATCGGATGTGCCTTTCGTTTACACGGCGACGGCATTTTTGAGGCTTAAAAACGCAAAAAAGTGAAACCACCCTCCAGAGTGGAAATCTTAAAAACGCTCCACCGTCGCGTTCCCGTGTAAAGGGTAAAAACGCAAAAGTCTGCTTGACAGTGAAGGTTGTACGCAGGTGCGTGGACTTGGTGTTGTATGCACTCTTAGCCGCCTGAAGTGCATACTACATTGAATTTCACAGACTTTTGCGTCACCATTTGCACGCGAATTTCCCCCACAAAACGCCTGTCTAAACGCAGAATAAAAAGTGATGACGCAGACGCTACTTTTGCGTTTTCTCTTCAGAATCATTTCCGTGTAAACATAGCCTTAGGACCATGTGATATTTCAGTTTTTCTTTTTTAATAAATGTGGAATAAATGTGGAAAAATGTCAACAATTCTGTGTTTTTCTGTCAATATGGGATGCTGTGTGTACAATAATGAAGGAAAAAAAACTTAAATGATTTTAGCAAATGACTGCAAAATAACAGAGTGAAAAATTTAAGGGGGCCTGAATACTTTCCGTACCCACTGTATATTTATTATATATATATATACACTCACCGGCCACTTTATTAGGTACCCCATGCTAGTAACGGGTTGGACCCCCTTTTGCCTTCAGAACTGCCTCAATTCTTCGTGGCATAGATTCAACAATGTGCTGGAAGCATTCCTCAGGGAGTTTGGTCCATATTGACATGATGGCATCACACAGTTGCCGCAGATTTGTCGGCTGCACATCCATGATGCGAATCTCCCGTTCCACCACATCCCAAAGATGCTCTATTGGATTGAGATCTGGTGACTGTGGAGGCCATTTGAGTACAGAGAACTCATTGTCATGTTCAAGAAACCAGTCTGAGATGATTCCAGCTTTATGACATGGCGTATTATCCTGCTGAAAGTAGCCATCAGAAGTTGGGTACATTGTGGTCATAAAGGGATGGACATTGTCAGCAACAATACTCAGGTAGGCTGTGGCGTTGCAACGATGCTCAATTGGTACCAAGGGCCCAAAGAGTGCCAAGAAAATATTCCCCACACCATGACACCACCACCACCACCAGCCTGAACCGTTGATACAAGGCAGGATGGATCCATGCTTTCATGTTGTAGACGCCAAATTCTGACCCTACCATCCGAATGTCGCAGCAGAAATCGAGACTCATCAGACCAGGCAACCTTTTTCCAATCTTCTATTGTCCAATTTCGATGAGCTTCTGCAAATTGTAGCCTCAGTTTCCTGTTCTTAGCTGAAAGGAGTGGCACCCGGTGTGGTCTTCTGCTGCTGTAGCCCATCTGCCTCAAAGTTCGACGTACTGTGCGTTCAGAGATGCTCTTCTGCCCACCTTGGTTGTAACGGGTGGTTATTTGAGTCACTGTTGCCCTTCTATCAGCTCGAACCAGTCTGGCCATTCTCCTCTGACCTCTGGCATCAACAAGGCATTTCCGCCACAGAACTGCCGCTCACTGGATGTTTTTTCTTTTCGGACCATTCTCTGTAAACCCTAGAGATGGTTGTGCGTGAAAATCCCAGTAGATTAGCAGTTTCTGAAATACTCAGACCAGCCCTTCTGGCACCAACAATCATGCCACGTTCAAAGTCACTCAAATCACCTTTCTTCCCCATACTGATGCTCGGTTTGAACTGCCAGGAGATTGTCTTGACCATGTCTACATGCCTAAATGCACTGAGTTGCCCGCCATGTGATTGGCTGCTTAGAAGTTAAGTGTTAAACGAGCAGTTGGACAGGTGTACCTAATAAAGTGGCCGGTGAGTGTATATATGTATATATATATATATATATATATATGTGTGTGTATATATATATATATATATATATATATATATATATATATATATATATATATATATTATATATATATTCACGCCTACGTATCTTTGTTAAACTTCAAAAGAAGAAACAAAAAAATAATACAAATGCTGCAGCCAATGAGCAGCCAGTGGGGGCTGGCTTAAGGGCTTAACCTTCAGCGGACAGTTTTAAGGTTTCGTAATAACCACTCAAGAATTTGCTTTAGTATAATTTTTGGGACAATTGAAACCAGATTTGGGATTTGGGACAACAGCTCAGATTTTCGGGACTGACCTTCGTCTGACAATTTTTCATCAAAATACAAAGACAATCCCATTACATACACCAGTATTTAGACTACTAATACCATTTGTCACTGGAAAATGGCAACTTAAAAGAAGAACTATGAAGAGGGGCAAACAAATCAGAATCTCTGAACTAAAGCATATTAATAGACTCATCTAAGAGCAGGGAGGCAGAGCCTTCCTGAGAGGAGCGGCAACACACTATATTGACCTGTTCTAGTATGGGTGACCCATAAAACAAAGAACGAGAACCCTCAGTTTCAAAGGAAATTGGGACAAATGCAACATCAGACACGCACAAGCACACGCTTTCCCCAAACAGTCATTGAACAGAACAGGCTAAGAAGGGTCGTTCCTATCAGACAGTGAGTCAGTCCATGGAGGAAGTAATATTTGAGCCTAGCACATCGGGTTGAAAACTCCCTACCGTGTCACAGGGTTAAAGCTTTCTTTATGCAGTATTAATGCCATGGGCTGTAATCTAGGTTACACAGAGAAAAGCTCCCAGAGGCCAGTCCAAGTGTCTGCTCAACTACATGGAGGGCGAATACAAACAACTCACACACACACACACACACCCTGCATCGACTCCAGCTGCTGCGCTGTCAACATTCAAGCGATTGCTATCCACAAACAGCTAAGCATGCTCTAATTTAAGATTAAGGCTTTGGCTCTCACTTTCTAGATGACTTTCTAGACTAGAGCTTCTTTATTTCTTTTACTATGGGTGTAACATAGGGCTTAATATGGTGAATATGATAATTACAGTGGCTCGAGATAGGCTTTTCAGTCCACAGAAACACACTCCCACACACAGAGTGTGACCTGAGAGAATTCATTAAACCCGACCTGTGTCTCTCTGGCAGCTGCAGTTCCCTACTGTATACTGAGCTCTGGTTCGCTGTCTTTCTTAAACAAGAATTTTAACACATTCTTATACCAAACTATTGGAAGAATGACCAACATACAGTGTGCAATTATCCTTGTCAATCTACACCAGGCTGAGGTCACTATACCACTCTCACCTCGATATCTTGTGGCTTTCACTGCAAAAATAATGTCCTGGTATTACCTAGGACTGAAACCAACTCCCTACTGTTTAATGCCTGAGTAATAAGAGAATTACCACCTCCATCTCAATGAAACACTAAAAGACCCAACCTGGGTTACCTACTGTATAGACTATAACTATTATTCAAATTATAGTTGTTTTCATAGTCACCTTTACTGTTCCCTATATCCACCCTTAGGACAGAAAGACATATCACAAAATATATCGCTTTATAATCTCAATGTTGTCTTCCTCAACCAGTGGATACTCAACTGGTTTGGCCATGGGACCCACATTTTCCCATAGTCATCAAGTCGTGACACAAATTAAATTTTTAATCTAATTCCTACTTCCTAAAGCATCCCACTTTACTTAACATACACAAACAGTAAGAATATGACTTACACAGATGAATAAACAGGTAAAGCTATTAAATAGCCCAAACAGTCCCAAACTTTGTTAATACCATAAAGTTAGTAAATTTGTATGAGTCATTTAAAAACATACAAATTAATACAGAGTAAAAATAAAGAACTATTTTGGGAAAGTGAATAGAATTAACATCATACCCACATGCAAATTCTTTCCAGATAACACACTAGTACCAGTTACATTAAATAATGTAAGTACCAGTTACATTGAAGCTACAATATGTAATTTTTTTAGCCACTAGGGGTCGCTAAACTTGATTATCATTGATGACGCAGTGGATAAGCGGAATTATGGAACTTGTTGTCATGCCAAAGAATCTTATAATGTTTATGGGAAATAATGTTAATGGATAAGTGAACACATTAATGTTTTTTAACATGACTGTGGTATGAAGCAAGTCGCGATTGTCCCGAGGATATAAAGGAATGAGTACATTTCATTCTATCAAACTACCCAAAAGTGTTAAATTATTACTCATATGGGTCAGAATATGTAACAAATTAAAATTGTTAGGTAATGCAGCACTGTTTCACTTGGTCTACACTAGGGATGTACCAACACATTCTCATTCTTCAGCGTCATATAGAACGCTGTATGACAAAACAGCACTGTACTACGCACATGGTACCCTTTATCGTTTATATAACGCACTGTGATGGGTAGGTTTAGGTGTGGGGTAGGGTAGGGTAGTCTTATATTATGCTAAAGGTTTTTATGACGCCTTGAGTTCGCGTGTTATATAAACGATAAAGGGTACCATGTGCGTAAGTATAGCGCCATTTTGTCATAAAGCGTTCTATGTGACGTTAAAGGATGAGAACGGGCTGGATGTACCAATACCACTTTTTTCAGACCAAGTACAAGTACTTACATTACTTACTTAGTAAGTATATTAAGTACTTACTTGCCGATAACAAGTACAGATGCGAGTACTTCATAATACCATAGAGTTCTTCTAACAATGTTTTATTTTCATCAGATGTTTTCACTTTCTGACTGTAACTTAAATACAACTTGTCAATAATCTTGTCAATAATCAAATTGCTTGCGATGAAAAAGATTGCAGTCTGCTCTACGTTTATCATCATTGCTTATCTTAAAATGTCTCAACGGCTGACATTACTCCTCCTCCGAGTATCTGTTGACTAGAGGTTAGGCTAATGTCTCATTGCCATAAGGGGCCGTTCACATATTGCGTTTTTTTGTCCGTGCGAATTTGTTATTTCAAATGTAGGTGCGCGGCAAGCAGAAAAAGGGATAACGCGGATATTGACAGGCGACACGTGTCAAGGGACGAAGTACTGTGTGCATTTTTCCGAATTTACAAATTCTTGGAAACATAAGTACACAATTAAAAAGAAATATATAACAGTGTACAAGTGTTTTTTTTTGTTTTTTGTTTTTTAGGATATTTTGATAAATTATTACATATTGTACTTTTAATAATTGGTACTGTTTTGTAATTTAATGACTTAATAATTGACAATGTAACTATGTTGTTGCATGCTTGTATTTTCTTTTGCCCTTTATATGTATATTGAAGAGTGCACTACAAGAACAGATTAACATCTAACTGGACAGGAAAGAACATTTTTAATGACTTCTTATTTAGTAACACGTTAAGAAAATGACATTAGAATAATGACACTGACAAATAGCCTGAAAACATCTAATCTGGCCGCAGATGCTGCATCAGGACAACATGTTTTTCTCAGGCACTCTTTACTTAAAATGCATCTGACAGAAAAATTAAAGGCACAGTTTAGTTACTCAAATTTTAAAATAAATAAGAAGACTAAACAGCTTTCACGCATGTATTTTAAAATAAAAGTCTCGATTCAGGAACAAACATTTAGAATTACGTTTTGTTAATGTTGTTGTTTTTTTGACTGCACACTTTTTTCCACGGCCCACTCAAAACATCTTGCAGACCCGCCAGTTTAGAAACACTGTCCTATAGGATGGGTTCAGGTAACCCTAACCCTAACCCTTTCTATAGAAAGTAATTAGATGAAATGGAGACATCTGTTTAGGGATTTGACTTTTCACTTGAACAAAAGACCTCAGAAATCTCACGTGTACATAGCTTATACAGTTCAGACATCTCAATAAGGTCTTAAACTGTGCTCAGATACCAAAGTAAAATAAATATGAATTCAAACATTTCTAATCCAATCTCTAAAAGTTATCCACGTAATTTTTTTAGCTTTATACTGATACTGTTCATGAAGGATTTTCTCATTTATGTCTGTTATTCTAGAAGAAACCTCAAGAATGAAATTGATACATAACTAAAAAATTAATCAAAAAGTGTAAAATTCCATCATCATTTAATAATACACAGTTTTGGTTTCCATTGATTTCCAATTCATGTTGCACAGAAGATCGTTGTACAGTTTTGGAATGACATGAGGGTGTGTTTTATTTTTGGGTGAACTATCCCTAACAAGACAGCAGAGTCTGCGATCAAGACTCAGATATGTGATCTGAATATTCTTCTAATACTAAAATATCTGAACTAAGCTTTCCACATTATATCGAAATAGATCTGAACTCTTACTGTGCGTCAAAAAATGCCTCAAATGTTCTTAAGTTAGGAGAAAAGTTCATACTTTACTGACACATTACTTAAAAGTCACCTCACGCACTCTGATACATGAATTATTTAACTTATAAACAATATTTATAAATAATATTTGGAAAAAAAAAAAGTGTTTTTCAGTCCAAACCCAAATATTTGAGTGAAAATCAGCTTTGGCTAAGGCACAATCTACAAAGGAATGAGGAAAAAAAAGTACTACATCCACTACCGCGTGTATTCAGGTGTGTGTGCGTGTGTGTGTGAGAGTCAGGCCTTCCCGCAGTGGCGTCTAACTGTCTGGCCTCACCGCTGAGAACATGCTGCTTAATTGAATCCTACACCTGTTACTGGCAGGTACAAAAGTGCTGCCAACAGGGGGCAGAGCTCTGTGTGGCACTGGGCAACCCCTTCAAATCTGAATGGGTCGTTGTGTGCTTATTTTCTACGTCAGCAGTGATGCGTTAAGAATGTGGATGAGCATCAGTGTGTGTTTTTAAGAGAGAGAACAGAGAGGTAGGTGTAAAACACTGCCGTTTTGTGCATCTGAATGTGAGCGAGAAAGAGAGAAAGACAGTTAAAGGTTGTAGGAAGTGTTGCTGTGTGCTTGGAAGCAGAGAGAGGGATGGAAAAAGGCGAAGGGTCAAAGGTTATTCCTGTGAAATGAGAATTAGGATTGAGTTAATTTGGCTAGAAGGGCTCCCAGATTGTGTCCTGGACAGCAAGAGGTTAGCAGCAAGACAAACACGGTGCTATGTTTATTCCACGCAAACACAGATACACGCACACACCTCAATACCATCCACATCCTTCAAACACACACACACACACATAGGCTTACTGTGTAAAGCCCATCTATGTCAGTTTTAATTCAATTTAAATGCCTGTATGATCGTCAACACAATGCCAGGACACAAATGTTGGTAACCTACCATTACAAAGGATTTTTAATATAGGTGTAATGGTTTTTATACTAAGATAATTTATTTTTCTTCAGGTTTTGCGTTCTGTCCCCTAGAGTCTGTTCTAACAGCAGTACTGTCAGTCCAGAACAGTCTATCTGTTTATCTGAATTACATCACATTACACACTCATTGAAATTCGTGACCCACCTGCGTACGCTTTGGCTTTTTAGCTTTAACAATGCACAAGCACAAGACAATCTCCTATCTCTCGTACTGCCCAGACCAGCGGCTGCCCAGGTTGTGAGACAGCGGTGTGTGTGTGGATTATACTTGATATGTTATGAAAGGGATAGTTAAAAGTAAAAGTAAAACTATTAAAACTCATTTTTCGGTAACTGAAATGAATAATTTAGTGCTTGGGGAACGATTAATCACATCCAAAATAAAAGTTTGTGTTTACATAATATATGTGTCTGTGTTTAATTATTTTGTATGTATAAATATACACATGCATAAATATATTTAAGAAAAATGTGTTATTTATATATAAAACCTATTTGATTATATATATATATATATATATATATATATATATATATATATATATATATATATATACATATATAGTATATGTATATATACATATATATATATATATATATATATATATATATATATATATATATATATATATATATATATATATATATATATATATATATATATATATATATATATATATATATGTATATTAATTATATATATATATATATATATATATATATATATATATAGTAATATACAATATATATATTTTATATATATTATATACAATATATATATATATTATATATTGTATAGTACAGTAATATATGAAGAGTTCAGATGCAAAAGCCTCAAATGCTCTAAATTTGAAATTTTCTTCTAGAATGATACTTTTATATTAAAGTATAGTAATTTCACTTAAATGCAATGAAGATTACCTATTAATTGTCATTTAAGTGAAATTATTGAACTTAAATATACAAGCTTGATAAAAATGGTGATTCTAGAAGAAAATTTCAAATGGCATTTAGAGGCTTTTGCATCTGAACTCTTCATATATTACTGTGAATAATTATTTAGAATATATAAATACACACATATGCATGTATACATTTATATATATATATATATATATATATATATATATATATATATATATATATATATATATATAATACATATATGAATACATATATATATGAATATATATATATATATATATATGAATATATACATGCATATGTGTGTATTTATATATTCTAAATAATTATCCACAGTACACACATATATTATGTAAACATAAGCGATTAATCGTTGCCCAGCACTAAAATAAATAAATCCAAAACCTGGAACATAAAAGATGATGTTTAGCAGAATGACTAGGCTGCTTTTTCCATTCAATGAAAGTGAATGGGGTCCAATGAGAAAGCCATGGTCTTGGTCACCATTGAGTTTCTTGTGGAGAAGAGAAGCTTGGAGATTCTGCTAGATAGCTTCGTTTTATTTGTACCTGAACTATCCCTTAACACTAGCCAAGAGGAGAGAAAAAAGTGTGTGTGTGTGTGTGTGTGTGTGTGTGCGTGTGTCTCAAACAAAGACAAACCCTGAGCACAACGGCATCGAGGGCGGCACTTCCCATGACTCCATAATCAGACAATTAATCGATCCTTAAACCAACGAGTGTTAATAAACAAAGACTGGGCGGGTGGGTGGTCAAGACAATGTTGTTAATGAAAATAATTGTTAACTGTTAATGAAATAGATAGAGGATAGAGAAAATAATTAGCAGCAGAGCGAGAGTACAGATAAAGAAGGGAAAGGAGGGGGGGCCGGCTGTCCGCTGTGGCATGATTGCAGGTAAGAACACTGAAATGTAGGGCAGAACTCTCACAACACTCGCCAACAGCACCATGGGGAGGAAACAAAATGGAGGGCTGACATCGAAGATGTGTAAACTGATGTCAGCGTCAGCGGAGTGGAAGATTCACACTGAGGTGCAGGTATCAGAACAGGTTTAGAACTCATTCCCACAAAAACAGACACACACATGTGTTTCTGAAAGGTGCAGTCAGGAAAATACACATGTAAAGGGCAAAAAAAATATGGGCAGGAAGTAAAAGATTTGCTCAATCCAAACCCTAGGTGAGCTATCTATTCTAGACTTTTATAGGCATCATTTTGTGACACTTTGTCATTTTGGCTGTGCAAATTGCACATGTAAACACCAGAATTCATTTCAATGAGCTTTAGGAAAATTCAAAACAAATGCCAATTGTGTCAGGGTCCTCCTGATAACCCTATCAGGGTTTATTTTGGGATAATGACTGGCTAAATGTGTATTATTCAGCATATTACACTTTAACAAATACATCAATACATGGACTTGAAGTATTGACTGCAAAGTGCTACGTGAGACAAAACTAGCACAGCTATCTAGGAAATCAGTCAATTTTTCAGATTAGCATAATAGCATATAAATAGTTGACCACAGAATATCAAATTTTTCAAATCAGAGTGGAGTAACTCAGAGACCTGAATAATAAATACAGTTATAGAACTAAAACGTATTAAATAGACTATGTGTATTTTTGTTCACTGGAGTATTGAGTTATTAGCTTAGCAAAAATGCTAATGGTAAACTTTGTAGATCTGTGAAAGTCTCAAGTGATATTTGCATAGGATGCGTGAGTGAGTGTTCATGTACAACCACACTGGACTTCATGTTAATTTCCATTCATATCCATGAATATGTGGGTGAGTGGGAATGCAAACTAAAGTTCAAGTTTAGTGAACTCTGGTCAGCTAATTCGTATAACAAAAACACACTTAACCAACAGGGGTTCCAAATAAATAAACTGACCTCTCGGCTCAAAACACAGAATACAAACTTAAAATTTTTATGGTAATGTGAACTTGGAGAAGATTTTTAACATTTTGATTTTAATATTGTTTGCGATTTATAAATTCTTAAAAATAATAAATGAATAAATAAAAATAAGCCCTGGAGCATGGCATTACAGCCTGTTGGCCGCATTAATTGAGGAGTCCAAAATAATTTAGCATACTTAAATTTTTCTTTTGTAGCTTTTAGTCTGTTTGTTAACTGACTTAAATGTTCAAAAGTTTCGGGTCAGTAGAATTATTTTAAAGGGTTAGTTCATCCAAAAATGATCCCATAATTTATTCACCCTCAAGCCATCATAGGAATTACTTTCTTCTTTCAGCCAAACAAAATCAGAGTTATATTAAAACATCCATCCATCAGATAAGTAATCCTTTCGGCTCCAGGGGTTTAATAAAGTCCTTCTGAAGCAAAATGGCTCCTTTTGTATAAAAAATATCCCTATTTATAACTTTACAGTATAAATTATAATCACTTGGCTTCAGGTGGCGGCCGTACATGAATTGAGTTCTGGAGGACTCAATGTTTGTATGACTCGACGTATGACATGATATAGGAGTAGCGTAAGCTTATAGGAGAGAGTAGACGCCTCTAACGGTTCAAACAAATAGGGCTGGGCAACAAACTTAAGCTCCTCCGACATTTCTCTGTAAAAATAAAAATGAATGGTAAAACAGTACCATTCACTCCCATTATAAAGCCAGGATATGTTTTAATATAACTCAGATTGTGTTTGGCTTAAATAAGAAAGTCATATACACCTAGGATGGCTTGATTTTTATTTTTGGTGAACTAACCCAGTTTAAGGTACCTATGACATTCTCTTTAGAATGGATATATACCAGGAATGGGTAATGTCTGTCCTGGAGTGCCGCTGTCCTGCAGAGTTTATCTCCAATTCCCCTGCCAGTAGCCTTAGCAGAGATTGTCTTATTATTGGGCGATACAAGGTTCTCTGGCTTTACCATTGGTGAAAGCGTAATGGCTAACTTGGATCACATGTGCCTTGATAACCAATCAGATCACAGCCTTGACGTCATAGAATTTCGTTTGGAGTTGGACAGTCAATCACTGTTTGCAGATACCAAATGACTGAGAAGTGGCGTAAACTGAATCCTACCTGTCGCACAATTGACCCTTCACTAAGCCACGCCCGAAAACCGCCACTGGCCAATCGTGTCTTAGCAACCGTAACTATGCGAGGGAGGTCTGGCAAGCTTTCAAACGAGGGAAACATGCCGAAGCATTGTGCATATGGATTGTGCAAATCTGAAACCGGTATCCTCAAGCAGTGTGGGAGACCCATTCACAACTACAGGTAAATGTCGACATGATTAACAAAAACACCTATTGTGTGGAAATATTGACGGTTCTTTGGTCATAATGATATAACGTAAAATAAGACGATTAAAGACAAGACAAAGGCTCACTGACATACATTTTGTTAATCGACGTCTAACGTTACGCCTGACTCAAGTAACTTTAACCCAATCCAATTCGCGGCTCTCCCGGTATTAGTGTTATTCCACAAGATTTATGGATAAGCTGTTTGATTTAGCTATATAATTATTAGGATTATTTTCACATACCCTGCTGTGCATGAACACAGCTGTTCCTCAATTTGTGTTTCCCATTTGAATGGTCAGCATATGAGGCAGTTGCTGCTTATATTAGGCTTTACGCTTTAGCTTCAATTTTTAAGAAATTATTCTCTAATCGGTTGCATATTATTTAGTAAATATATCCCTCAAATGGAATACTGCAGTCCCTTTTGTCTTGCTCTCTCAGATATTTCACTTGTTCACCAAAAAATACTAATTATCTCATTGGGAATGTCTGACACCGGTGAATCCACACTATAATAGATGTGCCAGCCAGAAAGTTTGGCAGGTGTAGCAACAGTAACTAGGGAGGGCGGGGCTTAGCGAAGGGTCAACTGACCGTGACTTATTTAAGACCAAAGATGTTGAAGTTTAGCTAATGGGCTGTCGATTCTTGATAAGCCATTTTCCCACAAAAACAGTTTATTAAGCATAGTGAATGCTCTCCTCCATTGACATTCATAAAAAACAGGCTATTGTCTCCTTCCTTCTCTTGCAGTGTTAGCATGGGTTACTTTTTTTTTGGGCTAAGGTTGCAGGCTTGCCTTCATGTGGCTTCGGCCTTCATAATCCTGAAGACATTGATTAGCTTGTTTAGGTGTTTTTGATTAGGGTTGCAGAAAAACTGTGCAGGAGAGCGGCACTCCAGGTCTGACATTTCCCATCCCTGATATAGCAACTGCAATTGACCTACAATAGCAAGCAGGCAATCATGTTCAAGACTGTGATGTACTACTACAGTTGCTGCCTATGTGGAGACCTGAGCAGATACAGCTCACTAGGGTTTGGAATGGATTGTTCAAATCTTATAGCCAGCTGTAGATGATATGGGGCTGAATTATGCCTGGTTCAAGCTCGGTTCAAGTCTTGTAAAAGTTTGAAACTGAGTCCTCAGGAGACTGGCAAGAGGATCAAGTACAGAAGCCCTGAATCTCCGTGATTGGCTGGCTAACCCGAATCAAGCTGCGAGGTGATTGGCACCACAGAGAGAGGCCGTGTGAGTGGAACCGGCTCTGCCTAACAAAGCAGCCATCTTACAGAGACGCCAACTGTCGCCGTACACTCCTCTTTGGACACGTGCGGACACACCACAGGGAGGGAGTCTGTGACTGCTACAGACGCCACTGAGCAGCGTCCAAGAGCAGACAACAAAACAGAAGGGATTAAAAAGAAGAATGACGCCACTGGCAGACAACAAATTAGAGAGGAGGGAGTATCTGAGGTAGGCTCAGAAAACCTGTGGCTGCTTGAACACATGATAAATTGGGAAGAATATAGACCAGAGAGAGGAACCATAATCCAGATGAAAAAGAGAAAGAATGTGACATGGCAAAAGAGAAAGCTTGTAGAGAGAGACATTGAAGCACCTGGAAATGGGAGAGAGCATTTGGCAGGGGGTTGGGGCAGTTACCAGATCTACAAATCGTTACTCTAATCCAAAATAACATATAGACAAAACATAGGGGTTATCCTGAAGGAAGGAAGGGAGGAAGACATAAAAAAAGGTCTGGAGAAAAGAAAAAGGTCTCAAACTGTATGGAGGAGTCGCTTTGGATCTGGAAGGACAGATACAAAATTAATCGCAAACAATAGAGGAATGAATAAATGATGGTGCATGAGAGAGGGTGGAATTGCACAAGATGGGTGCGACGTGTCGGCTGAGGATATGGGTTTAGTGGGAGAAATGACTTCCTGTCCAACAGAAGAGTAGAATGGAGAAACGCTCGACGTAAAGTGGCTTGTGCCGAGTGCGCGCGAGGAGAATGAGGAGACGCGTGCACACGTACATGTGCCGCATTTAGTCGGAGAGCGTGTTTCCCTTGGGGTAGAAGTGATCAGATTAAAGGATGGTTATTAATTTCTCAAATAGACTTAATTGGAACTTTTAGCAGGACAGCTGGTGGAGTTCTGCTGTTTTTCCTCAAGTGAGAGTCGCGTGCGTGCCGCGTTCGATATGCATGCATGAGGTCTTCTGTGCACAGGGATTAGTGCGTGTATGCAGGACCGTACATATGATGGCGCGTGTCTGTGTTATCTGAAACAAGAACCAAATCTGGAAGGAGGTTCGGTTATAAGCCAGAGAAAAGAAGAGAGAGAAAACAATAGAGAGAGAGAGAAAGATAGAAGGAGGGATATAAACATCAAACATGAGCACTACACAAGGTGCTGGGTTAGGAGAAGGGGATGAGGGAAGGAAACGGAAAGAGGAAGGGGAGGAGGAGGAGGGCGGGCGGAGCGAGCTGTGGTTTTTATGTTCATTGTGGTCTTTACCTTTTTGGTCCACTTCTATTCAAGCATCGGAAAAAAAGAGAGAGAAGACAGGGAGAGCAAAAGAAAGAGCGAAAGAGAGAGAGAGAGAGAGTGAAGATAATGAAAGAAAAACAGGTGCAGGAAAAAGAGAGAAATTGAGATTAAATAAAAGGCTATCCTTTCTCAAATCATGGCATTCTGTCAGTGTGATGTAGGCTCTTTACAGAGAGGATGACTCGAGTGAGTAATGAGTAGAGGGAGAATGGCCTCAACTGCTTTCACAAAGTTTCGTGAAACCCCTTACATTCTTCCTGTCACATGACACACGTACACTTCCCCCAGTCACACGGACCCCGCCCTCCGCTTCCTTCCCCTCCATTGCCCCCTCTCCCCCTCCATCCGTCTGTCTTTCCTCTGATCCGCACTTCTGCATCTTTGGGCTGCTGTGAGAGAGAAAATTAGGTATGTTCGAAATGGCATAGTACTCATACTAGCTTTGCAGTATGCACACTGTGCGCAGTATGCAAATTTACACTTGAAGTACCTGGATGTCCTGGTTTTTAGGCCCAAAAGTTCAATGAACTAGTATGTGAATGCAAATGCTTCTAGTACACAAGTTCTATTTCATTTGCCATGCATTGTGAAATGTCTCTCAAGCCATAATTCATAACAGCACTGCTACAAGGTTGTAATTGCGAAATTTGTTTAGGCCCAAAAATGGCACAGATAGCTGATTGACAATTGACGTTAATAGATGCAGTCTTCAGCATCCTTGTTAGCGTGGCCACCTTCAACGCTGGAGACCCTGGTTCGAATATCGCTCGAGCGGGTCGAGTAGAACTGGTTAGATTTGGTGCCGCTGACCCGGGTGGGAGTGAGGTTTAGGTGGGGGGAGTGTGACGGATGTAGGCCAGTAAGAGCTGTGCATGTAAATCTCACCCCTGGCCTCAAGAGGCACGCTGAAGACCACGGTTTGAATCCCCACTCGGAGTGGGTCAAGTAGGACTGGCTATATTTGGTGCCATGACCCGTATGGGAGTGAGGGTAATAGATGCAGACCAGAAAGAGCTGTGCATTTAAACCTCACTCCCCTGGCCTCAAAATGCGTGCTAGAGGCAACACAGTTAGCATGCCGACCACCAACGCTGAAGACCCCGGTTTGAACAGAAGTCTCTACTTGAATAGGTCAAGTAGGACTGGTTATATTTGGTGCCATGACCCGTATGGGAGTGAGGTTTAGGAGGGTGAGTGTAATAGATTCAGGCCAGAAAGAGCTGTGCACCTCACTCTCCTGGCCTTAAAAGGCACGCTAGAAGCTACGTACAGTAATTAGCATGCCGACCACCAACGCTGGAGACCCTGTTTCGAATCCCAATTGGAGCGGGTCAAGTAGGATCGGTTACACAAACACTTCTAGTAAATAAAATCATTTTAATTTGTAAAGCATTGCGAAATGTGTCAGGCTGCAATTCATAAAGCATAAAGAAAATTCATAAACAATGGCATAAACTTGTGTAGTAGTAGTCTTCATTTAAAAGAAATTCTCATTTTTGATCAGACTGTCAAATAATTCATTAATATATATATATATATATATATATATATATATATATATATATATATATATATATATATATATATATATATATATATATATATATATTAATGAATTATTTTCAAGCTGATCATTGTTTGCCACTCATAACATAATCGTGGCAATGATTTAGTGCGCTAAGGTTTGAAATGATCATCGTTGCATACTGCAAGCTGTGTGCATACTATATTTGTATATAGGAATGTAGTGTATACTGTGAGATATATGCTAGTATGCCATTTTGAACATATTCCAAAGTGCACTGGAGGCTTCTGCAGCTGTAAGGAGGAAAAAAAGAGTTAAAAAGACACAGATTGATGCAGTGATGAAGAAGAGAGAAAGAGAGAGAAGGAAAATGGTTGAAAAGGAATGGGTGATTCTCTCTGAACCTAAAGGGGCTAGTCCTGGCTCAGCTGGGATCGGTGAGCGAGCTATCTTTCTCTCTCATAGAGCTTGACCACTTATCGCTTCTACTCACTGAATCCATCAAGATCCAGCTGCCAATCACTGATTACGGTCCGTGGGACCATGCGGCTTGGCAGAGCTACGTTTCTGAGAACCAGAAACAGGCTGGGAGGAGGAGACAGGCCATTATAGAACGGAAGAAGTTGGAGAGAGAAAAAAAATAGATGGAGAAAGACAGAGGGAAGCAGAACAGAGGAACATTTTGTTTCCACTGTGTACTGGTAAAAAAAAAATACAAAAAAATACAGGCCAAAGTCGGTTTTTTTGTGTTTTTTTTAGAAAATGGTAGATGGTTTGTTGCTAGTAAGTCTCACAAAGCAAGACTTTTGACTATCAGCGTAAATGCTAATACATTTGGCAGCTTATTATGACCTACTTAAGGTACAGTCACTGAAAGTTTACAAGCAAATCTGTGTGATCAACATGTATTCCCATTGAAATTACTGGATTTCGCTCACAAAAATGTTGTGTTAAAGGAATATTCATTTAAAAAAAAAAAAAAAAACTTTTGCTGATAATTTACTTACTCATGTCATCGAAGATATCCATGTCATTCTTTCTCAGTCGAAAGAAATTAAGGTTTTTGATAAACATTCCAGAATTTTTCTCTATATAATGGACTTCAATGGGAACTCAAACAGTTCAAGGTCCAAAAGACAGTTTCAGTGCAAACTACAAACTGTTCAAAAGGGCTTTAAATGATTCCAGACGATGAATAAGGGTCTTATCAAGCGAAACAGATCGCTCATTTAAAAAATAAATACGTTTTATTCCAGTTTCATTTTGAACTCGTTCATCAAAATGAACTAATCTTTTCCAGAGTCAACTTGTTCATTTCGTTCGTTGAATGAACCAAATGACACGAAAAGATTCGTTCATTTTGATAAACAAGTTCGAACAGGAGTTACGAACGTGCATCAGTACAGAGCAAGGTGACCATTTGAGCTTATAAAACTTAAACTTTTTTTAAGACCCTTATTCAGTCGTCTTGAATCGTTTAAAGCCCTTTGAACAGTTTGTAGTTTGCACTGAAACTGTCTTTGGACCTTGAACCATTTGGTTCCCATTGAAGTCCATTATATGGAGAAAAATCCTGGAATTTTATTTCACAAAAACCTTAATTTCTTTTTCGAACTGAAGAAAGAATGACATGGATATACTTGGATGACATGGGAGTGAGTAAATTATCAGCAAAAGTTTTTTAAAATGCAACAGTAAATGTGACTGCATCTCTATACAGGAAGAAATTGTTTGAACGGCACATCACGGTGATCATTTTACTGACCCCAAATAGGGCGGGGTTTATCTGAAATAGTTGATAAATAGACCATAGAATGGATTTAGTTCAACAGTATTAATCCTACACTTGTGTAGCGCAGACTTTTGACAAACAATTTGAGCCTATAACCTCAGCCCTGTTAGCTTCTAATCAACCATCTACTCCAGTTTAGATCACATATTAACCATCAATGACCAATTTCTAAGCACATTAAACCATCTGATGCTGGTTTTAGATAATCTCCAGCAGTACTTCTCCTCACTTGTGTTTGCACAGAATACAGAATTACTACACGTTCGGCTATTGCATTGTTTTTTCTGGGCGAAGTGTGTGTCCGTATGTGTGAAGCGAACAGCTTTGGTTTGTATGACAGAGAGACAGGCAGCGTGTGACAGTGAGTGACAGCTTGTCTGTCTCGCTGATCTGGACGTGCTAGCAGTGTTAGCCTGTACCCGTGGCCGACACGCATAAGCGCTAAGGCAACCGCTAACGTGTAGCCGGCAACACGCAAGCGGCGTGTGAACCTCAACGTCTCCCCCCGAGAGACCCATTGTGTCTCCTAAAAGACAAACTGGAGTATCTGAAGAGGGGGGTCTCAGGGGAGAGAGGGGATGGAACGATCAGTGAAGAAAAGAAATGGGAAGAGACTCTCTTTTCTGAGCCTGTGAGGGTTTAAGGTTCTGAAGTTGAGGTCTTTGAAGTGATCTCACACATACAGACACAGTTACACTGTCTGTATAAAAGGCAGCGGCTAGCCCGTCACTGTCTAACTCACTCACACCATTTGAGAAATGAAAGACGGAACTAAGAATGGGAATCAAAAGGAATTAAAGTTACTTAGAGATTCCATTTAACGATTCTTGTTCCATAATGGTTCTATTAGCAGCTCTTTTAGTACCTTTTGGTACAAAAAAAAACAACCCTGCTGAGAATAAAAAGCTTAAGCTGGTTTAAGAGGTGATCTCTTTATTTATTTGTTTAGCTGTCAGACTGGGAGACCAGCTGGCTGTCCTACTAAACGCCAGTTTGGCCATGAGCACAAGATTGGGGTCAGTAAAATGTTTATTTAAAGAAATGAATAGTTTTATTCAGAAATTACACATTTAATAGATCAAACGTGAAAGTAAAGACATTTATAATGTTACAAAATATAGACTATGTTGTTCAGAATCCTGAATTTTTCTTTCATGCTTTCCAAAAAATTATATGAAGCAGCACAATGTTTTCAACATTGATAATAATAATGTTTATAGAGCATTAAATCATCTTATTAGAGTGATTTCTGAAGGATCATGTGACACTGAGGATTAGATTAATGATGCTGAAAATTCAGCTTTGAGTAAAAAAACTCTTACCAACCCCAAACTTTTGAACGGTGGGAAAATATTGTTTTAAATGGAAAATGTATCTACATAATGTCATATGATATGAGCAATCACTCAATAACAACACTACATAGTACACATAATACAGAGCCAGTTCTCAGTTTACGTTTTTGAAATAGTCATTTTGACCGATTCATTAAATTTATGGGCCACAAATTCAATTCATTTATTATATTGCGACACTTTAGTCACGTAAATATACTGACAGTGTATTTTACAGTAGCACAGTGTTGAGTCTGTTTCAGCAGAACAAAATAGATTGAAGCAAATGTCATGAAATGGCCTTATCATTTGTTGCTAGTATTTTTCATGTAAAACTGAAGCAGAAATATCCTCACCCTAGAGGTGACATATCATCACTGATGCAAAGTGCTTTATTTTATTTTTTTAAAATAGAGACATCCCTCTGTGGGTTTGATTTCATGTCTTGTTTAACAGGGTGATGTAATCGGACAGGAAACGTTATGCACTGGTCTTTGCATGAAGGAACAAGTGCTCTCTCTTCTCTGTACAGATGCCTCAACAATGGTGATTCATATGAGACTTCATTGAGGGGCTGTGGCATATTTGAGTCATACTAAAAATTGTTTTTCCCTTTGATCCAGAGAGAAAGAGAGTGAGAAAGACAGAAGCACAAAGGCAGAATGATGCATAGAATGGTAGATAAAATGATAGAACAGATAGATGGAACAAGCATGATAGATAGAATAATAGAATGATAGATAGAATGATTAGAACGGTAGATAGATCAGATAGATATAATAGATAGAAGATAGATGATAGATAGATAGATAGATAGATAGATAGATAGATAGATAGATAGATAGATAGATAGATAGATAGATAGTATAGATAGAGATAGATAGATAGTATAGATAGATAGATACAGAGATGGATAGATGGATAGATGGATAGATGGATAATGGATAGATAGATAGATGGATGGATGGATGGATGGATGGATGGATAGATGGATAGATGGATGAGATAGATGGATAGATAGATGGATAGATAGATGGATAGATAGTATGATAGATAGAAAGAACAATAGATAGAACGTATAGATAGATAGATAGATAGACAATAGATAGATAGATAGATAGATAGATAGATAGATAGATAGATAGATAGATAGATAGATAGATAGATAGATATATATGATATATAGATAGATAGAATAGATGAATGAAATAGAATGATAGATAGAATGATAGATAAAACGGATAGAATAGATAGATAGATAGATAGATAGATAGATAGATAGATCAGATCAGATAGATAGATCAGATGAGATAGAATGGTCAGGGTGTGCAGATTTTTCAAACCGAAGCGAAGAACCACGATCTGAACATTCGAATTCGAATCGCGATACTGTCATTGCGTACCGAACACGCCCGCCCGCCCCCTGCTACCCCGGCCCCGCCCAGCCCGGCTCAATGGACCTCATGTCTTATGTGAACAGTACACAATGAATTCAGTTTTGTAGCCTAACCACCATTAACATCAAATAACAAGCTCCGTGTTTTGTTACTTTCGATAATAAGCAAGGTGTAATCTTTCAGATTATTTCTATTTGATCACGAAATTCAAACAATAAATGGCGTTTTGGCGCTCTTTGATGTGACGTGACAGATCGCTTACTGAGCTCCTCATTTCAAGCGGCAGCAGCGAGCGCGGTAAACACGACATCTCTTCCTCAGTTACAGAAAAGACACCTGAAGGTATGTTGAAAGATACAGTATTCTTACTGAAAGACATCATGACTCGTGTAATATGCTCAATCAATGATGTTCAGCAGCAGAAAGACAGTAGATAAAACAGCAAAGCTTTCATTTGTCACTAGCATTATATTTACCTCAGCAGGCAAGTGATTCAGTGTCCACAACTTCCTATAAATGAACCTTTGCACTAAATAAATGCACTATGTTAGCCTGTATATTTATATTTTACTTAACCTGTTAATGATATCTTGATTATTTAATTTATGTTTAAAATATCTTTCATGAAAATGACAACTGTGTAAATTACTTAGAGTAAAAACACAAGTTAATGTGAAAACTGCCTTATGTTCAGTTTACATGTTTCATACAATGTGTTGTGTGTTGATTATTATATATTAAAAAATAAATGGCATCTGAATTTAGGTTAAAAGTCTAGGCTACAACATTTAATGTTATAGTAATGTGCAGCCTTCAAATATAGTTCACAGCATTAGCAGATATTTTTTTAATCCTTGTGAAATGTTTAATTGTAACTGAATTAATTTAAAGACAAAGACCTTTCATTAAACCACTGTTTAAGAAAAGCCATTTTAGCTTTTCTAAACGGAATCAGAAGCCCGACCGGAGCGTCAAAGACCGGTGGGAACACGAACCGGATTTTCAGTTTGTGTATCGTTACACCCTAATAGATAGATAGATAGATGCAATAGATAGATAAATAGAATAGATAAATAGATAGATAGATAGATGGAGATAGATACAGAGATAGATAGATAGAGCGACAGATAGACTTTACATGATAGATGAGATAGATCTATCATATAGATGATAGAATAGATAGATCGAGCAAATAGATCGGCAGATAAAACGGACTGACAGAGCGACAGATAAAACGATAGACAGAACGATAGATAGATAGAACGATAGATAGATCAAATAAGACGGATAGATCGATAGATGACCAGAACGAATAGATAGAACGATATAGATCGACAGATGGACGGATGGATGGATAGAATAGAATCAAGCGGATGGATGGGTGGGTGGGATAAATGGATAGAGTGGATGAACGGATAGATGAGACGGTAGATATGATGAAATAGATAGATACGGATAGAACAGATAAAATAGATGAGACGGATAATGAGCGGATAAGCAATTTGCAATAGATGGATCGATAGATAGATAAATAGATAGATAGATAGATAGAATGAGTAGATGATGGATGAATGAATAAATAAAATAGATAGATAGATAGATAGATACGATAGATAGATAGATAGATAGATAGATAGATCAATGGATGGATAGATAGATAGATAGATAGATAGATGAATACAGGAACATTTCCTAGTAAGGTTATGATGGAAATGTGGGAGAAGAAGAAGAAAAGGAAAGTGTTACTTGACTAATTCATGTCCTCTTCCACCTGTAAAGAAGAAAACAC
This sequence comes from Hybognathus amarus, assembly GCA_030378365.1. Lineage (NCBI taxonomy): Eukaryota > Metazoa > Chordata > Actinopteri > Cypriniformes > Leuciscidae > Hybognathus > Hybognathus amarus. Next base: position 298,182 of record JAQIUQ010005448.1, read on the forward strand.
ACAAACATCCA
>JAQIUQ010005450.1:0-15068 GCA_030378365.1 Hybognathus amarus
GTGAGGAACACACACTCAGGTGAGGAACACACACTCAGGTGAGGAACACACACTCAGGTGAGGAACACACACTCAGGTGAGGAACACACTCTCAGGTGAGGAACACACTCTCAGGTGAGGAACACACTCTCAGGTGAGGAACACACTCTCAGGTGAGGAACACACTCTCAGGTGAGGAACACACACTCAGGTGAGGAACACACTCTCAGGTGAGGAACACACACTCAGGTGAGGAACACACACTCAGGTGAGGAACACACTCTCAGGTGAGGAACACACACTCAGGTGAGGAACACACTCTCAGGTGAGGAACACACTCTCAGGTGAGGAACACACTCTCAGGTGAGGAACACACTCTCAGGTGAGGAACACACATCTCAGGTGAGGAACACACACTCAGGTGAGGAACACACACTCAGGTGAGGAACACACACTCAGGTGAGGAACACACACTCAGGTGAGGAACACACACTCAGGTGAGGAACACACACTCAGGTGAGGAACAGTTTAGTTATTAAAGCTCCCTAACATTTGATTATGTCTAAATATATATCTGAAACTCATCTGTTCCGTGAGCACTTAATAAAAAAAATAAATAAACAAAAGTAAATCCTACTTCTCTGGTTTATGTCTGAGCAATGTCTGAATCGTTGTGTTTTGAGCAGTTCTTGTGTTGTTATTGCCTCTTCACGATGACTTGTTTGATTTAGTCCTCAGATGTTAAGTCGCTTTGGATAAAAGCGTCTGCTAAATGTAAATATAAATGTAAATATATATCCAAATTCAAAACCTTATAAAAGTAAGTAATTCATATAACTGTTGTTTTGCATTGTGTTATGATCATGAACAGGCACCTATCAGATTCAATCCGTGTATGTGTGTGTTTGTGTCTCAGGTGGCCATCGCTCAGTTCAGTGACGAGCGCCCGCACCGAGTTCAAGCTCAGCTCGCACGTTGATAAAGAAACCCTTCTGGACGCCATTCAGAGGATCTCATATAAAGGAGGAAACACCAAGACAGGCAAAGACAAATCCACACACTCATCCGTTCTGCTGTAACCCCCTGATTCTCGTGAGTGTGTGTGACCTCTGACCTCCGACCTCAGGCAGGGCCATGCAGCACGTGAAGGCGTCGAGTGATGACGGAAGTGGGCGGGGCCAGAAGGGCGCGTGCCGAAGGTGCTGGTGGTGCTGACGGACGGGCGTTCCCAAGACGACGTGCTCCAGGTGTCCCAGGAGATCCAGGCCGAAGGTGCGAGCCGAGGCCTTCCTCACAGCTCCAGCTCATCAGATGGGTGATATCTCATGTAGTGTGTGTGTGTGTGTGTGTGTGTGCAGGTTATGTGGTGTTTGCCATCGGGTTCGCCGATGCCGATTACGCCGAGCTGGTGAGATCGCACAGTAAATCCAGCGAGAGACACGTGTTCTTCGTGGATGATCTGGACGCTTTCAGAAATATTGAAGAGAAACTGATTACCTTCTGATTTGTGAAGCTGCATCAGCTAGTAAGTGTGTGTGTGTGAAAAAGATTAAATTAAATTGAAAGTAAATTAAAAAACAGTTTTCTGTTAAGGTTAGTTTATAGTATTTATAACTACCTGTGTGTAACAGCAGTTCTGCAGTGAGGTAAATGTGTGTGTTGTTGTTTGCAGCATGTCCGTCGGTACCTATGAGCGGCAGTACTTTATCAGGTAAATGAAACAAACTAAATAAAAATAAATTCAGCTATTTTTTTGTCTTGTGTAATATATGTGAACATCTTTTATGTAAAATATATTATTCAGGACAGTACTAATTAAAACATAACATGCATTTTGTACAATCCATGTGTGATACGTGTGATACTGCGTGTGACCCTTGAGCCCGTGTGGTCTTTGTGACCGTGTGACCATGAGCCTGTCCATTACATCGTCCTGTTCAGAGCTCAGTAACATCGACTCAAACCGTGTTTTATATGACTGAATATGTGATGATTCCAGCTGTGGTGGTTGCTCTCAGCGTCGTGTACGGTGGACGGTTGTGTGTGTGTGTTTGTCAGGGTTCAGGATGATGGAGATGTTCGGGCTGGTCAGCATCTGTACAGCAACGTGAGCAGTGTGTCGATGGAGCCGGGGACCTTTAACAGCTTCAGCAGCTTCAGACTCGGCAGCGGCGCACTCCTGACACAGCCCCACCAGGTGACGCTCTCACACACACCACAGACACACTCCTGACAGCAGCCCACCAGGTGGCGCTCTCTACACACACACAGACACACTCCTGACACAGCCCACCAGGTGACGCTCTCACACACACACAGACACACTCCTGACACAGCCCACCAGGTGACGCTCTCTCACACACACACAGACACACTCCTGACACAGCCCTCCAGGTGACACTCTCTCACACACACACACTCCTGACACAGCCCACCAGGTGACGCTCTCTCACACACACACTCCTGCAGGGTTTCCGCGGGTCTTAAAAAGTCTTAAAAAGTCTAAAATTCTGAACTTTAAATTTAAGGCCTTAAAAACTCCGAGGTCTTAAATTTGATTTAGTCAGGTCTTCAGAAGCCAAAACTGACAGCAGGAAAGTTATTACAAAGTAGCAAAAAAGTATTGAGTCGTAGCCTACAAAGCAGAGCTCTAGCAGGGGTTCAAAACGGTTCAAACACGCCGCTCGCATGCTAGCATTAGCTTGTGGCTTGATACGAGGTAGCTCGCCAAGAGGCCATTTACACACCGGGTTTGCACGCTCAAATTCATTTAAATATAGGCGCGTGGCATCCGCAGCGAGATTGAAAAAAAATCTCACCATTTCAGATTCAGAATGCCTCGAACGAACCGAAAAACCAACCAATCAGCCCCTTCCGTAACAACATTGAAAGCTCAGTCAACATGAAGATCGCGGTGCACCCAAACACTACCGGTGTTTTCTCTTCTCCGTGAATAAATCTTGTAGCAGACCTAATGTTACAGAAGCGTTTCTCGGTGGTGGAAATCCATTAGCTACTAAAACGTCTTTGTCGTTGTGGAGAGCGCAGTGCATGGTTGCATAGCAATGACAGACGCAACAGGAAAATCTGCCCAAATAATAAAAGATAAGGGGATGTGAATGTCAGTAATTTATCATTTTTTGACTCAATCTTTTTATAAAAGTTTATTTAAAGACTTTATTTTAACTAGATAACCTGTTGCAAGACACTCCTTTAAAATCTGGTAATTTTTAATGGTATTTTAATGTTTATGTAAACAAAAAGTGCATATTAATGCTAATTTTATTTGCTGTGTTTTGACGTACATTTTGCAAATTGATTTCAGTATTATCATGAAAATAAATGTTCATGCCATTTCATCTCTAGGTATGGTCAACTAAAATCAACTATAATTGTTTTTTACAGTTTAAAATGCAAAGTACAAATTTCTATATTTTCTATACATACTCACTCTCATACTCACTCTCATACTCACGCTCTTACTCACTCTCATACTCACACTCATACTCACGCTCTCACTCATAGTCACTCTCATACTCACACTCATACTTACTCTCATACTCATACTCACTCTCATACTCACACTCATACTCCACGCTCTCACTCATAGTCACTCTCATACTCACACTCATACTTACTCTCACTCTCATACTCACTCTCATACTCACACTCATACTCACGCTCTTACTCACTCTGGTGCTCAGCGCTCATACTCAGCGCTCATACTCATGCTCTTACTCACGCTCATACTCACGCTCATACTCATACTCACGCTCATACTCACTCTCATACTCACTCTCATACTCATGCTCTTACTCACTTCTCATACTCACTCTCATACTCACGCTCATACTCACTCTCATTCTCACGCTCTTACTCACTCTCATACTCACGCTCATACTCACGCTCTTATCACTCTCATACTCACGCTCTTACTCACTTCTACGCTCATACTCACGCTCATACTCACACTCATACTCAGCTCTCATACTCACTCTCATACTCACACTCATACTCACGCTCATACTCACTCTCATACTCACTCTCATCTCACGCTCATACTCACTCTCATACTCACGTCTCATACTCACTCTCATACTCACTCTCAGTATCTCACTCTCATACTCACTCTCATACTCACGCTCATACTCACGCTCATACTCACGCTCACTCTTGCCACACATGCTCCATGCTCCCGAAACATTTGAAAACACACAGAGCTGGAGAATGTTGCTGAAATTAAATTGAACTAAACTCTCTCCCAGGTTCATCCACCCGAAGGGTCTGCGTCAGACTCCACCATCACCCTTCTGTTCCGGCTGCTCCCGGAGACCCCAGCGGAGCCCTTCGCCCTGTGGGAAATCCTCAACAGCAACAATGAGCCGTTCAGTGGAGTCATTCTGACAGTGAGTCACATGCCAACAGCAACACAAGGGCTCGAATTCTGAGGGAATGAATAAACTGAAAATGTGCTTTGAAATGAAATGAAATCTCGTTTCGCTTTCATATGAGGTCAGTTCACTTCTCTTCACAGATGCAGGAAAGACTCTGACTTTTTCAGACACCGATTATAATGGCAGTTTCAGACGGGTGACATTTGAGGGGCGGAAATCCAGAAACTCTTTTATGGCAGTTTCCACAAGGTCAGAAATCACAAAACACAAGGAGATATAGTCTGTGAAAGTCCTGTTGTTTAATACAGCATGTGTGTGTGTGTGTGTGTGTGTGTGTGTGTGTGAGTGCAGCTGCACATCGCAGTGTGACACGACCTCGGCTCTGGTGATGGTGGACTGTAAGTCAGCGGGGAAAGAAGCCTGTGAACGCAGCCAGAAACATCAGCACTGACAGGGGTTCGAGGTGCTCGGCCGGATGGTTAGATCCCGAGGCTCCAAAGACAACTCTGCTCCGGTACCGTGTGTGTGTGAAAGATCAGAAGGGAAAGTCATGCATAAATGCAGTTCGTGGCTAGAAGTAACACGTCTCACATCTGTGCGTGTGTGTTTAGTTTCAGCTGCAGTCCTTTGATATTGTGTGCAGCACGTCATGGGCTCGACGGGACAAATGCTGCGAGCTGCCCAGCCTGGTGAGTGTGTGTCTGTGTGTGAGTCCCTGTGCGCATGTGTGTGTGCGAACATCATTGCTGTTGAGTAGATTATAATGTTGGAAGTAAAAACACCCCTGAAATTTTAAGTTGATAATTCTATAATTTAATAAAATATTTGCATGTTTACAGTTGTCTTAATGGCAGTGTTATACATTTTTATATACTGTTTTATGGTAATTCATATTTTAAATGAGCTTTTATTGTAATTTTTAGTTTATTTTAAATATTATGTGCTTTTATCCTTTGATTAATTTAATTGATTAATTGATTTAGGGAAATGATCTGAGCGAACAGTAGTGAGTAATTGCAGAGATTGGAAGTGAGGTGTGTGTGTGTGTGTTGCAGAGGAAGGAATCCGAGTGTCCATCTCTCCCACAGCCTGTACCTGCACTCAGGACAGCAAGGGCCCCCCGCCCCCAGGGCCCCAATATGAGCCCTTCATCATCATCATCATCATCAGATCAGACATCCGTCACTGACTCTGTGTGTGTGTGTGTGTGTGTGTGGCAGGGAGGTTCTCAGTACCAGAGGAGCCAGAGGAGATTGAAAGGGGAACCCGGCCCTGTGGTACTGAATTACCCACAATCCACCTCACTTAGTAACATTTGACAGAGGCTGTGATAGGAGTAGATGAGCACCAGATGTTGTGTGTGTGTCTGCAGGGTCCAGTTGGTCCGGTCGGGGACGCTGGTGTTCCAGGAGCTCAGGGGCCTCCCGTCCTCCGGGGCCCAGCGGACGCTCCATCAGAGGCCCCCCGGTAACATCCTCAATCACACACACTCACACACTGAACACACTCTGCACACACTCACTGCACACACACTGCACACACTCTGCACACACTCTGAAAACACACTGCACACACACTGCACGGTTCTGCACACTCACTGCACACTCACTGCACACTCACTGCACACTCACTGCACACTCACTGCACACTCACTGCACACTCACTGCACACTCTGTGCACACTCTGCACACTCACTGTATTTTTTATCAAAAAAATTGCAGCCTTGGTGAGCAGAAGAGACTTTCTATTTTTACGTGAAAAATATATGTTCATAATCATGTTGTACTCTGAAACGGCAAGAAGATCAAAATCATAAATCTAAACAAATTGATGTGTGTTCAGGCGCTGCGGGAGACAGGCAGAAGGGAGACGCCGGTCCTCCAGGCCTGCAGGTAAACCACACACTCCTCATGACCCTTGCGAGTGTGTGTGCGTGTGTGTGTCGATGCGCCTGACCTCATTTGTGTTTGCTCCTGCAGGGTGTTCCTGGTTCTCCAGGCTCTCCGGGACGTGAAGGGCCTCCAGGATCCCGGGTAACTGTCCGTCAGCTGTGTGTGTGTGTGTGTGTGTGGTGTGTGGTGTGTGTGTGATACATGTGTGTCTCCTCCTCCGCAGGGTCTGCCAGGTCCAGACGGTCCTCAGGGACGAGTGGGCGCGCCGGGAACTACTGATAAGTAAATTCTAAAAAGTTATAACAAATATTTTTATTATATTTATTGAATACTCTAGGTGTGTTACACACACAATAGTTATATTATTATATATTATTGTTTTGTATTTTTGTCTTAATAATCACTATAGAAAACATAATTATTACTCTTTTACAATCATATTGAATTGATCACAAACATTCTGAATGAAAACTTAAAGGGATACTCTTCTTTTTTTTTGGAAATAGGCTCATTTTACCACTCCCCAGAGTTAAACACAGTTAGGCTTTACCGTTTCTAATCCATTCAGCCGAATTTTCTGATATTTCAAAGAATATCAGTAACCAGACAGTTTCTAGTCTCATTAACTCATAGTATATTTTTTACCTACTATGGAAGTCAATGAAGCCAAAAGCTGTCTAGTTACTGATATTCTTACTAAATATGCAAATAAATCGGATGAATACGAAAAAGCGTAAAACTGCAAACTGCTTAACTATCTGGGAAGTGTAAAATGAGCCTATTTCCAAAAAGTGGAGTATCCCTTTAAGTGTGTGTGTGTGTGCATGCATGCAAATGCGTTATAACAGGAGGTACAGGAGGTCCCTGGGGCCCCAGGAGAGGCGGCCCTCCAGGACCTCAGAGGAGAGCAGGGCCCTCCGGTACGTCACACACGCGTCACACGTGCACATGATGGGCAATGGAGGGCGGAATTTAAACCCTCTCTCTCTCTCTCTCTCTGTTTCAGGGACTCGCAGGACCCAAAGGAGAGAAGGGTGAGAGAGTGAGTGTTCTCATGCAGAGGCTCATCGACTAGATGAACATCTGTGTGTGTGTGTGTGTGTGTGTGTGTGTGTGTGTGTGTGTGTGTGTGTGTGTGTGTGTGTGTGTGTGTGTGTGTGTGTGTGTGTGTGTGTGTGTGTGTGTGTGTGTGTGTGTGAGAGAAACGTTTTCTCTCCTGTGTGTCAAGTCAGAGTCACTTATCAGAGCTTTATTAATATAGCACTTTTTATAAAATAAATCGATATCAAAGCAACTTCACAGTGGTAACTGAAAAATAATACAGTTTGTTTCTAGAATAAGTTTTTGTTTTCAAAAAGTCTTGAACCAGCTGAAGTTTGTTTATTCCAGGCCGTGCAGGGCAACCACCCAGTAGAGCATTACAGTAACCTACCCTTGAGATAGGAACACATTAACTAACTGTGCCACATTCATCAAATGAGAGCTTATCAGCGTACTTTAGATTTAAAGATTTAGAGATCTGATATCAAAGACCACACACACATACACACACACACAACCTAACCCTAACCTTGACAGAGCAGCCATCAAGTGTTAAACAGGTGTCTCTAGGTTATTCTACTGTCACGTATGGATACAGGATTGCAAATGCAAGCTAACACATGTAGATTTATTTTCTCAGAATAAACCGAAATACAGGGAAACAGGTAACAAGAGACATGACGCCGAGACAGGTAACAATGACAATGATCCAACCAGTTAACAAAATGAGACGGCGCTTATATAGACAGATCTAAATGAATAACAGGTGTGCCAGATGTTCTGTATGAATATTTGCTGCCTTCTCGAAAAATGCCTACCTTACGCAAATTGATACACAGAATTCCGATTAAAGTCATGTGAAATACAATTATAATACAATTACTAAGTTATAGTGGCTACTGTATGGAGACTACTGTATTTATTTTTAAAACGTGTGAAAATGTAAAAATGATCATAAAATAATCATCTTTGACTCTGTCAGAAGTACACCTTTCCTCATAGTAATTGAAACTTTCGGTTTTTCTTTTTCAGCTGGCTGACCGTACAAATATTAGATATGGTAGTAAGCATTTTTTAAGGGAAATTATACATTATAACAGGAAAATGTACCTTTAAAAAAGAAAAAAAACTGAGTCTGCACATGCGCATAACCAACATAAGTAGCAAATCTCTAATGAGTAGCATGTAATCGTCAGAACACCGGTGCTGATGAGGTCAGTAAACAGTTGATCAGTCCTGGTGATGACAATCAGCACAAAACATACACACAGCAGACAGCACGGTTGGCCAACCATGACAATTATGTGAGGAAGTTTTCGTTCAAAAATTAGAATCTCTGTTTTTGCAGAATTGAGTCGTCAGAAATTACTAGTTATCCAGTTTTTTACATCAGCTATGCATTCCGTTAATTTTTTAATTGGTAAGTTTCGTCAGGGTGCGAAGGAACTATAGAGCTGAGTATCATCAGCATAACAGTGAAAGCTAATGATATCTACTAAGGTAGCGTGTACAGAGAGAGAGTGCGTAGTGTGCGTATGTGTGTGTGTTTGAGTAGCATGTACAGAATGAATAGCAGCGGTCACTAGTTACTGAGCCTTGTGGTACACTTCATACTGAATTTGTGTGTGTGTGTGTGTGTGTGTGTGTGTGTGTGTGTGTGTGTGTGTGTGGAACATTCTCTCCCTGTGTTCTTAGATCCTTGTCAGGTCTGCTTTAAAGCTGAGCTTCATCATTGAATCTGCCCTACTAAGGGTGATACATGATATTTCATTATCTGCAAGTCCGTGTTCTGTAGGATTTACAGCGCAGCGTTTGACACCGGGACCATTGCATTTGTTAAAAAGAGGTCCGGCATCTGTGATATACTGCCTTTAGAGTGGTTTTAAATCTTATCTTTCAAATTAGGAGTATATCTGTAGACATTGGAGAAGAACGTTCCTCTTCAATGTTTTAAATGACTTGTTTTAAAGCTCTTTCACGGACTGGCTGTATTTACACATCAGAACAGTTCTTATTCTGCTAAGAGATTACTGAGATCTTCACCTGCATTGAGACTTGTATAAAAACAAAGGAAGTTTTCAGTCCACGCTACAAGACTGGAACTGCCTTCACCAATTCTAGAGCTTCTCCCACATCTAAACGCCTTTAAAGCATCTTTAAAGCATCGAATTAAAACTTAACCCTTTTTTCTCAAGCTTATTAAAACTCAGTTTTAATGTTGTATGCATTTTTTAAATACTGAGAGTTGCAGTTGTGTGTATGTGTGAACATTCTCTCTCTGTGTGTGTGTGTGTGTGTGTGTGTGTGTGTGTGTGTGTGTGTGTGTGTGTGTGTGTGTGTGTGTGTGTGTGTGTGTGTGTGTGTGTGTGTATGTGTGTGTGTGTGTGTGTGTGTGTGTATTCATATGTGTGTGTGTGTGTGTGTGTGTGTGTGTAACGTTCTCTCAGGACAGGAGTCAGTCATTCCTGTCGAGTCAGTGGAGTCAGTCAGCATGAAAATTTAACATCTTGAACATCTCGCCCGTCTGTAACTGCCATCGTTAATGCAGCAGAGAAACTATGCTTTGGACACTAGTACTGAACATGTGCCTAATTGCAGCACTAAGATCGGCTTTTAAACAAGCCTTGTCCAGCGGCCGCATTTACAAACAGCAGCGGCAAACTCATGACCCGGTCCCGCAAACAGCAATGGGTGGCGAGGATGTCCCTTCCGACTTCAACAACTACGTGCGCCAACTTGAATGTCATGAATGGAAAAGGTTTGAGATCCACGAGAGACGCTTCAGGAGATCATTGGATACTAAGCTACTCCAAGAAAGAACTTACTTTGCCTGCTCCGCGACTCGGCGAAATGGAGTAGGGTCGCATCCATTCTTTCCGGAGTATTCTTTCAAAACGGAGTATTCTGTGTGAGGCGGGCCAACGGGAGGGAGTTTGGATTGCCACTTCTGAAATACGTGTCACGTATCTTGAAAAGTTCCCCTTGAGCGATAAACATCCAGTGGAGTTAACATCGGTCTCCATTGCTTCCTGGATTGAGCGACAGCTGATCTTCGTGAGAGACGTCATCCAGCCGTCACTCAGCAGAGGGGGAACTGGGGAACGCCACAGGCAGCCAAGGACGGTAAGCGGAGAAAAATTATCGTACCTATGGCAACATCGCAGGTCTAAAGCTATTGAGATTATTCTTAATAATAGTACATTTCCTTCCCCTTCACCCACTATTAATGACATCAGCGACGTGCATAAGTATTACATGGACAAATGTCAATCACTCCCGTCTCACACATTGGCCACGCCCCCTTGGTCCACTAACATAGAGACAACTGCTCTAGTTCATTATCCATCGACTGCTCATTTTACTATTGACGAAGTAGACAAAGTTCTGACTCACTTGCCAAACAACAAAGCCTGTGGTTATGATGGAGTAAAATATGAGACCCTGAAAGCCACAAAACCCTGGTCCACCCATATACTCACGTGTATATTCAACACCTGTTTGATTAATGGGAAAGTACCAGATTCATGGAAGGGGGCCCTTGTCCATAGAATTCCAAAGAAAGACAACATCCCAAGTGATCCATCTACATGGAGAGACATATCTCTCCTCCCCACTGTTTATAAGGTGTTTATGAAATGCCTGCTTGCCCGAATCCTTCCATGGCTTGTGGATGCAGGCATTCTTTCACCCAAACAGAAAGCCTATATAGACAGACAGGGTATGAATGAACATGTGTTCTGTCTGAAAACTGGAATTGACGATTTTAAACATGAATCATGTAAACTTTATGTCGTATTCCTGGACTTCAGAGATGCCTTTGGGACATTATCTCACAAACTGCTGCTTAATGCATTAGAGGAGATCCATCTACCTCAGCCTTTTGTGGACATCATAACGGATGTGTACAGAGGATCTTTTTTGCAAGTCATCTGTGGTAAACAACTTACAAAGCCTATACCTCTCGAGGTGGGGATTAAAACAGGCTGCCCATGGAGTGCTGTTAACTTCATTCTGGCTATCAATCAGTGGATCAAATGGATCTGTCAGTGTGCACCATCACATATCAGATCCCCAAACCCTGTCCAGGGGTACGCTGATGATGTTGAGGTGTCCTCTAGGGAGGAGAATGTCATCCTAAACATGCTGGCCAGAACGGACGAATTCCTTCAGTGGTCTAAGCTGGAGGTGAAACACACCAAATGTGCAGCATTTTACGAACGGCGGAGCGGTGGAAACCGGTGGTACAAATCTAAATCTGATAAACCCCCCTCCTTCAAAATAATGGGACAGCCTATTAGGGTCTACTCTCGTAATGAAACATACACCTACCTTGGACACAAATTCAATATTGCAGGTGAGTGGGGTGAGCAGGTACAGGAGTTATTGTGCGCCTTTAAGAACAGGATCGATTTGATCGACTCCTCCCCCCTACCTGTAGTCATGAAACTGGAGGCCATTAGAGAAGTAGCTCTAGCAAAGATACAACACCTCTTTGCAAACATTCACATTCCACAAAATGTCCTACGAGACATGAATAATAAAACAGTTGAAGCCGTCAGGAAATGGCTGGGACTGAATTCACACTCCACCAGGGACATAATCTTCCTCACACTCAAGGAAGGGGGTCTGGGGGTCCCAAATGTGGAATGGACTTATTCCATTACAAGACTAACACACCTGACCCGCATGCTTAACAACGACGATGCCACGGTCAGAGAGTTAGCCAGAGCTTCCCTCTTACTGGACTTTAGGAAGAGAAAATCCCTCTGGCCACCGGTGATCAAGACAGCTTCCTCGGCTTCAGGAGGAAAAGCAACGGCAAACTGGACACACAAGCTGCGGGTTTCGGAGTCCGCTCAGACTGGCCGGACCTAAACGACTTGTGTAATAGATTGGCAGTTAAACTACAGTGGACACAAAGTAACTCACAAACTGCCCCAGAGGTATCTGACGCTGTGGTCACAGACCCATCTGTTACTGTAAAGACCACAGTCTGTCACAATGAAACACAACACACACTACAGAGCACAACAGCAAGAAGATCTTTAATGAATATCAAACAGATGGACACAAAACAACACTGGACTGGACTAAAAATGCAGGGAAAACTGGCATGTCTTGATTTTGCTGATCATTCCACCTCTCACTCCATGTACAGAAACGCTGCAATAGGGGAAGATATTCTTCACTTCACTGTCAAGGCTAGACTACAGGTGTTACCAACCAGATACAACCTAGCTTTATGGTACCCTGAGAACTACCACCCACACTGCATAATGCACTCTAACTCTGATCACCTTGAGTCAATTGCCCATATTGTAAATGGCTGCAATGTGTACAAAGGGTTATACACAGCACGCCATGACCGTATTGTAGACCTCATTGCAAGTGCTGTTCAAGACATATTTCCAAAAAATATGCCTAGGTATAAACACTCACGAGTAATACCGGACTGGTTTAACAGCTCTGACGATGTATTTTGTAACATCCCTAACACCCCTGACATTGTGTTCATGGATACAGATAAAAAGGAGGTGCTAGTCCTTGAAATAGGTTGTGTGTATGATTTGTATATGGACATAGCCTTTTTGGAAAAAATGACTAAATACCAACCCCTCCTTGCAAAGATAAGTGGTCTGGGATACGCATGTAAGTTTGTGGCATTGATATTTGGCAGCCTGGGACATGTACACAAGCTGGCTGTTAGCGGACTGAGACTGGCAGGGCTACCAAAAAGAAAGTCCAAACAGCTGGCAAAGTTTTGTTCGATATCTGCTGTGATAGGCAGCCGTGCAGTGTGGCGTAAGCGATGTTTTATGTACCCTTGAGTGTCAAAGCTGTGTTATCTCTGAGAATATTTGAACCCTATCTGTAAGAAATTTGATTGGCGGATTCAAATAAAGAAGTATGTGTAAGCGTTCTCTCCTGTGTGTGTGTAACAGGGTGAAGTCCAGTCCACGTCTTCTGTCCAGGCCATCGCGAGACACAGATGTCGAGCAGCTGATCCAGAGTGAGTCTGCTTCATGAGCAGTGCATGCTGGGATTGAGTGAGTGTGTGTGACATTGCTCTCTCTGGGTCCAGGTCACATGGCGCTGACGACTCGATCCTGAACCACGTGCCCATCCAGCCGGTGTCGGATCGCACGGATCCCGGGCCCCGGGAGAGCCGGGTCGGCAGGGGCCTACAGGACCTCAGGGAGAGCAAGGCCCACCCGGGAGACCCGGATTCCCCGGCAGCAATGGAGAGACGGGCAGCCGGGAGCCAGAGGTACACTACGCACTTACTGTGCAGACACACACACGCCTGAGAGGAAATCATCTTCTAACATTTACTGTGTTGTTTTCTGCACTTACAGACACAACAGCTTTTTTGTTCTGTTTACATTTATTTTTTTTTCATTTCAGAAGAAAAAAACATACATTATTAAGCCAGAAATGTTCTTGCGATTACAGAAACGACATCACAACCCATCCGTCTAGACTCAGACTTCGTCAGATGTGACTCAGACTCCATCAGGATGTGACTCAGACTCCATCAGATGTGACTCAGACTCCATCAGATGTGACTCAGACTCCATCAGATGTGACTCAGACTCCGTCAGATGTGACTCAGACTCCGTCAGATGTGACTCAGACTCCGTCAGATGCGACTCAGACTCCATCAGATGTGACTCAGACTCCATCAGATGTGACTCAGACTCCGTCAGATGTGACTCAGACTCCGATGATGTGACTCAGACTCCGTCAGATGCGACTCAGACTCCATCAGATGTGACTCAGACTCCATCAGATGAGACTCAGACTCCATCAGATGAGACTCAGACTCCATCAGATGAGACTCAGACTAGATCAGATGTGACTCAGACTCCATCAGATGTGACTCAGACTCCATCAGATGTGACTCAGACTCCATCAGATCTCTTAAAGACTGAGAATGAGAGTAAATCACATTCATGTTGATCATGTTTGAGCAGAGATGATGGAGAAGACACTGAAAGTGTGTGTGTGTGTTGCATCATCAGGCCCTCAGGGTGAGAAGGGAGGAGAGGAATCCAGTGTGGAAATACAGGGCCGAGGAGCTGCAGGACCTCCAGTGGAGCCTACACAAACACACACAATTCACTAGCACACTCACTCACATTCACACACACTCACACACGCACACGTTACAGGTGAATCGTGACTTGTGAACCATCAGCAGAGAGTGATTTGGGCCTCATGCTGAGTTCCTCGATGAGTGAGTCATCGCAGCGTTGAGGGCTGCACGGTACTGGAGCAAATGTTCTTTAAAAGCCAGAGAGTGCACAATGAGTCCAGTTGACCTGTATAATGTTTCTCATCGGTGACCCTCAAGTTTCATGCGTCGGGTTCTGGAGTGAAGCAGGGTGAGGCACGAGTAAAAGGATAAGTCCAGTTTTAACAGGAGCATGCCTTTTGGAATGTAAGAGGAGAATGATACGCATAAGATTGTTATACAGATGATGGACTTATTGACAGTGTAGAAGCCCTTATTGAAGGAGGATTAGCAAGGAACTTATATTTTTGAATCAGGAGCATAGAGAGATAATGCATCTTGCCAGTTCTTTAACACATACTATATTTAAAGAACACACAACCAAGAAAAAAAAAACCTTCAGATAACCCAGTAACTTTTGTTACAGACAGTTCCAACAAAAGAAAGATAAACAGATTTGGAATGGGCTTGAACCCAGCTTTGAAGCCCCTCTGGATGAAAAGAAAATTTACTAGGTGTTAACATGTT
>JAQIUQ010005453.1:0-133637 GCA_030378365.1 Hybognathus amarus
GTCGATTGATTCTATCATCTATTCATCATTGATTGATTATTGATTCATCTATTTTATTCATCCATATCTCTTATCTAATATTTATTTTATCTATTCTATCGATTGATTGATTCGATCTATTCATTGATCCATCCATCCATCCATTCTATCCATTAATCCATCTGATCCATCCATCGATTCATCATCCATCATCATCTATTGATTGATTCATTCATTTATTCCATCCATCTATCCATCTATCATCATCTATCGATCTCCATCTATCGATTCGATCCATTGATCCATCCATCCATCCATCCATATTCATCTATCCATTCTATTGATCATCTATCGATACATCGATCCATTGATCCAGTTTCTAGGACCACCTCCCCCTTGCTCCCCTTTCAGTGTGGCCTCGGGCGGGCGCCATGGTCCCCATGGCGCCCGCCCTTGCTCCCCTTTCCAGTGTGGCCTCGGGCTGGGCGCCATGGCTCCCCATGGCCCCCGCCCTTGCTCCCCTTTCAGTGTGGCCTCGGGCCGGGCGCCATGGTCCCCATGGCGCCCGCCCTTGCTCCCCTTTCAGTGTGGCCTCGGGCGGGCGCCATGGTCCCCATGGCGCCCGCCCTTGCTCCCCTTTCAGTGTGGCCTCGGGCGGGCGCCATGGTCCCCATGGCGCCCGCCCTGCTCCCCTTTCAGTGTGGCCTCGGGCGGGCGCCATGGTCCCCATGGCGCCCGCCCTTGCTCCCCTTTCAGTGTGGCCTCCGGGCGGGCGCCATGGTCCCCATGCGCCCGCCCTTGCTCCCCTTTCAGTGTGGCCTCGGGCGGGCGCCATGGTCCCCATGGCGCCCGCCCTTGCTCCCCTTTCAGTGTGGCCTCGGGCGGGCGCCATGGTCCCCGAAATGGAAATCGGAGATATACATCTTGTTCGGCTTGAGCCAGGGATTGCAGTGATGCGAAATCGTGATTCTAGCTCAAACGGTCTAGGAGTTATGCGCAATTTAGTACTTTTAGATTTTACCATTTATTTTTAAAATCAAAAATTTTTTACCATTTTTTCCATGTGGAGGAGTGGGAGGAGTTGGATCTGGATCCGACTCCTCCCATGTGGCAGGAGTGGGAGGAGTTGGATCTGGATCCGACTCCTCCCTGTGGATTTCATGTTCTGCACACCACTTTACCATGGAAGCTTGTTTCTTTTTTCTTGAAAATGGAAAAAAAATGTAAGCCCTCTAGTCTGCTTCTGTTTTAAAGTCCCTGTAAAGTCAAAATTAAGTATGTGTTCTGAGTTTGTCACACCACAGAAAAATGTGTTATTAGCCACCCAGCCAAATTTGAATGATAAAAAAAGCCGACAAGTACATAAAATAAGCTATCAAAATCTTGAAAAAATGAGCAGTTACCTCTGTTCTCAAACGCTGTGGGCGTGTCCGCTGGCTGCGTGGAAGCCACGCCCACTCGCGTGAAAGCTGTCGACGGTGATATTAGCTGATACCAGAGCCCTGTTTAACGGTCTAATTGCACATTTCAGTACTTCACAGTTCTCAGGCTTTGTAATATGTTTTAGCAATACATATGTAATATTTATAATGTGTTTAGAACTTTTTTGTAGAATTGCCTTTATAGGGACTTTAAGTCTTATCTCTCTAATTCAGATACATAATTTTTATTTCATATGGGCCATTCTACGGAAATGTTCATTTTTCTGTCCCTAGCCTTTTACAGAAATACTTTAAAAATACTTTTTAGGCTTACAAGTTCTTTATATTTTAAAATGAAAATAATTGAATTGCCAATTGTAATATACATTTTAAGTTTCAAATGAGTTTAAAATCATTCAAAATTACAATGAAAATTCTGAAACTATGTTTCTCTCTGTCGACTATTTTAATATATTTTTCTTTGTGTTAGTCTCCTCCTGTTATGTCTTTCTGCAATAAAAAAATAAATAAAAAAGCTTGTTTCTTTTTTCATTAATGCAAGAAAACACAATAACAATAAGGCAAAATCAAAGGGCAAAATGCAAAATCACATAAAATCCCTCAAAAAACGAACAGAGCACAACTCTGTAAGAATGAAGCAAATTAATTACAAGAAAGAAAGACAGACAGAAAACGATGATATAAAAAGACAAAATTATGACATGGAAGATTCAAAATTATGAAATGAAAACAAATACGCTGCCATGCCATGTGGAGGAGTGGCACTTTTGTGTTGCCTTGTGTGCTGCCATGGTCCACTGGGGACCAATGGATGGTAAAGAGGTTCGCCTTGTGCGCTGAAAGGTGCCACTTTCGTCACTAGCTTTTGTTACAGAATGTGATTTTTTTTTTTTATGTGATGGTCGGAAGGACGGAAGTCTGTCTGTCTGTCCGGACTTAGCTGGAGGACACTAAAAAGCTGAAGAGAACTGTGGTCACAGTCAGGGGGATGGCTGGCAGGGGGATTTTGGAGTGGCAGTGATTTGCAGCTGGTAATGGATGGTAAAGAGGTTCGATTGAGTAAGATAGTGGCCTATCTTAAAAAGCATTTAACAAATGAACGTGAACTAGTTCATTTTTAGATATGTGAACTTAGTTCCTTTAAAAAAAAAAATTAAATATGAACATGAACTAGTTCATTATCATCTGTGTGAACTGAACTTCGAGCTAGTTCTTTTTAAGTATGAACTGGCACAACTCTGACCACAAGAAGCATATTTCGCCCATATAGACTGTAATAGATTTCACCTCAGATTCGCTAAATGGACGAAGTAAAATACTGGCAACAATTTTTAATGGAAAATGGCTTGATATTGTCAGAATGTGGACATTTTTTACAGGCAACTACATTGATAATGTAACTGGAAAAACAAGAAAAATGAATGTCTGGTTTCCATTTTTAATTTATTTTATTTGCATTTTATGGTCCGAAAATTGAATTGTGAAGCGTTACTCGGACCATCATCTCTCTGTTCTTCTCAGACACTTTTGTCTGTCTTTTCCTCCAGCATCAGTTTCTTCTCCCTCATGTCACGTGACACGTTCCTCATTTCTCCTGTTCCTCAACACAACCACTAGATGGAGTTATTTACTCATTCTTCAATGATCTTTTCCATGATTTTCAAGTTTTTCTGTTTGAAATTAAAGTCCTCCTGCAGTCAATCATTGTATCCCTTAAAACTCATTTGATCAGAATGACATTTTAAAAAAATTCCCTTTAAAAAATTCATCATGCCTTAAAATGTCTTGACTGTAACTCGACACCCTCGCCTCATTTAGTCATGCGGTTCTACTGAATATGTAGATGAGCCCTGCCTCCACTCACTCATTCAGCTCAGAGATCCACTGGTTGACGATTACACGTTGATCTGATTGGTTGTGACGTCAGATACACCAGCGATTTCAAACTTAAATTTAAAGAGAAATATTGCATTGGCAACTAAATAAAACAAGTTTTTAATATTTGATTTTATTTCAGTTAACATTTCAATAGGCCCAAATGCATTTCATTAACCTTTCAGTTTTAGTCAGAGAACAAGGTCAAACAAAAATCTGAAAATGTGAACACGTGTAGCCATACTTCTAAAAACTCACATGGTATAGCCTATCGTATATATTTTATAGGCTACGATATAAAAATATCTTAATTACCTTTGAATACCACCATATGCATATGGCAATCGTGCAATGTTGTGAATTACATCAGGTAATATCATGGTGTGTTTTTAAAGGGGCAACAGGCTGAGTAATGTCAGAAGTTCCTGTCTCTCCTCTTCCCTGTGTGTGTTCAGGAGTCAGTGGGATTGAGTTAGGAACAGCTGATGGTTTGATTGACAGCAGTAGCAGGTGAGGCTTCAAGTTCAGCTGTCCAATAAGCTTCAGCGTCAGGTCTTGAGCAGGGGCTGTGATTGGCTCGGATTGATGATTGACAGCAGTAGCAGGTGAAGGGCTGTGATTGGCTGTGTGTGGCACACAGACACACACATCAACTGCTGCAAGAATGCAAGTAAATAACAACTGGCAGAAGCAGCAGATGCAGTGAACGTTTAACTGGCTGACTGTACGGACAGGCTGTGAAATGCCCTGTGGGAGAAGAAGTGAAGGCTTTAACATGGAAAGACACGTCCAATCATCAGTGCCATCATTTACTCTTATATAAATCACACTTTCTGAATGAGAAAGATAAAGCGTTAGAACGCGGATAAATGGTTACTGAAACCTTTCTGGCGCCCTGAACACATGATTCTTAAGAGCCGAATCTTTTTAATGAATCAACACACAGCGCAGCATAGTCCGATTCCCACAAAGCATGAACTTTATTATGAGTCGATTATTTTCAGACAACAAACACAATGCTATGTCACTACTGATTAGTTGTTCATATAACAACATGTAGTTAGAAATGATGTACAACATTTCTTTGTACATCATTTCACTCAAACGATATCACATTGAATTAGACCACACTTTTTAAGTATGTTATTTATTCAGATTATTTAAATAAACAATACTTGCAGTGTGTTTCATTACATTTTCTCTTTTGATATTGCTTGTGTGAACGCAGACCTTAATACTTGGTAGACAATACACAATGACGGTAACATTCTGATTGATCGTTTTTGTGTTTGAATGTGTCATTTTTAGTAGAAAATGAACTCCAAATGTCACAAAATGGCAAATTACTAATCCTAACAACAAAAGTAATGATAATAGTGTAAATACATATGGAAAAATGATGGGAACACCAGTGTCAGAAAACTTGAGTAATTTTACTTAATTTTATAATATTGATATTTACGCTTTCATTTCTACACTATTGAATTGAGTTCTACTATAGAATTTACTTATTTTTAAATTCTTTTTCATGTAAATTACATTGTTTTCTGTAGTATTTACTTCACCACAAAATCATTTTTATCAGTGTAGTATTGCATTTATTTCCAAATATTTATTCCTTTAAGTTACTAGAATTGGTACTTGAACTGTTTATGTAACCGCTAAGAAACCAGAACTGAAAACACACTATAATATTCAATTCCAAACACAGCTTACTTGTAAATGCACAGCTGAATTTTTATTATCATTAATGATTCATTTAAATTATTTTTAATTAGTTATAGTTAAGAATCACAATTTATGAGAGCCTTATCTTTGTCAGATTTTATTCCTGATTTGAAATGCACAATTTCAACTAGTAATTTAGTAACAAAAGCACTTGCACACAGGGAACTATTGATGGCCGCCTACTGAACATACAAAGGCAAGTTTACCCAAGAACTTTATCAGTGTGTTTACTCAGCATGTTTACAGACCACATGGTAAACAGTAACATTTATTGGGATTGCCAGTCGAGGAACAGACCTTCAGTTGTCAACATTTTATCAATTTGGTGTCATTCTGGGTTAAAACAACAGACCGTGTGGCCACGCCCCCTCACTATGACTCGTGCTCCTTTTCAGCGCCGTGCGCGTTTGTGTGTTGTCTTCCGGTTTGTTTTCCACAGCGTAAGGTAAGATGTTTACTTACTGATTGCAGCGCCCGCTTTAAAAATTTCCACTTCTGTCACACAAAAGTGTGACATCCACTTCAAATATTACAGTGCTCATGATAACGCTACAATAAGTATAATCCAGTTCACCAGCTAAATACTCTTGGGTTTTCACTGACGTGATCATTAATCCGGAAGTCGGCCATTTTGGTAGGCATAAAACATAAACAATGCCATTAAACTGAACGGACTCGCAAATTCGGCTGATTATTTTTGCTGAAAAATGGTTGATTTTTGGCTCTGTGCTAATCGGTCGCATTCGGACAAATACCTTTCAAGTTCTATAGACTGCTAAAAGTTAAAGAGAAGAGTGCTAAAAACTGATGAAAGAAGGCGTCTGTGGTTAGATAGAGGCTCACCAGCCACATGTGTAAATGAAGCTTTGACTATGGCTAAAATGTTAACGTATTAACTATGACTACATTCACACTGTCAGTCCAAATCCGACTATCGCTGTATCCTCGGTGAAATCCCTGGAAATATGGAAATACACAGAGCTATAGCAGTTGGAAGTTCAAACATAGTCTAAAGATGGCAGCGTGCTTGTTTACTCATAAGGTCTATATGTAGGTATGTGGACAAAAAAATAAAACTCAACAAATGGATAGACTATTTGTGGAAAGACCTGGGTAACCCCTTTACACAAAAAAAGTAAATATGTTCAAGTATGTAAAGAAAGTTAAAACATTTTATAGTTCAGTAATCAGCGCCTATTATTGTCTCATTTCTAAGGTGAAAACAGTAGAATTCTTAGTGTGACCGAAAACAAGTTGTTTTTTCACAAAAATGCTCATAACTTTCACAATATTCCAGATATCTTAATGAAATTTTCTGTGGAGATGGGTTCCATGTAGTTATTTAGATCTAACGTGGGTTTCATAGTTATTTGGATTTAATTAACTTGATTTTTACACATATAAGACTGATTTGGCCTATCTTTGTATGGTATTTTTACTAGAGCAGTTGTTGAAAATACAAATAATTGAATGGAAAACAATGATCCAAGGAAAATTATACATCCTTAATTTAAAGATGGATTTTGGTTGATTCATGCAATTTCCAGTTATGTAAGATATAGAGTTTACAATACTAACGCTGGTGGAGGAGAAAAAGTGAGGAGAGACCACACAAAAGTTGAAGTGTAGCCTACACGACGCGTCTGCGTTTCTGACAGCTCTTCTACAGGTACGTTCAGTGTCGGTCAGCTCAAAAAAAAGTGGGGGAGTTTAAATGGCCACGTAAAAATCCACCTTCCTCTGAAAAGTGTCCAAAGTGGGTAAAAATTATTTCTTGACAGTCTAATTCTTCCGTATTGTTTGAAATCGCCTTTCAGGAGAAAAATGCAGCCTGACTCAGAAAAAATTGAAAACAAATGTGCAGTTGAAAACCCTAATGATGTGATTGGTTAAAAATAATCAAGGATTCCCACAGCGAGTCAATGAAAAAACAGCGCATTTTAGGAGACCCGCTCAGAGTGAGTTCGGGAAAATCCGGCAGCAGAGATTAAAACACAATGGCGGCCGCTAATTATTGATATGTCCACATACCTACTATATGTAGTTACACATCTCCAGTATAACACGTGCATCTGTGTGAATCTCCACACGCCCCACAAATAACATACAATCCACTGAGCAACAACTGAGTGTGTGTGGCTGCGTTCCTCTGCTGTAATGATGCTTTTAGGACATCAGATGCTTGTATTCGTCATGGCCTCTACATTCACCCAATGACTCCCAAACAGGTTTCTATATCTCTCAAACTTCTTCTTGGGTGATCGTTTCCCATTCAAAAGTGAATCATTGTGTGAACCATTTTATAATGCTAAATGAGTTCAAGTTTTTAGTTTAGTGCCCGTGAACGTTAAATTTGAGCTGAAACCATAAAGACAAGGGAACACGGCTTTAATCTATTCAGACATCGAGACTAATTTGACCATCGCAAAAACAAGTGAACATGATTTAACATATTAATCTAACTTTTCCTTAACAAGCTTGAGTCAGACAGACAGAGGAATTAGACTTAATCGATGATGTCTCATAACGCATGATCTAATTCCAAGGCTAGATGATTGGATCATACATTTTCCTCTAATTTGGGGGTAATTAAATGAACAGTACTTCTTTTCTGCACACTGTACATTCAAAGGGGACCGCTGTGACCGGCCCCTAATCTTCCTCTGCTGTAGCCACAGTCTTTTCCTCACAAGTCGCGTTTGAATTGTCTTTCATTTCAAGGAAGTAAATACAGTAAAAGGTTTTAAAGTTTTGAACAATTTTGATTGTGTGGGTGAGTTCGCCGTTGAAGCAAAACCACTGATCTAAATTTTTACAAAATTGTATCTTAGTTTGCCGTTTAAAAAAATTAACAAAAATATTTTCATGCGCTTTTAAATGTGCTGCACATATGATATTGAAAACGATTCGTCAGCTGTGTGCGGTTGGACGTGGGATTTAAACATCTGACTTGAGCAACTGGCGCTCTGAATTGAGCAGGATAACACATGCTGTGTTATCCGTGCGTTCTCCAGTTGTCTGGGCTTCACGTCTGTCACTGTCTGTCTCAAGGCTTCACCCTTTGCAGCACACACACACACACACACACGTGTCCATTACTGTATAAAGAGAGAAACATTCTCTTTCACATTTGCTGCAAACCCACAGAACACCTTAGGAACTGAATAGCAATGACCTGGAAAGTATCAGCATCACCACAATGCCTTATTTATTTTTTTTTATTTGAATTTAATTATCTTGTTATGTAAGCCATAAACACAACAAAAGCACACCAGTTTGATTTGATTTATTATTATTTATTTATTTTTATTTGAATGGCCTTCTTAAAGGTGCATTGTGCAAGTCTCTGAGCTTTCGCAGAACTACGCCCCCTCTGGCGACAAGCAAAACTGCAACCAGAGGTGTGCACGCTCATGGACCACACACATAAATATGCTAAATTATGCTAAATATATGAAAGGAAAGGCATTTGTGTAAATTACACACTTATGTGTGTGTGTGAGGGTGTAACGGGGATAGTAGAAACGTTTTTGTTTCCATCTATCTCCATGTTGAACTGTTTTATGTGTTTACTGTATCCTCTTATGATTGTATTATTAATGGAAACACGTTCATGAACAATATAAGTTATTACTTTGTATAGGACCCGTTTGAGCCCTAGAGCAGGCCGGAGATCTCTCCATTTGTTGAAAGCTTTCCGATGTTGACTCTCGTCTTATTCCGACGCCTGGCACTAGACAGAAGTTTTATTGTTTTTGTCTTGCTTGGAGTTTGCGTTGGGGTTTGGAATGAACTACAAGCCGGTCTCTTTGAATCCATCTTCTACTTTTGTGGAAAGTTGACTAAAGTTGTGTCGCTCGAGTTGTCTTCGCTGATACAGAGAATGGCGGCGAATACACAAACCTGCCAGACATCGCCGAGTTGAGCGTGAACACGGCATGACGTCACGCCCAGTCTGAAATCCATCCCGAATCCCTTTTATTTATTCTACTGTACAGGATTATAGAGGCGATCGCAGTGATCAGAAAACGGCTCATTCAGCCCATCAGAGTGATCCGTTTAAGCATGTTTCGGGTTAGAAAAACGTATTTTTAACATGAAATGTTGCACAATGCACCTTTAACAATCACATTGGTGTGATTTACTTTGCTTTGCTTTACGCTTTAATAGCCTCCTTATATAAACCATAAACACAACATAAGCATGTGTGTGATTTCCATGGTTAAACATGAGCTCTATCTGTTATCTTTTTTTTGCCCTAGACGATGTTTTGGAGGTTCAGACTACGCTGGGAAGAGAATAACAGGGACCTCAGAGACCCAGAGAGGCCGAACACATGCCGTTTGTATGTACACAAATGTATTTATACAGCTCTTTTCACAATACACATTGTTTCAAAAGCAGCTTTACAGATAATCATGATGTTTATGTTTATAATATCTAATATCATGACTTTTTCTCATATAATGGACTTCAATGGGTCCAAACAGTTCAAGGTCCAAATGAGAGTTTCAGTGCAACTTCAAAGGGCTTTAAATCCGACACCCAGACGATGAATAAGGGTCTTATCTCAGCGAATTCATTGGTCATTTCACAACTAAATATGAAAAACAAATTATGAACCAAATGACTTCGAAAAAGATTTGTTGATTTTATGAAATGAGTTTGAACAGGAGAGTCATCGAACATCATCATAAAACAGAGCAAGGTGAGCATTTGTGCTTATAAAACTTAAACTTTTTTATTTATTGTTGAAATGAGCGATCGTTTTGCTATATAGAATCGCTGCAATATCAAAAACCTTCATTTCTTTTTGACTGAAGAAAGAAAGACATGGATATCTTGGATGCACATGGGGGTGAGTAAATAATCAGCACAAGTTTTTATAAAAGTGAACTACTCCTTTAACAAACACCTTTGTGCTGTAAAAACATACGACATAGACTAATCAGGATTGTTTAGGATGCTTTTGGCCAAAATTGCTCAGAACCAATTAGTGAAAGGCAAGAATTCACTTATTACATCACACAAACAAGTGCGTCTGGATCTCTGATTAGAGCTAACGGGCTTTAAACATCTCATGCGATTAAAACCTCATACCTGTTGGGTGAGAAATGTGAGAAACACTTGCTCCGACAGCTGTGTCCGTGCGTTTAACAAACCTTTCTAATAAACCTCCAGCCCTCAGCTATATCATAATGAAGGCTGAAGTCACCTGACTGGCCGTGGCCATGACATCATGGGTCAAAGGTTAAACCCTCAATCAGAACTAATTGAAGGGGTAAAAAGTTCAACATTTCATAGATCACCCCAGAACGTGACTGAAAGTTGAATGACCTCATGACCATTTCCTCTTGCCTGCATTGCCACCCGAGGCACACTTTATAGTGAGATTAATGTATACTCTGAGAGGTGCTCTCGATACTCTGCATCTCTATCATGTAATCAGGGTTATCTATAGTTAACTAAAACTAAAGCCATAAAAAAGTATTAAAAAAACGTCTAAAAACACAAGAAAAGTAGTAAAATGAAAATGAACACGGATAATGTTATTCAAAATATCATGGCGTCACATTTATTTTTTAGCGCTTCGTACAGATAATGCAGATTGTTTTAAAGCAGCTTTACAATATTAAACACAAAAAAATGTATGTTGCAAAGTTATGAAATGAATACAATTTCAGCAGTAAAGCAGCTCTAAGAAGACAATAGTGTCATTATTCGGCTCAATTTTGAATTGTTAAATGATTAATAATGTGTGTATATATATATATATATATATATATATATATATATATCATACACACATATCACGGTCAAAAAGTTTAGGGTCGGTAAGATTTTTTTATGTTTTTAAAGAAGTCTCTTCTGCTCACCAAGGCTGCAACTTTTTTATAAAAAATACTCAAAAAACACAGTAATATTGTGAAATATTATGACAATTTAAAATGACTTTTTTATGTTAATATATATTAAAATGTAATTTAATCCTCTTAAAAAAAGCTGAATTTTCAGCATCATTGCTCCAGTCTTCAGTGTCACATGATCCTTCACAAATCACTCTAATATGATGATTTTATGCTCCAAAAACATGTATGATTATTATCCATGTTGAAAACAGTTTTTTACATTTTTATTTCAGGATTCTTTGACTAATAGAAAGTTCAAAAGAACAGCGTGATTTGTGAAGGATCATGTGACGAACTTTTCAATCGGTAGTGTATATATATTTATATATATATATATATATATATATATATATTTACTGTATATATATATATATATATTTACTGTATATATATATATATATATATATATATATATATATATATATATATATACAGTATATATATATATATATATATAATTAATTAATTAATTATATTACCTATATATATATATATATATATATATATATATACACACACACATATATGTAGGTATTTATTAATTAATTAATTTTATTTATTTTGTGTGTAGGAATTGTTATTTATCATAATACTAGAGATTTTAATGCATGCATTTCAATGTTTCATTAATGTAAACACCTTGAGTCCAACACAAATTTCCCCTTTGGGGACAATAAAGTGTATTTCAATTTAGTTCAATGCTGATTCAGTGCAGTTCAATAACTGTGTCAATGTTGCAAAGTAATTAGTTATGAATTAAACCCAGTGTTGATTCGGTTTAGTTCATAAAGTTACGAAACAAGCTTCATTCAGCTATAAAGCATATAGTGTCGTTATTTAAGATCGAGTCAGAACTCAATGTTGATTCAGTTTAGTCCAATAACTCAATGTTGCAAAGTTCATCAATTATGAAACAAGCTTCAAGGGATAGTTCGCCCAAAATGAAAATTCTGTCATCATTTGCTCCAAACCTGTATAAGTTTCTTTCTTCTGCTGAACACAAAAGAAGATATTTAGGTATAAGATTGTGGTCTTCTTAATATCTTCTTTTGTGTTCAGCAGAAGAGAGAGAAACTCATAGAGGTTTGGAGTAAATGATGACAGAACTTTCTGGGTGAACTATTCCTTTCATCCAGCTATAAAGCAGCTCAGAAGACATTTAATACAATCAATGATAGTTTCTCAATGATACTAAAATAACACTTCATAAGACTACTGACAACCAGGTTTACTTGCAGGTGTGTGTGTGTCAAATGTCCTGTTCACACAGCAACTCACAGTAGCGTCTCCAAGACTGTCTGAACATGCGACGGGTGAAAGAAAAGACAACAGTGACCAACGTAACATCAAAGATGTCCATAAAACTGAAAAGTATTAGAGTTTACAGGTGAACCTCGAAAAATTAGAAGTTCATTTATTTCAGTAATTCAACTTAAAAGGTGAAACTAATGTATTATATATTGTCATTACATGCAAAGTGAGATATTTCAAGCCTTTATTTGTTTGTCTAAACTGTGTGTGAACGTAACCGTATTAAGGACTCGGATCCTGGACTGACTGTATCCTGGCTGTAGGATCTTCTCCCTCATGGCTGATAGCTCAGATTAGCAGTGGCACACCTCCTCAACGATGACATGATGGGCTTATGGGTCAGAACGCCACCAACTGACTTCCGAGTGAGACGAATATAGTTTTGATAATCAGTAAGTAACACAAAAGCGCTGTTCTTGCGACACTGAGATCTATTGACTGTACTTGCACAGGCTCGAGCGCCTGCACTGGTTCAGTCCCGCCGTCTGGTTTCTTCCCCTCTGGTGCCGATGATTGTAAATGGACACATTGTTCTTGTTTTAAATTTGGATCTGAGAGAACGATCTTGATAAATGTCTTTGCTTCTGACCACAAATCAAAAGTTGAGCATTTCGCCATTTGGCAATTCGGATACTCACAGATGTTTCATTTAAGTCGTTTAAGATGGTTATCAGGAAGGCCGGCACGTTTTGAAATATTTTTTCCTACTTTGTTTTTATTTGTTTATTGTATTTTTTTAATTTATTAATTAATTTATACAGTTTGATTTATACAATATATTTTATTCACTTTTTTTGTGAGAATCAAGACTTGGACAGCATGTTTGGTGTGCAAATGGTACAAATATAAGCTGGCCTTTTTGTGGACCATTTTTAGTAATTATGAGTTCAGAAACATATTTTAAGATCGTTAACCCTTTACGTTACTATCTTTCTCAGCAACATTTTCTTCAAAACAGTTGGTCCGTCCTTTCAGTAGATGATCTGAAAGAGTAACCCAACCATAGAAGAAGACAGTTTGCTTTAATATCCAATATAATGGCATGCTTTATGAATCACCACGTTACGAGTAATGCATGACAAGTAAATCAAGTTTGCGTAAGCAGAACCGATTGCATTCATGTTCTTGATTATATTGGCCTTAAATGTTCTTAAATGAGTAGTTCACTTTAAAAAAAAATTGCTGATAATTTACTCACCCCATGTCATCCAAGATGTCCATGTCTTTCTTTCTTCAGTTCGAAAAGAAATTATGACTTTTGATGAAAACATTCCAGCATTTTCTCCATATTCTTCAATGGGGTCCAAAAGGTTCAAGGTCCAAATGAGAGTTTCAGTGCAGCTTCAAAGGGCTTTAAAGGACACCAGACGATGAATAAGGGTCTTATCTAGTGAAACAGTTGGTCGTTTCTAAAATAAATAAAAAGTTTAAGTTTTATACGCACAAATGCTCGCCGCTGCTCTGTTCTGTGATGAGCATTCGTGATTCGAACTCGTTCATCAAAATGAATGAATCTTTTTTGAGTCATTTCATTCGTTGAATAAACCGCTAATAAACATTGGTTTCACTTGATAAGACCCTTATTCATCGCCTGGTGTCGTTTAAAGCTCTTTGAAGCTGCACTGAAACTCTCATTTGGACCTTGAACCGTTTGGACCCCATTGAAGTCCATTATATGGAGAAAATCCTGGAATGTTTTCATCAAAAACCTTAATTTCTTTTCGACTGAAGAAAGAAAGACGTGGACATCTTGAATGACATGGGGTGAGTAAATTATCAGCAAAAGTTTTTTACTAATCCTTTAATGTTCTTCTTAAATGTTCTTAAACATGCTGTTCTTCTGGAAGGACTTTTTCCTCTGATATAGGACAGAAATCTGTGCCATTAGCCATTTCAAGTCAAAGAGATTACTGATATTGGCTCTATGCTCCCTCTCAGTGATGCACAAGCTTATATAACAAGTCAAAGCGGCTAAATCTGCAAGGTTGTCCAGATTTTGTTTGTAAATGTCTGATTATCTGCAGCAGTGTTACTGTGATTCGCATGAATCAAAACACTGTTCTACAGCAAAATATCGAGTACGAATGGAGACTCAGAGCAAGCCAGATTTAGAGTTGGTGTATTTACAGTGTTCGTCTGATGTGTGTCCAGCTCAGGGCTTCCGCTTGGCATCGAGACACAGGCTGATCTCCTCTGTTTGAGCTCACAGTAAGTCGTGAGGGAGACTATAGCGTACCTGACCGGAAGGAGAGGGAGGAACGTTGGGGAAACCTGATTGACAACAATCATTCTTTTGGTAAGCAAGTAAGCAGTGACCTAGCAACCACATGGAACATCCTAGCTACGTGTGTTACAAACTCTCAGAACATGTTAGCAATACGTAAAGCATTGCCCTGGCAAGTGCCAGTATCTCTGTGGTGGCAACGTGAAATGAAATTATTTTTGCAAATATTTAATTTAATTTAATTTAGTATTTTATTTTATTTTATTTTTTTTGCATTACATTGCATTGCATTGCATTGCCCTGGCTAGTATCATTGTTTTTGGAAATATTTAATTTAATTTAGTATTTTATTTTAGTATTTAATTTAATATTTATTTTAGTATTTTATTTTATTGCATTGCATTGCCCTGGCAAGTATCAACATTACCATGGTGACAATGTAAAAATATTACAATTAGTTTTGCAATTATGTTTGGTGGTTTATTTATTTATTTTATCACCATCATGGTGGCAACATAAAAATAGGATTATTTTTGTAATTATGTTTGGTGGTTAAATATTTTAATACTTTATTGCATTGCATTGCATTTAATTAAATTTGTTTTTATATGCATATATTTATTTTAGTCCTGGCAAGTACCAGCATCTCCATCATGGTGGCAATGTAGCAAAATATTTATTTTTGCTATTATGTTTATAGCTCAATTAAATATGTATTTGCTTGTTTTAAATCAACCGTGAGTCTATAAAGGTGCTGTAGACCTCATCTGAACTGAACTTCTGTGTCTGCGGTACCTCAGTGTATTTCTTTCTCATCCCTGTCAAAGAAGTATTTAACTGGTGAAGTGGATTTACTTACTGTAGAGTTATAGACTAAATATAAATAAAAATATATAATTATTATTAGTAGTAGTGGTGCGTTAATAACACACTTCTGCATGTTCTCCAGTCCACTTCAGCTCTTGACTAATGATCTGTTGTTTTTGTGGTGAATGAGGTTGTCTCGGGCTCTTTTGGCTGGCGTTTCTTTGCAGTGATAAGCAGTGAAACATGACCAAGGCCACACGGCTCCAGGTGTATGAAGACGTCAGCCATCAGGCATGCACTCCTCTCAGATTGTGCGTGTATGTAACTCGGTACATATCTCTGGCACATTTCTGAGCATATTAAATCAATGATAAAGAGATGAGGTCATAGCTGTTGGGTGCCAGAGGGCCCGTTCTGACGGTTAATGCTCCTTAAAAGCAAAGACGGAGCATTGAACAGTTTATCGTGTTGTGTTTTGCTTTTAAATATGCATGCTCGGGGCCTAAAGCAAATGAATGTGCATTATTTACTTTTGCGGGGACAGAATAAAGCAATTCCAGTGAAGGTCAAGTGTCTGGCTGTCCCGTCGGCTGTCGCGACAAAAACACGAGAGGTTTAGCTCAACGCTTAGGAATTCAAGACAAACAAGATACTTGCACCACAAATTTATGACTTCACCATTACTTCGCTTGCGTTGTTTCATCTCTGTTTACTCTCGCCTTTGTTTCTCTTTGACTAGTCATTTGCCAGCTTGACAAGTCAAACAAGCTGTCATTTCTGTGATGTTGTGTTAGCGCTTGCTGTCATTTTTCTTCATGTTTAACAATGAAATGAGTGGGTGAACCTGTCGATGTTGCTGTATTAGTGTCTCCAAAACCAAACGCATTTAGTTCCTTTAGTACACACACATTTTTGCTTTGTAAAGTGATTGTACGGTAGTTCAGCAAGCCAAATAAATGTGACTCTGTGCATTGAGTAGCATATTCAACACTTCTGTTTGAGTGTTATTGATCAGAGGTTGATCTTTTAAAACTCATAAGACTTTATTGAATTTTCAGTTCTCAAGGATTGGTGGAAAACAAGCTGGCTGAGATGGTGTTCAAATTCACAATCAAATATATTCTGTATAGCGGGTGATGGATGAACTATAACCCCATCAAAATGAATGGGGAAGTCATGTTGGGAAAAGGCTAGGGATTTAAGGCCTGCTGTTCGTGTCAATATTCAGGTTTAAGAAGTTTTGAACCATCAACACTTTGAGATCTTGTAGATATGAAGTGATGGAAGAACAATATTAGGGCCCTATAAAATCCGTTTTATTTTTTCCCAAATTCCATTTTATTTTTTCCCAATTCCGTTTTTCGTTTTAATTTTTGCAAATTCATTTTTTTTACCCTTTACTGTTATTTTAGTTGTAAAAAGAGTGTGCTTTTTATTCCGTGATCGCAGAAATTATAGGGCCCTACAATATTGGGCTGAAAGATAGGGTAGATGTGTGTGTCATCAGCATACAGGTGAAACTTGAAAAATTAGAATATCGTGCTAAAGTTCATTTATTTCATTAATTCAACTTAAAAGGTGAAACTAATATAGGCTATTATTTAGACGCATTACATGCAAATTGAGATATTTCAAGCCTTTATTTGTTATAATTTTGATGATTACAGCTTATGAAAACCCTAAATTCTAAATTAAAATATTGATTAAGGTTTTCATAAGCCATAATCATCAAAATTATAAAAATCAAGGCTTGAAATATCTCACTTTGCATGTAATGAGTCTATATAATATATTAGTTTAACTTTTTAAGTTGAATTAATGAAATAAATTAACTTTTGGATGATATTAATTTTTCGAGTTTCACCTGTAATTATGAAAATTCAGTTCGGATGATCTGATGAAGATATTAGAAATAGAAATGGACCAAGGACGGATCCTTGAGGAACACCATGGGAAACATTGTTTATTAATGCTAATAAATTGTTGCCTGTGCAAGCGATATGAATTTGTTAATTGCTTGCAAATTGCTTATTTTGAACAGTTTGAGACATTGTTCAGATCTCTTCTTTTTTATTATAAGTTGCATTTATTTTCATGTGCGTTAAATTCATATTTCAGAACGTCTGACTTGATTGCAGACTCTCTTGAACATAGTTTGATACATTTCTTTTGAAACTTCACATGTGTGAGGTCTTTTACTAGATAGAAAATCTGAAAATCAATTGCAAAAGTCTATTTTTTTCTGTCTGAATCTCTATAATAGGAGAAAAACTTGACGTCATTACCGTTGCTCACACAAGGTTAGCGATTTGAACAAACCCCCAAATCTAAGCATTAAGCTTTGGCTTTTAACTTGTACAGACATGAATGAGGCATAAATCACACAGCTTTGTTGAGGATAAGTGTGCTGTTATTTTTCTAAGCCCAGGCAAACAGCAAGTTTTCTTCAGAAAATGTAAAGATGTAGTTTGTGATGTTTCCTTTGTGTGGGGAATCTTTGAAGTCATTCAGTATAAATGAGCAGCCGTTGACCCGCTGTGTTTCCAGTGATCAAATACATCAAAAGGGTTTTGTTTCTCTGCGGTCGTATCTCGTAATGTCTCGAGCTTCTCCATTTATTTAGAGCATCCGGGTAAAGAGATCATACTGATGTGATGCTTGCGCTCTGTCAAGTAAATGAGTCCATTGTCTCCACGCAGAGCTGCAATTTTCTCTGAATGAGGCCCTTGATAAAGCCTGCGTGTGTGGCACGGATATGAACAGACGTATTTATCATGTGGTTTGTGCTCGTTTATGTAAATAAAAGACACTCCGTTGATTTATACTAACAAATACTATAACATCAACCCACTATTGCAGCTTTACTGCGCCTACTAAAACTAGTTTCCGCTCTGAACGTTTTTGTTCCAGTCTGTAAATGCATGATCATGAGAATTAATATTAATTATTAATAATATTGAAAATAAAAAAATACTGTGTGATTGTAAAGCATATTTTATCGGAATCTAATGATTTAAATTAAATTAGGCAACATTTCTATTAAGTTACATTAATGGAAATTAAAAAAAGGAATTGTATTATTTTTTTTATCAAATTGAAATAACTGTTATTATTATTTTTATTGATAGTCTTATTTTTATGTTTTGTTTGTTGTAATGCCATTGTTTTTAAGTTATTGTATAAAATTCATTAGTATTACTGTTATGATTATTTGTACATTTTATTACTTTTGAGCTTGCCATGAATATAGCATTTCATGCTGATATGACGTGGGAGAAAATAAAATAAATAAATAAATAATAACTTTGAAGAAAAGTAAGTGTAAGATGCAATTGTTTTATTATTAATTATATTTTATTAATTAAATATATATTTTTTGTAGAGAAAATTGTCTATTTAGGTTGTTTTATTAATACTTTCTGCATATATTTTCATGACAATTAAATCCCCCAAATTCTAATAATTTATTGTTGTATGAGTAATTTTAAGTTGTATTTTTTAAAAAAAAATGTAGTTGTAATTTCCATTATTCTCACTATCAGCATATGTTAAATAAATACTAAAACGTTTCTATAATGTAGAATTTCGGGGGTAAATGCAATCGAGAAATAAGTGCAAAAATGCAAGCAAACGCAAGTTCGTTTACTGTAATCACACAGCCTCGTATCCCCTGAAACCAAAGCCTGATGATGAGGGAGAACAATCAAAGAACAGAGAAAAGCACATCCAACCACACATTTTGATGAGAGCAGTCACGGCATGACATCATCGCTCATCTTAGAGGAGACTGTTGCGTTTATTGACTGCAGTAAAGCTCATGTAAGCCCACCTTCTGCCAGCCAGGCCTGGTGTCTTTTATCATCATCTTGGGAGGGCATGATATCATCTAGCCCAACGTCAGCTCCCCGCCATGATGAGCAAGATATTTATCCAAACAAGAACCATCCGCTTATTTCATATGCTGGAGACGACATTCTCTGGGTTTTCATGCATTGCCTCTTCATTTCTTTAAACACATATTTTCCTTTCAGATTCCTAAGATTAAAGGAGTAGTTCACTTTTGAAAAACTTTTGCTGATAATTTACTCACCCTCATGTCATCCAAGATGTCCATGTCTTTCTTTCTTCAGTCGAAAAGAAATTAAGGTTTTTGATGAAAACATTCCAGGATTTTCTCCATATAATGGACTTCAATGGGAACCAAACAAGTTCAAGGTCCAAAGAGAGAGTTTCAGTGCAGCTTCAAAGGGCTTTAAACGACACCAGACGATGAATAAGGGTCTTATCAAGTTAAACTATCACTCATTTAATAAATAAATAAATAACAAAGTTTAAGTTTTATAAACACAAATGCTCGCCTTGCTCTGTTCTGTGACGCACTGTTTGTGACTCTCCTGTTCGAACATGTTTATCAAAATGAACAAAATCTTTTTCGAGCTCATTTGGTTCATTCAACGAACGAAATCGAACGAATTGACTCTGGCAAGTTGTCAGCAAAAGTTTTTTGAAAAGTGAACTACTCCTTTAAACCTAATTTTAAGACTAAGACCATTTGCATAAACCAATTAGGCTTGTCTTACAAGTAAAAGCCAGCAAGAACCAAGAACTTATTTGATTTGGAAAAGTTTGACTTATTACTGATTGGTCAAACAACTAACTTAGTTTGTCAAACGAGTTCTTAACATAGTTTATGCAACCGAACAGAATAAAGTAAGCCTAACTATAGATTTGGCATAAAATTTAATGACTTAAAGTGTAAAACTGCAAAAACTGTAAGTGGTTGCTAGGGTGTTTCTAAGGTGTTCTGAAAAGTGCACTGAAAAAAAGTGTTTAGGATTTTAGAAGAAAGACTATTTCTAGTTCTATCTTGTAAAATGCATTCTCGCTTGTAAAACATCATTTTATTGCGATGCTATGATGTTATGAGTGGTTGCCAGGGTGTTGCTAGGGTGTTTTGGGTGGTTGCTTGGATGTTGCTAGGTTGCTGACCCAAGTCTAAAAAGTTCTACACCCTCAAG
Organism: Hybognathus amarus; assembly: GCA_030378365.1. Lineage (NCBI taxonomy): Eukaryota > Metazoa > Chordata > Actinopteri > Cypriniformes > Leuciscidae > Hybognathus > Hybognathus amarus. Next base: position 20,294 of record JAQIUQ010005453.1, read on the forward strand.
TCTTTTTTATTTATTTTCTTGTCTGTATTGTTTGGGTCTAACTTTCGGTGTACCAAATAAGTCTGTGCTAATGAAACTTCTGCAGACATCCTCATTTAGCCGTTTATATCAATTTAAGCATTTGAGAATATATATTGTCAAATATATGACCTCATTCCACAGTCCCTTGAACCAATAACTGCAGATAAATATGTTTTGATGTGTTACAGTTATGTTTTTAACTCTCTTGAAGTGTAATATTAGGACAGCGGAGTCTTTTGAGGTGCGGCATCATGTGGAAATAAAGATCCAGCGTTTTCAGAAGCTCCACCCATTTCCCTCCTCGAGGATAGAGTTTATCTCTGATGTTCAAGCTGCAACACATTAAAGGCTCTCTGTGGATGACTTCATAGTGAAACCAGAGGCTTTTACAACAGTCATTAACCATGTCATAACCAGGACCGACGCAACCATAAGGCTCGCTGCCGACTGATGGATCTGCTAAATGAGACGCCTAATCCTGAAATATGGGTGAAATGCCAAACTATTTATGTTAAAACATCCTTTTTAAGTATTTAATGAAGCTTGAAAAACCTGGATGAACGTTTGATTGTCCCACGCTCAGGAGAAAAGACAGCTCTGGAGTTGGTTGTTCTCGAATATGGTTCATTGAAGCATCAACTTTAAAATGTAAATGAAATTGTTGAAACATTAAGAGTAGAGATGCACCGATGCTAAATTTCTCAGCCGTTCAGAATGATATCTACCGATAGTTTGATTTTCTTAAAAAATCGCAACTAAGTCGCAACTAACGCTGTAACTACACAGGGAAGCCTTCTCATTTAGTACAATACTTTAATATTAGAGATTAACATTAACAATAGAGCTATTTTGTTTTCAGATATACTAATTACACTCAAATTAAAATAAATTTGAAATGTTTGTATACAACCATAGTATTTTTCATAAACATTTGAATGAACGAGGATGAACCTCATTGGTTCTTGCTGAAGCTCAAATGTGATGCGTAACACGAGAATGAACCTCATTGGCTCTTGCATAATTTCAAACGTGATGCGTAACATGAGAATGAACCTCATTGGCTCTTACTGAAGCACGAGGATGAACCTCATTGGTTCTTGCTGAAGCTCAAACGTGATGCGTAACACGAGAATGAACCTCATTGGCTCTTGCATAAGTTCAAATGTGACGCGTAACATGAGAATGAATCTCATTGGTTCTTGCAGAAGCTAAAAAAACGTGACTCGTGAACATGAGAATGAACCTCATTGGCTCTTGCAGAAGCTCAAACGTGATGTCGTAACACGAGAATGAACCTCATTGGTTCTTACTGAAGCTCAAACGTGATGCGTAACACGAGAATGAACCTCATTGGCTCTTGCATAATTTCAAACGTGATGCGTAACATGAGAATGAACCTCATTGGTACTTGCTGAAGCACGAGAATGAACCTCATTGGCTCTTGCTGAAGCTCAAACGTGATGCGTAACATGAGAATGAACCTCATTGGCTCTTGCATAATTTCAAATGTGATGCGTAACATGAGAATGAATCTCATTGGTTCTTGCATGAAGCTTACAAAACGTGACGCGTAACATGAGAATGAACCTCATTGGCTCTTGCAGAAGCTGAAAAACGTGTACGTGCAATATTAGAATGAACCTCATTGGTTCTTGTGGAAGCTCAAAAAATTACAATGTTTAATTCAAATGGTTTAGTTTTACGATCTGGTAGTTGCGTAACTGTCAATGGAAGGGACGGAAATCTCTCAGATTTCATCAAAACGATCTTCATTTGTGTTCTGAAGATGAACGAAAGATTTCGTGTATGGAACGACATGATTGCGAGTATTTAAAGACAGAATTAATTTTTTGTTGAAATATCCTTCAAACTAGTGTTTCAAAACAACTTTCCTCTCATACAGGCTTTCACCCGTCCATCACGTTTGTCGTTTTCCCTGCTGTTGTAAATGTGACCCAGTCAGCTCCACACACACTGTTGTCAAGGGGTGAAAGGTCATCATGTGTTCACAACACATGTCATTCCTCTGCTTAAATTAGCTTGTGCACTTTCATTACTCAGGAAACCTGTTGAAACAACTGTTGGAGGCCCAGAACAAAGACGCGAGGAGAGCGCCTGAAGTGCTTCAGTCGAGAGCAGACGGCGACGCGAGCACACCCTCAGACTCGGTATTCTCCTTTCCCAAATCATCTGCTAAATATTTACAGCACGTTTTCGAAGGTAAGCGCTTCTGTTTGCATTGCATTCTGGGTCAGCCAGAGGTCTCCTGCCGTCTCGCTCTTATCTCCGTTCTCCTCTGTTCTCAGTCAGAGAGGAAGTTTTGACAGCCAGACTTTACAACCTCTCCCGCCTGCGCTTTGCACATGCTCTGACAGAAGTCCAGTGACTTCATCCCTCATTCACGAAAGCTTCCCCTCCTCCTCCTCTCTCTCTCTCTCTCTCTCTCTCTCTCTCTCTCAGTCCGGCATCATGCCATGCGTTTTCCTCTTGCTGCGCTCTCTGTTCAGTAGCAGATTAGCAGGCTCTGTCGCGCAGCTTCTCCGCCGAAGCCTCACGGCGGCTGCTGGCCAACTCGCGACCGTCCTGCGACACATCTGGGACCGGATCAGTTCCCAGGAGTCCAAGGAGGCCATCCTGGGCTGCGTGCTTGTGCATTCTCAACATGCACAAGAAGGTGGACAACTAGATTTTGTTTTGTGCATTTCTTGGACTTGTTACTTTTTTTCAATTAAGTTTTTTTTTTTCATACTGAACTTAATCATGTCTGGAGAGCATCGGGAGGAAAATCCAGCCTTTCACCATCGGGACCAAACTCTCGGCGCTGGCCGTGCCGAAGTGCTCGGACTTGGTTCCAGATGGTTATCTGCCAAATCGCACGTTCTCTGAAAGCTGCAAACTGAGGCACCTGAACGAACAGGTGTCTCTCTCATCTGGGCCGCTGCGGGACGACCCCGGTGAAACACGCGCGTGAAGACGAAACACCTGAACAGAAACACAAGCTCCCCGAACGCCGCGTCCAGATCCATCCGCAAGATCACCATCTCCAGCCGGATGGAGGCGTCGAAGGATAGACCGACTCCAGGGATGGACCTGAAGAAAACAAGAGCCAAATCTGAGAATATTAATAACAACAACAACAACACGACCTCCAACACGCCACTGCCTAAAATAGTGGGTGTCAGCTGTGAGAATAAACCCAACTCGCATCTGAAGGTAAGAAGTGCTTTCTTTGTATTCCTGTATATTATGTAATTAGAATGAGCGAACATGAAATTACGCAAATGAAATTTGCTTTAAAAAATCTAGTTTACTTATCAAATGATAGTTAGCTAAATGATAATATACATTTCTGTAAGGCTGAAGTAAATTTTTTTTTATGTGATGAATATCTTAAACAAAAATGCTTAAGATTATATTTACGGCAATATAATATTACATAATGTGTATGAAAAATCAAAGCCATTGATATCCAGAAAACAATGCAGTTTTCTTTTTTTCATTATCATTATCAGCATACATTTAATTTATAAAGCACATACTATTAATTTTAAATAAGTGCTTTATATATGTAATAAATGAATGTATGAATTAGGATGAATTCAATATTAAGACAAGAATGCTTAGAACTTTTACAAAAATCTATTTAGGGCAATATAATATTACATCAATATTATTATTATTATTATAATACAATTATATCTGAGAAAAAGAATGTTATTTTAAAACGTGAAATAGCCTACCTTCTAATTTTATTATTATTAATGATTAAATTAGCATACATTTATTATTTATAAAGCACATAATATTCGTTATAAATAAGTGCTTTATATATAAAATGAATGTTTATTTCAGGATGATTTAATATTAAGACAAAAATGCACCAACAACAAATCTGTTTTTTAGCGCAAATATAATATTACATAATGTATAAGCAAAAAAAAAAACTATTGATATTTGGAACAACAATGTTTATATTTAGGTTGCTCATTTCATTATTAATGTATGAAATGTTGATTTGTTTAATTTATGAAGCATGTGATATTCTTTATAATCAAGTGCTTTATAAGTATAATAAATGTATTTATTATTAATTTATTATTAATGATGAAATATTGATTTGTTTAATTTATGAAGCATGTGATATTCTTTATAATCAAGTGCTTTATAAATATAATAAATGTATTTATTATTAATTTATTATTAATGATGAAATATTGATTTGTTTAATTTATGAAGCATGTTATATTCTTTATAATCAAGTGCTTTATACATTTAATAAATTAATAAATGAGTGTATTAGCAAAAAGCTTTTTAAAATATGCTTTAACTGGTTATTAATAGGGTTAATACTAAGACAAAGGAGGCACGATCAACACATCTGTTGTAGTACAGTTCATTAAATTTATGTGTGATTATAAAAACCCACATAAACATTTAAACAGGATCTAATCCGCTAAAATCTCCGGGTGTTGAGGAATCTGGTCTTCCCAGTCTCTTCTTCATGTTGTCTTTGTTCAGCAAAAGCTTCCGTGATCAAAACATAAGGAGTTGTCATGGAAACGGTACACAAATATATGGCGGTGATGTCATCACTCTTTCAGCTTTAATATTAGTTGATTCAAGTCCACATGAACTGATAGGCATGTCTTCTACGAGGTAGAAAGCACAGTGTGTGTGTGTGTGTGTGTGTGGTTCAGATGATGTGTTTATTATGTAACGCTGCTCAAGTTCAGATGATGTCAGAGCTTCGGCTCAAAGGCTCCTTTCTATTACCTTCCACTCTCAGGATTCAGTGTGTGTTCGCTCGGGCTTTGTTTAATGTCAGTGTGTCAGCAGGAGACACCGTTCACATTTATACTATTTAACATAACGATATACTGTGGAGTCTAAAAGCCTCACTGTAAAAACATATGTTCATGATTTGCAATCACAACATTTTTTGGTTTGTCAAATCAACTTAAATAATTTATGTGGTTCAGATAACATCATATTTTGAGTTTCTGATGATTCATTGTAGGCTATTAGCTAAATTGTTCCATTCAATGAACTTAAAATATTAAGGCAACCAGTTTACTTCATTTTTAAAGTTTTTACAGATCCTTTTTTCCTTCTCTTGTTTGTTTCATTACAAATTGTATTATCATTATCAGTTTGAGTGAAACGTTTTGAAATGTTTAGAAATTTTAAGAATTTCTAGTATTTGGTCTGTTCTTATATTAATACAGTGCATTATAATATAATATAATATAATTAGTGTTATCAAAATATAATATTATATAATACGTGCTGTCAAATTCGATTAATCGCATCCAACATAAAAGTTTGTGTATATATTTATATAATACTTGCACATTTTTATATTGGATCCACTTAATCTAAATATAAAATAATATAACAATATAATACATTATTTAAAATAATAACAAAATAATAAATGTTTAATTTATATAGCACCTTCACATAGGCTCAAGTTTGCTTTAAAATAAATAAATGGTATTTTTTTATTGTATGTTAGTGTATTTTAAAACCTACAAATAATCGGTTTTGGTGATGAAAACCAAAGCAAAATTGTCTATATCTCATGTAATAGTTCTGGATCACAGCGTCGCATTGTTTGTGTGTGTGTTCAGGTGTTGCTGTGTAAAGATGGTGAGAAGCAGTGCAGCGCGAACAGAGAGAAATCCACCTCTTCTCCACAGGTAAACCTTATGATTTATCAGATTTATAACACTATTCTGAAGTGACTGACATCATATCAGGGCCAGTTGCATAAACATGAGGCTTAAGTTCTAGTTTGACCAACATTTTATTTCAATTAGTTTTAGTTTACTGTAATAACCCCCTTGAAACTATCATTTGTGAATTATGCTTATTGCATTTAGGAATTTATAAATTAAACATCTTTTTTTCCGCATAACTTAAAGGAGAAGTTCACTTTTAAAAAAAACTTTTGCTGATAATTTACTCACCCCCATGTCATCCAAGATGTCCATGTCTTTCTTTCTTCAGTCGAATTAAAATTAAGGTTTTCGATGAAAACATTCCAGGATTTTCTCCATATAATGGACTTCAATGGGGTCCAAACGGTTCAAGGTCCAAATGAGAGTTTCAGTGCAGCTTCAAAGGGCTTTAAACGACACCAGACGAATGAATAAGGGTCTTATCTAGCGAAACCATTGCTGATTTAAAAAATAAATGAAAAATTATATATTCAATTAAATTAAATTTATTTTCGTGACTCTCCTGTTCAAACTCGTTCATCAAAATGTAAAAAAAAATAATGAACAAATCTTTTTTCGAGTCATTTGGTTGATTCAATGAACGAAATGAATGAAATGACTTCATTTCGATGAATGAGTTCGAACAGGAGAGTCATGAACGCGCATCACAGAACAGAGCAAGGCAACCATTTATGCTTATAAAACTTAAATTTTTTTATTTATTTTTAAATGAGCGATGGTTTCACTTGATAAGACCCTTATTCATCGTCTGGTGTCGTTTTAAAGCCCTTTGAAGCCCTTTGCACTGAAACTCTCAAATGTTTGGACCCCATTGAAGTCCATTAAATGGAGAAAATCCTGGAAGGTTTTCATCAAAAACCTTAATTTCTTTTCGAGCTGAAGAAAGAAATCCAGATTTCTTGTATTTCTTGTTCCTCTTAAAGCGTCTCAAGCGCACGACTCACCCCAGACCTCTCTGTGCGGCAGAATTAGATTTTGTCGGTGAATTCCCTCTTGAGTGGTTTGTGTTCAGCCGTAGCCAGATGTATATAAGATAATGGCGCTCTTGGAATTTAGGAAGTGATGTCAGTGGCGCAGCAGGCCAAGCCTAAACGACTTATTATTTTAAGTGTTCAGTTGGGTTTTGCAGAGGAAAAAGCAGCGGTGAAACTTTTACAGGCGTTTTGGGTTAATGTGAGTGGAGGCTTTGATGAGGCGTGGATGTGGTCTCGGACACCTGTCCTGTGCTCAGCGCTGCCGTTTCAGAGGCACGAGGCCTGCGGAATAAATGTTTACTCGCAGCATTGTGGGAAATCAGCACACAAAACAAACCGGTGGCCTGTGGGCCGAGGCTTGAGTCATCCTGCGATCGGGAATCTTTCCTCACTGCGACATGTGGAAAACATGAGGTCATACAGGATGAGATGAGACTCGAGTCACTGGACATGGACGGGATGCGCCGAGCGATGGACACACCTTACATTTACACTGCAAAAATTTTGTCTTGTTGTCCAGTAAAAATATCAGAACGTCCATAAAACAATTTGAGAAGCAACATTGCTTAACCCCTTCGCTGTCATCCCCCTTTTTGAGAATGGGGTTAAAATGCACTATTCAAACTTAAATGGTTGTTTTAAAGCAAACACTCAGCAGATTATTGCTGAAGTGAAAACACTTCAAAAAATGAAAGTATGAATAAGTTGTGGAAGTTTATATTTACAGTAAATCATATATACTGTACTTTATATTTTTCATTTTATATAAAATATATATTTTATGAAATATTTTTTACTATAAAATTACTATAAAATCAAAGCCATAAATCTAACCAAGTTATGTTCCAAATTTAAAGTTGATATCACAAAAATTAAAGTTCCCATGAGATTTTGTTTGGGTGTAGTACCAAAAATAGCCACCGGGTGCCATTGAATTCCATTGAATTTAGTTGTATACATTCTGCCTTAACAAATTAATACATTTCTGTCCAAATATTTGTTACAAAATTTAAGACCTTGAGACACAGACTTTTTTGTCAAGATTAGACAAAGTTTTGATCATAAATTATAAAATGTAATGCAGCCCAAAAGGGGAGGAGTCTGATAAAATAAGTACCGTTTCTATGGTAACGCAACGTTCAATTATAAAACGGTTTTCACAGGATGAATTCTGAGTTTATAAGCTTTCAAATGATACCTAATTTATGATAACTACTAAAATATGTGTAACAATGGCGATAAAAATAGTATATTTTAGAGAATAATAAATATATTATCATTTTTAGAGGATAATATTATGCTATAATTTTTATTGAAAAATATGCAGATTTTTTTGAGGCGCAGTCTTGTCATAAATTCATCAATTACTCTTCCTACATAATAACACAAAACAGGGGTAGAATATTTATTTAGAAGTCTTAGACTTTTCCAACGATATATAATTTGTCATAATTAGACTAGGATTTAATAGAAATATAGTGAAAGTAAATTTCAGGCGTTCCGGTACCGGGATGGTGAAGGTAAGATATTCTTGTTTAATTAAGTGTATTTTTTCACACATTGGCATGTTTTGTTTTTTTAACATTTTTTTATGTGGAGTTTATAATATTTTCTTTATGCATATTCTTTTATTTGCTTAAAAAAACAAACAAATTGTGCTTATTGGATTTATGACCATTTAAAAAAAAAACTTTCAAATATTTCTTAAAACAAGAATAAACAATATATAATATAATATAATATAAAATCGTGCACAAAATAAACAAATAAAATATATGCTTTTAATATATATATATATATATATATATATATATATATATATATGCATAGATAAAACAAGAAACAAAATTTGCTTATTAAATTTATGACCATTTTTAAAGCATTAATTAAAAAATATTGCTTAAAACAAGAACAAAAATATACATTCATACGTGTATATATATATATGTGTGTGTGTGTGTGTGTATATATATATACAGTATATTTGTAATTTATACATTTAATATAAATAAAATACAATATTGTATACTTGTATAGATTTAAAACATACAAATTTTATTTTTAATAATTATAAGAATAACTTTTTTTACTACTTATTTATTTAAGAATTGTTGAGTGGTTCCATTGACATATGAATGAATGTATTTAATAATGAAAAACAAGACAAAGATACTGATGATGATGATTTTTTTTTGGCAGTTTAATGTTTTTGAAAACAAACACACGCTCTCAGCTTTTATTTCTGATGGTGATGATAGGATAAGGTAACGGGCCGCCCTTTCCCAACATCGGCACAGATGTTTCCTGACTTTATTCACTTTGTGAAATTGTTCGGGCACTTTAAATGTGTCCTCGCCACCATCATCATCCCCGGTTGTGCTGACGCTGTCTTTTGATTATATAAGACTGTTTGCAATGGCTTTCTGTAATGTAAACTGTGTCATTATCTGTTCACAGCAAACGTTTACAGCTCCAGTCAGTCGAGACACTATCATTAGACATCATTTGATTGGAAATCACCAATAGCATCACTATGACTGTTGCACATGTGTTAGTGATAATAACTTTCTCATTCTTTTCAGTGTGCTCTTGTGGATCATTTCCCACATATTTAAACATGAGCTGCTCTTCCTCACTCGTTGTCATCAATGACATAATCACTGTGGGAATTTACTTTGTGGTTGTGTGATCTGAAATGACCTTGTTACTTGTTTTTCAGCCCTTTCATTCTGTAAGCGTCTATATAAACTCACAATGACGTCACACAAACATCTCAGGCCGGCCTGCACAGAATGTTCAGATGTTTTAGCTCGTATATATTACCACTTTTTCCCATGAATAAGTGACATTTTCTTATTTTTTTCCACACAGACCCAGATACTCAAAACCCAAACAAGAAGGGATGCAGTGACAGTCCATCCTGTGAGCTTTTGGTTTCAAACGTCTCATCGGTGCAGAATGACCACAGTTTCACCCAACAAAACACACTTTTTAACAAGGAGATCAGCTCAGGTATGATAGCTGGACTCTTTTACACGTATTTGAAAGTCAAGACTACAGTAGGAATAATTCTCATAAAAGTTGTGTTTTCTGTGTTATTCATTTACTTGGCAGATTTTTATTGCTTTTATTGCATTCAAGGCATGATTTATTTTTTAAATAATTAATACATGTTATGCATTCCTGGGAATTAAACCCCTGTCTCAGAGCTGCTAACACAGTTTCAGCTGTAAGAATGCTATTTACGGTCAAAAGGTCACATTTCACACCAAAGGTCAAATATATTGGAAGAAAATTAAGTCTAATAAGTAGAACTATTTATTTTAACAATAACAAAATATGGCAATAATTGTTTTATTCAAATCAGCCCAAATTAGTTTTTAATTAAGCAGTGCAAATTATGCAAGAATAATGTAGATATAAAATACAATTTAAAGGCATTTCTATATATATAAAGTATATTTTCATAATAAATATAAATACAGACAGACAGACAGACAGACAGACAGACAGACAGACAGACAGACAGACAGACAGACAGACAGACAGACAGACAGACACGACAGACGACAGAATCAGACAGACCGACAGACAGACAGACAGACAGACAAGAACATATAGACATACAGATAGACAGACAGACAGACAGACAGACAGACAGACAGAACAGACCAGACAGACAGACAGACAGACAGACAATAGATAGATAGACAGACAGACAAGACAGACAGACAGACAGACAGACAGATAGACAGACAGACAGATAGACAGACAGATAGACAGATCAGACAGACAGACAGACAGACAGACAGATAGACAGACATACAGATAGACAGACAGACCGACAGACATACAAACAGATAGACAGACCAGATAGACAGACAGACAGACAAATAGATAGATAGACAGACAGACAGACAGATAGACAGACAGACAGATAGACAGACAGATAGACAGATAGACAGACAGACAGATAGACAGACAGACAGACCGACAGACATACAAACAGATAGACAGACCAGATAGACAGACAGACAAATAGATAGATAGACAGACAGACAGACAGACAGACAGACAGACAGATAGACAGACAGACAGATAGACAGACAGATAGACCTACAGACATACAAACAGAGAGACAGACCGATAGACAGACAAATAGATAGATAGACAGACAGAGACAGACAGACAGACAGACAGATAGACAGACAGACAGATAGACAGACAGATAGACCTACAGACATACAAACAGAGAGACAGACCGATAGACAGACAAATAGATGATAGATAGATAGATAGATAGATAGATAGATAGATAGAATAGATAGATAGATAGATAGATAGATAGATAGATTGACGATTGATTGATTGATTGATTGATTGATAGATCCGATTGATAGATCGTATGGATGATTGGATCTCTTTGAAGAGCTTGACCTGTTTTTGGTCATCTTATAGTTTTTTCCCTGTAAACTGATGTCAGAAGTGGTGAATTGTTTGAGTGGTTGCATCACCAAAGTGGAAAATTACACTTGCAGGATACAAACAAAAGAAGAACGCATGCAGATAAAGGTGTAAAGCGAGCGTTCTGGCCCTCTGACCCTGTCCTAGCCCTTCTGTTCCTCTTCTGTGCTTCTCTTTCTGTGGACCTGCAGAGCGGCAGCACAGGCGAGTGGGAGGGAACAGCACAGCCACAAGAGGAGCAATTATTTTGGGATGAGATCATTGTTTGGCCCCGTCTGTTCACGCCTCTGGTCTTCTGAGGCCCGAGTGCTCTCGTTCTCCCTTCGCCACACACTCGTTCTAACATACAGGGCATTTGTGCTTCAGGACACAGCTGCTCAACAGCCCATGTGACCCGTGAAACTCACTGAGTTACAGCGCAGCGTTTCAGATGACAGACGCGCGTAACACATCCGTAATGTTAATAGGCTAAAGATCCGCTGCCATTCGTTTAGGAAATGGCCTTTGGATGTATATTTATTCTTACGTCCGTGTTGGGCAAACCCTCCATCTCTTGACCGATTGACGGAGTGTAGCATTGTAGCGTCGGGGATGTGGAAACGGGACTGTTTTCCCAAATTAAGGTGAATTAAAGAGGGGAATGTAAACACATCCTCTCAGCACTCTAAATTTATAGACCAATTAAATGAAACTAGATTTATACACTGCAAAAATGCTTTTCTTACTTAGTATTTGTGTCTTGTTTCCAGTCCAAATTTCCAAAAATTCTTAAATCAAGATCATTTACCATGAGTAAAATTACATAAGATATTATGTCTTGTTTTTGGGGTGGAATTAATCAAATAAATTGAGTTGATGCTTAAAAAAGCAAAATTATCTGCCAATGGGTGAGAAAATAATCTTAATTCAAACAGAAATAAGATTATTTTTCTTGCCACATTGGCTGATAATTTTTCTTGTTTTAAGCATCAACTCGTTTTATTTTGATTAATTTCCCCAGAAAACATGATATCTTACAGCATTTTACAATTTTAGTAAATGCATCTTGATTTGATTTTTTTTTGTATTTAAATGAAGTATCTACTCTTATAGAAAGATATTAATCCTTTTATTCAGCAAGAAAGGATGCATTAAGTTAAACAAAAACGACAATACATACTTAATGTTACAAATAAATGCTATTTCTATCCCTGAACAAAAATTCCCAGCTGTTTACGACTTTGATAATTATCAGAAATGCATCTTGACGGCAATTTATCATATTGTAAGGATCATGTGACACTGAAGACTGGAGTAATGATGCTGAAAATTCAGCTTTGATCACAGGAATAAATTACATTTTAAAATATATTAAAATAGAAAATGGTTATTTTAAATGATAATAATATTTCACATTATTGCTGATTTTACTGATTTTTTATAATATTTTTCTAATTTACTGAATTTTTTTTATCAAATAAATGCAGCCTTGGTGAGCAGAAGCCTTTTTTTTTTTCAAAAACATTTAAAAATCATAAATCTGTGGGATTATTTTGACCCGTTTCATCATCCAGCAAGTGAAAACTAACAGCTCAAGTATGAGGAAGCATTTCCTAATCAGTTTGCTAATTCACTCAAGAAGGACGCTGAAATGGCGCCAGGCACGCTGATGACATCTATAGCGATATATCATTTCCCAAACATGCGGTATGATTTATGATTTCATTTTTTGAAAAACAGACTATTGTTCTAAAGGGAAGCGGAAGAAACAAAGGCTTCGGCCTCCTGTATGAAGTCATCGAAACTAGGCGATAGAGCTGTTTACACAGGCCTCCAATATAGAAATACCTTTGAGCCTGTGGGAAGCCATTAAAAATAATGGCTGATCTTTTATTAGAAGTGACATCATATTATTTTTTTATCTGCACTGTGAGATCTTGCCAAGCATTGTGGTGTTTTTTTCCCCCTTTTGTCCACATGTGATGTGAATCTCCGTGTTTTTGATGTGAGAAAGATTTCGCTTTATACTCTTAAGACCACACATTTCTGAAAAATGTTAAAAACAAAATTGACGTGTCCTCAGCAATCAATCCCATCTGTCGGTGCGGGACGAATTATGAGGCGATGATTACTATTTAATATGTGCACTAGTAATAGTGATGGTGTCTTTAGCCATTATCCCAAGCTGTCTCCTTATATTTAGCCTGATTTGTTGGTTATATTGGCTTTGGAAATCACAGCGCTGCGTTTAGTCTTGTAGAAATGACAAGTTCATTTAACAATCCTTTCGTTGGTGGTGATGTGGGTGGGCTTTTTGAGGACCGCCAGTGGTCATACATTGTGTTCATACCAAATAAACATGTCCAAGGCTCGACCACCTGTTTTCTATTCGCGCGGTGCAAACATGGCCAGAAATGGTGCTTTCAAAAGCCTTATGCAACAATCCGTGCGCTCCAGCCAAAAGAAACCTTCGCTGCTCGTAACGGGACATCTGAGAAACAGCGAGCGCTCTCTCGATGATGTTTCTGAAGTGTTTCTGTAAGCCGAGACACGAGTAATCGCTGTTTTCTTCAGAAACAAGAACTTGTCTTCCCTCGGCGTGAAATAATAGCGAGTGACTGTGACTTCACACATGTGCTTTAAAGAACCCTTTAAAATCTATTTGCTTAATATTGTGTTTCCACAGTGCTCTCAGAAAGCTAAGCGAGCGTAAAATGGGCCTTAAGTGTCTCAACATGTGTTCATGTTTCAAACATTAACAATAAAGTGCAAAGAAAAAACAGAAAGGATGAAACTAACATGTGATCCAGGCTTAGTAGTTCAGAAATTGGTCATTTTGTGTGAAATTGGCATTTGTTTCGACCAGATTTTCTCCAATAATAGAAGCATTTAAAGCGATAGTTCACTTTGAAATCAATTTTTGGTATGTTTTATCTTACCTCAAGGGCATCCAAGATGTAGGTGTCTTTGTTTCCACAGTATTTTCAATTTTGATATTTTTAGGTCAAACCGTTCTTGTTTGTCAGTTATATAATGGAGGTCTATGGTCACCACCCCAAAGAGCATGCACAGAGAAGTCCAAATTAAACATGATTTAATGACTCGTAAATGTAAGTACACTTTGATGGCTTAAGACACTAAACAAGCCATTTTTATATACATCAACAGACAACATTGATTTTTTTCGTAACACGCATGAGAGATCACTTCGGTGCTTTCGCAAAAGTTACGGAACAATACTACTGTCAACAGTAGCAATAGTGTACGGCTAATGTGCCTGCCAGAAAGTTTTGGCACAAATCCTTTTACCAAACTCACTCTACTCCCTTCTCCCAACTTATATCAGATTTAAAAGGCATTTATTTTCAGAAAAAAAATAAAATAAAAAATAAATAAATATATATATATATATACAGCTATGGAAAAAATTAAGAGACCACTGCCAAATCAGCAGTTGCTCTGGATTTATTATTTATAAATAATAAATCCAGAGCAACTGCTGATTTGGCAGTGGTCTCTTAATTTTTTCCATAGCTTGTATATATATATGTTGAAAAGTGGAAATAACGTGTATTTAATATGATGGTCGGGGGCTTATTGTCCCAATCAGGCAGCATCCATTTAATAATTTTAATAAACATAATCTTTGAAACTCTATGTTATTATTGCATACTGTTTAATGCACAACAACACTGAGGTGCAAATAGTATCTGCCACTGTTTATAAGTATAAATTGCATCTAGCTACTATTCACACTTATTGCAAAGTAAATACTGCTATTTTTAATTAGTGTAAACAGCTATCGCTAAGAAAAATGCTATTTTTTCTTGGTGTAAATGGAATCTAGTTGTTATTTGAAATAGAACACTTTTTCTAACATTCTAAATGTCTTAACTGTCACTTTAGTGTTTCAAATCAGTCACTCATGAGGTTCCATTTCAATTAGTTGTAAGTGTTTGAACTCTAAAGGAAGCGTTGTGTGTTTGTGTCCCACAGGCTGAGGCGTGGATCAGAGCGAAGCTACGAGACCTGCGCGACGGCGGTAACGGACAAAAATGTCCTCTGACCGACTTGGAGGAGGTTTGCCAAACACTCCAGAGAGATTTGAAGGACTTTGAGAACACAGTCATACAACTCAACCAGGTGAGGACAAATCGTCTTCATTAGGACAGTAAGATTGATGAATCATCGTTCTAAACACGTCAGGTTTCAACAGGTTCCTCAGCCAAAATCAACAAAAAGAAGTTCTCCCTTTTGCAAATAAACCGCAAAACATTTACAAATTGTTATGGAAACAATCTTTTAATGATGACCCGTCAAAGCAATTTTTAACAGCTCAATTGTTACCAGACCTGTAGATCCTCAAAAAGCTCTTTGTGAGACATCCTGAAAATAAATGAAAAAATAAAAAAATTAAAAATTTCCCATGAGAACAGCTAAATTTGTCCTCTTTTGAAACTGCACATTGCAAAGAATTAACCTCTCCTGACACACATCCCTGGAGGGGTTGAAAACTGGAACTCCTGTTAGTCTAAGAGAAGGGGAACGAGGACTTGGGTGGATTTCAAGTCCTCTGATATGATTAAGCTGTTGTTTTAGCGGACTGTAAATCACCAGAATGTTCTTTTGTGTAATGCTGCTCAATGTTTGTGCAGATGGGAGAGCAATTAATGTGCAAGCTTAACCCGACGTCTGACCTGGTGAAGAAACAGCTGGGTCAGATCCGCGACCAATGGAACGCGCTCAAACAGACGGCAGCCAATCAAATCAAGGCGATGGGCAGAGCTAAGACTCTCCAGGAGTTTAACAAGAAGGTGGACATGTCTGGAGACGTGGATCAAAGAGAAGGTTGAATACATTACTAAACCTGATTATACTAATTCACAAAGACTTTGAATGGGATTGGTTTTGGATTTAGTCCTGAATCAGTAATATTAGTGGTTTATATAGAGAACATGGAGGGGATTCTGCTGTTAGGATAAATATATCACAGTCACGTTTCAATTCACCAACCAAAAGAGACAAAATATGATTTTGTGCATTTTTTAATGCAAAAAATATTATTTTATATTTAAAATGAATAAATAAATACAATTCTTCAGCCCATTTCATTTTTTAATTTTGCTTTGTGATATTATTTTCATGACACATTTTCAAACACATTTTCTACAAAATTCGTATTTATTGCACATACTTTAATGCATATGGATTCTTTACTTTTGAGCTTTTTTGAACATTCCTTGTATTTTTTTTAATTATGCTCATTAATATAGTACAGTTAAAGCACCCTGTAATAAAATTAGCCTTATTTTAAAGCAGTTCAACAAATACTAACATGATGTGCAAATATTTAAAAATGTATTTTTCAAATGACAGTAAATTTGTTTGTTGGTAATGAGAATTTTCTTTTGGTAAAATATCATTTAAAAAAAAAATTTTGACAGGTTTTGTGAGATTTACCTGCTGTTACTATTAATGAGTAAATGTGTAAATGAATAAGATTTGATTTATTTATCATTTCCCTTCATTTATTTAGTTTCAGTGCTGATCATGTAAAGTAATGATAAAAATAAACTTTAAAAAACAAAGTACTTAAGTTATAGTAACCATACAGAGAGTTGCTATCATTGAAAAAACATCAATGTGAAATTTACTTTAGTGAGCTAGAATTTTTACAATGAATTTTAGCATTTACCATGCTATATATTTATTTATGAAGCCATATACGTTTTAAAATATGTGTGATTTTGCTCATATTTTTCTTCACTCATTAATCGTCTGCCTGCTTTGCATCTGCGTTTAAGAAGCCGATGTGTTACTTAACAAGTCTGTTTTACATCTCACCATGGTAGCCAGGCTCATTTAGAGCAACAGTAGCCCTATTCAAAGCAAACAATCACTGGGCTACAACAATTCAGGGCTGTAAAGCTTTTATATGTGTCAGCAGGAGCGGGAACAATCGCTGGCCAACATCCTTGGGGAAAACACTGACAAGATGCAGCTTACCAGGAAGATACTGGATTTGAAACAGGTGGGTGATTCCAGACAACAACCGCAGAAATTGCTGCTAAACTCTCGGCAGGCATCAATTATCGGTACTGGAAAACAATTGGCTTTTTTGAGATAACATGTATGTTAGTAAGTGCTTCCGTTTATGCACACATCCCAGATTCACTAGCATCCTTCAAGCCAAATGAATCAGCCATTTGTGCTTCTAGGGTTGGGAAAATTAGACCATTGCCAAACATGTGATTCAAGCACCTGGTTTTACATGTGGCTGGGTTATTTCTAGGATTATTAGAGCTCTGGAAATCTTGTGTGCTTGACTTTCTTTCAGGATGAGCAGCTCTATCATAATCTTCATGAGGAGATCAATCATATGGCCATCAGACTGGAAAAACAGGGAAAGACTGAAAGGGAAGACCATCTCGAACCCGCAGGAAACACATCAACAAAATGTTAGTGCACATATTAATAATACATAAAAACATGATTACAGACCTTTAGAGTAATTTTTTTGTACAAACCTTTTCAAATTAATTATTGTAATATTTGGTTATTATATAAAAATATATGGTTATTATATATATATAAATATTTGGTTTTATATATATATATATATATATATATATATATATATATATATATATATAAATTTATAAATATATATATATATATATAATATATATTTATAAATGTATATATATATATATATATATATATATATATATATTTAAAAATATATATATATATATATATATAAACCCAAAACAAACTTTTTGCAAATGATCCTTATTAAAGTTACAAAAGTTATTCAGTCAAGAGCAATGAGTGTTTGTTCTCTGTTTTTTGTTATGTGATTAACATTAATGACAAGGACAGTAGTAAGAATATTAGGCTGCTGTCACTTTAAGAGCTAATGCATGGATCCAATATATTGTAACACGTGCATTTTATTTTAAAAATGTTTTTCTCAAATTTCTCCATCATGCCTATAAGTCATGTGATTCTCAGTTGATGTTGTCCACCTGAGTTGATGTCACTTTTTTTAATGACGTATGACTCGCATTTACTGGGGAATATTCCGTAATTGTATTACTTACATGCTTATATATATATATATATATATATAAAATCATTTTTATGTGTGGACTATCTAGGTGGCTAAAGGCTCAGTTCGCACTTGAAGGAATACCATGAGAATCTTCAGCTTGCCCTCGAAGTCTCATCCTTCTACCAGCAGGCCGATAATGTTGTCTCTTCCATCAATAACATGGTAATCATTTTCCTTCATATTTCCATCTATTTCAGTCCCACAGGAAGGCCATTATTCTGACTTGTCCTTTGATATGAATATACACCCCACTGCTGCACTGTATGTTGAGGTGCTTGATGTAATCCAATAATGTTATTTATGGTTTTGCTCCTTTTTTATCTTTTCATCCAGAGAAAAAGCCTCTCTCCAAGCAATGGAGTGGAAAACGGCCGAGACGGGGAAATTCGGGACATTGCCAGTCAAATCATGGTGTGCGATCCAAAATTCATATCCCGTTATAGCTACAGGATAGCCGTTAGTTCACTGTCCAACTGTCTGTCAAACAGCATTTTGATGCCTGTGTTTGTTTTGCTGTGTGGTTCCAGATGCTGGATGTGACCGTTTCCCAGCTATCCAACCTTCACCCGGCGCTGGCGGCCCGGGTCACACAGAAGCAGAGCGAGTTAAAAGACTGCCTGGGCCATCCTCCAGAAGACTCTCAGGTAACTCAAACCTCCATAGTTATAAACCACACAAACCCTATGGTGTCCTCTCGGGGACACAAGCCATTTCCCTCCTTAATGGGCAAACTGTGGGCTTTCCACAGAGCCGAAGGCACTTTCCACAATCCTGTTTTTGTAGCATTCGTATTCCCCTCCCACCAACCGTGTGGTGCACAGCCAGGGAAAACTGTTTCCAAATGATAATTAGATGCATATAAAAATGCGTGCTTTTTTCATAATGTCAGCTATTACCAATCGGAATCCCCTCCCGCTTAGCGTAATGCTTTACACCAAAACACGCCGTTTAATATACAATTTTGTTGGAAATCACTCTGTTTGTTTGTTTGTCTGTTTGATGCAGTTTTCCAAGTTTGAGCTTGTTTTGCGTTTTATTGCTCCATCATCTAAGGCGTCCATATTGATTTCATTGTCGTTTGAGGTCTAAAAGTCTGCGATTCCTGCTCCCGAGCCCAGTCAGCCATAATAAATAACGTGCTTACTGCGGAACGATTGCCATCTCCTCCGCGTGCTTTCGGTTGAGGATGAAGTATGTTTATTCCTGTAATTAGAGGAATTTATTCCTTATATTAAATTCATACGAGTTTATTTGGGCACTGCAGATGTTTAATCAAGATGAATTCATGGCAAAAGTTACCAAAGCTAAAATAACACACAAACAGCTCGTTCTGTTCGGTGAATGTAGTAAAAGTTCACAGGAACATTGGTTGAAATTAATAAAGACTGTATATAATAAAGAATTATTTAATATTATATTATACACTCTTAGAAGAAAAGGTTCTATATAGAACCTTAAAAGGTTCTATCAGCGTTACATATTTGGAACCCCTAAAATGTTCTATACAGAACCCATTTTAAGGGTTCAATAATAAGAACACTTTAGGGTTCTTTGTAACCAGGAAAAAGGTTCTATGGAACCCTATTCTTCATATATACAACCCCAATGAACCCTTTTTTCAAATAGTTTGCATTGATTAAACCTTAAATTCATGAATGTTTCACCGATCATTATTACATAATTGTATTTTAAATATTAAACAAAACAGTTGTATAAAAAAGTGCTGAAATTGTTTCTATTATATATTTTTTTGTATAATAATGCTGTTTCATACTATTAATTTCTTATGCAAAGCCAAATACCATTCACAAAGAAGAACTAGTGTGTATAATATAATATAATATAACATAATTTGTGTATGTACACTACCGAGTCAAAAGTTTAGGGTCGGTAAGATTTTTATGTTTTTAAAAGAAGTCTCTTCTGCTCACCAAGGCTGCAATTTTTTGATAAAAAATACACAAAAAACACAGTAATATTGTGAAATATTAGGACAATTTAAAATGACTTTTTTATGTTAATATATATTAAAATGTAATTTATTCCTCTGAAAAAAAGCTGAATTTTCATCATCATTACTCCAGTCTTCAGTGTCACATGATCCTTCACAAATCACTCTAAAATTATGATTTTATGCTCCAAAAACATGTATGATTATTATCCATGTTGAAAACAGTTTTTTACATTTTTATTTCAGGATTCTTTGATGAATAGAAAGTTCAAAGAACAGCATTTATTTAATTAGAATCTTTTCTAACATTATAAATGTCTTTACTGTAACTTTTGATCAATGTAACTCATCCTTGATGAATAGAAGTATTGATTTCTTATTTATTTCCCCCAAAAATAAAATACAAATTCTTACTGACCCCAAACTTTTTAAAGGGTAGTGTTTAATGTAACAAAAACTTTCCATTTCAGATAAAAGCTGTTCTTTTGAACTTTCTATTCATCAAAGAATCCTGAAATAAAAATGTAAAAAACTGTTTTCAACATGGATAATAATCATACATGTTTTTGGAGCATAAAATCATCATATTAGAGTGATTTGTGAAGGATCATGTGACACTGAAGACTGGAGTAATGATGCTGAAAATTCAGCTTTTTTTCAGAGGAATAAATTACATTTTAATATATATTAACATAAAAAAGTCATTTTAAATTGTCATAATATTTCACAATATTACTGTGTTTTTTTGTGTATTTGTTATAAAAAATTGCAGCCTTGGTGAGCAGAAGAGACTTCTTTTAAAAACATAAAAAAATCTTACCAACCCTAAACTTTTGACCAGTAGTGTATGTATACATGTGTGTGTTATCCTCCAAAAGTTTAGCATTTCATGCTTTAAATCCCTTGAATCTAGTTATTCCCATGTGTGTATTTATTTTAAGACATGATGTAGAGTGTTTAGTCATCCGTCTTAGTGGCTTCGTTTTAAAAAACATTTTGGAAGTTACAAATACCAGATGTGTAATCCGCTATCACCAGTCACTCACAGTCACTATATTAAATCTGCACAGAGTGACAGTAAACGAGAATCCACCGTCGACATAATTAGAGTCAGGGATGAAACTTGTGTTTTCTTGGCTCGGGTGTCCAGTGCTGTTGGCAGGTCGGTTTGATGGCTGGGTGTTTGTGTTTGTAGGAACGAAAAGGCAGCTCAACTACCCTCGTTAACCAGGGACAGCAGTGACCCTGAAACCTCCAGCCCAGAGACGCCCGGCAGCGTGGGAACAGACACACACAGGATTATGGGAAAGGAGGTTAAAGAGGAACAAAATCGTCTGAAGGGGTTTACGGTATGCAGTTATAATTGTACAATTATATTCACTCACTTTCTTATGTTGCTTGTTTTTCTTTGCTTCCTTTTTTTGGTGCTCTTGACGAGTGGAAATACATAAATGACAAAGGAATTTTCACGAGCGTTTTCACACAGTATCTCCCAAAACATGAAGCGTCAAGCTATAGACGTTACACGAGAGCGCTGCAGATTCATTGATTTCATTTGAACATTTGTGGAAGTGACTATATCACATTAATGTATTTGTGCAGTCCACAGCTAATTAAAATGATTTCCAAATAGTTTCTGATTAGAGTCGTCATTTTACTTGGCTGACTGTAGCGAAAACAAACAAACAAACAAAACTGCGGGATGAATAAAAAAAAATCTTAAAGTTGTAATAATGGATACTAAGCCCCTTTATGATACTTATTAAATATTTTGTGCAAATTAAATTATAAATGATTAAATTATAAAATTGCACTTGCAGGTGATGCTGTTTGTTTTGAGACCTGTTTTTAGCTGGGTTATTTTAATATTATTTATATACTATTATAGTATTTATTAGGGCTGTCAAACGAATTAATACGTAATCCAAAATAAAAGTTTGTGTTTACATAATATATGTGGGTGCACTGTGTATAATTATTTATACATATATATATATATATATATATATATATATATATATATATATATATATATACAATACATATATACATATATATACACACACTTATGCTTGTATATATTTAATAAATATTTTCATGTATATACTGTATATAGATTTTATATATAATTTATATTATATATAAATATAAATATTTTATATATAAATAATATTATTTTCTTAAATATACAAGCATGTGTGTGTATTTATATATATATATATATATATATATATATATATATATATATATATATATATATATATATATATATATATACAGTGCACCCTCATATTTTTACGATAAACACAAACTTTTACTTTGGATGCTTTAAGTCGGCAATTAATCGTTTGACAGCCCTAAGTATTTATTCATATTTTGAATTGCTGTTTTTTATATTTTTTAGTTTAAGTTTTAGTAATTTTGTTATGTGCTTTAATAATTTTTATTAGTTTTCAGATTTAAATATATATATTTTTAGTTTTAAGTTTTAATTTATTTTTATTTCAGTTTTAGTCATTTTAGCACTTCAACTTGCACTTATTTTAGTTAAAGCTGCCAGTCATTTTTGGTTAAAAAGTTATCCTAAATAAAATTAAGCAAGTACATAACCAGCCAGTGTTCAAAACTCTCTGCTTGCCGTATGTAAAGTTCACAACCCATGTAAAGTTAATAATTTCATGAATGACTGCAATTGCAGATTTCGAACAGAGATGTCGACAAAGAAGGAAAAGCTACGGACTGCAGCTTTAAGTGTAGGGCTACGTTTATCATATAATATTTATATTTTATGTTACTTCAGCTTTATTTCAATGAAAACTTTTTTAATAACACAATTTTTTTTACTGCTTGATGCTGAAAGGGCGATCAGAACTTTTCCATAATTACATAACAACCGCTGAAACACGAAGTGAGCATTAATTCCTCTATAGCATAGAGTGGATTCTGTGCAGCAGTCGCTTGAGTTTCGATCTGTAAATGACCTCTGACACGTCGAGTCTGGCTCCTCTTTCAGACACACAAATACACTTAAATGCAGTCATTTAAGTAGCTAAATGTGAGGCTCCTCTTTTCCTGCTTGTCGGTTTGGATGGTATGCAAATGAGTCAGTTTCTGTAATTTATTTTATGACATCCTCTCTATCTAACAAAGCCCCGTTGTCTGTGAGACACCACATTCAGGAAAAGCTTTTCAAGGTGTTATTGACACTGGCACGACGCATCTAGACGTTTCCATGAAGGATGACGCGCTTCGATATGCGAGAGGGCAAAAACAGGCCACATTCTCTCTCAAAACTCACAAATCTACAAGTTGACATTATGGCTGAAATGACACCTTTTGGACGTAAATAGAAGAAAACACTCATTAATAAAACCATTTGTTATATCACAGGCCATCAGCGCTGAAGAAGAGCTTCAGTGTGTGATTATCTTGGATGTTTTTCCTTCCTTTCTTATTTTTCGGGTCATTTTGTTTTTTTTAAGAAATTAATACTTTTATTCAGCAAGGATGCATTAAATTGATGAAAAGTGACAGTAAAGACATTTATAATGTTACAAAAGATAAAATAAACACTGTTCTTTAGAACTTTCTATTCACAGAATCCCGAAAAAATAGATTATAAAAAATATAATGTGCAATAAATCAGCATATTAGAATAATATCATGTGAAGAAATACAAATATGTGAATATGTGTTATACATAAACGACCATATTACTACCATGGTAAATCTCCAAATAACTGTGCTATTACTATATGCATTTAACAAGTAAAATAGTCAAAAATTTAAGCTTGAAAAGCATGAAATATATTAAAACGTACCATATAAAAACTAAATATTTAAAAACGTACTGTGGTTGTACCATGGTACAGTTATGGTACAAATGATATTACTGTAGTACTTTAAATTTTACTTTGGTACTGAAAACACCCGTATTTGACATGCAGATATTCCTCTTCCCACTATTTCATGTATTTACTTCAACTGATAGTGTCAAAAATGAAGTAATTTCCAGTAAAACATGACTTGTTTGGTCCAGTTGCACCATATTGTCTTAAGCTTTGACTAGTTTAAATTGTTAGATCCCAACATTTCATCAGGTGGTTGTCTAGCTTTGGTTTCATTGAATGCTGGTGACCGTCCTTGGCTGAAACAATGGCCACTTGTGTCAGTGCTGGTAGCAGAGGTTACCTGGGTGTATCGTGTACTAGGATCCGCGCTCATTACTCTTTATGGAGACTTTTACTGGAAGACACAAATCCCCAAAACTAGCGAGATGCCAGATGGCACCACCGGTCCGAATGCTTCTAACCGAAGTGCTCTCAAAACACACATACACTGCAAGTGTCCCGTTGTGCATGCTTAACTTTTGTGCATGCTTAAAAATTGTGCAGGACTTCAGTTTACTTGAAAATATTTGTAGAAAGAGACAGTTTGAGCCTTAGAAAACTGCTGAAACGGTGAAAGCAGCCTGATATGCGTTGCTGCTTTAACCCTGTAAAGCTGACTGGATCATATGATATGTGATCATTTGATATGTGAATTTATTTTTTTATTTTGCTTTTTATTGAACATGAACATCAGTCAAAAATTAAGTGTTAACAGTGACATTTTTCAGTCTTTTCCCCTTTATCCAGCTTAATGCACCCGTTTCCAGCAAAAAAAAAAACAATAATAACAATAAATAAATAATAATAGTAAATAAAAATAAACTGAAAATACAAAATAAATAAATAAATAGAATATAATAATAATAATAATAAATATACAGAATAGCACAGATAAAAGGGAAAATAAAAACAATTACAAGCCTCTAAATGTATCAGACATGATCAAATCTTTGCTGAAAAACCCATTGACACACAATCTTGTACTAATGCTGTCCGTCTGATTGATTACGTTTAGACTCTTTTTAGCAGGTAAAAGCCTTTTAGGATAATAGTAGTTTCACCTTCATCTCGTTCTTCATGTGTCTTTTTGCTGTGAAATCTTGATTTTTATAAAGTAAATGTAAGAATAACTTAGTCATATTTCAAAATGAACACTTACTGGACTGAAGCAACTTAGCTTAAATATGACTTTAAATATGAGTATCAAATATGTTTAAATATGAGTATCAAATATGTTTAAATATGAGTATCAAATATGAGTATGAGAATATGATAATGCAGGCTTTTGACTTTTGAAGAAGGTTTTATATCATCCATAGCTCAATTGCATTGCATTATATGTTATAAAACCAAACTTTATCATCTTCTAAGACATTATTGTCAAGATAATATGAGTGACGACTGATGTTTTATATACAGTATCTGCTATGTTATAAAATCTAAATCTTACTAATTTACATTACAAGCATCAGAATTTCTTCTTATTTTTTGTACCATATAAATATCAAGCATCTGCACCAAATTGCATATTTTTCTTTAGTTTGAAAGTGTTTTCCCCCTACATATATTTACTACATCATACTGTATGAACCATAAAGCTTGATGCATAAAATGTGATTTAATTACAATAGAAAGTCATATGCAAACTTTATTAAGCATTATTTCATATATTACAGCCTTACAATTCCTAGACTTGCTTACATGAACCAAAACTGACACATAGCTGTTACTATATATTATAGACGCACGCAGTGTGTGTGTATCTGCTGGTGATAATGCAATGAGGCACAGCTTTGATTAATTAGTGAACGGCATATCAGAGGCAGATAAGTACGGAAGAAGAGGCCTGTATTCTGACTAATGTTCTCCCAGATGCTATATGAGGGAGCAATTGGCTGACATCACTCCTGAGTTACACTGAAGCGAGACGTGTCTGAGAGAAGATAGACGAACAGCTGAATGAAATTGAAACAAACACCTAGCTCTAATTGGGATCAGCGCTGGAACAGGCCATTGGAAGGCGGTCTGTGACGTAATGCACAATTCCTTGCGTTTGCGATACATGAGAGGAAAGGTGCTGGAGTTTATACAAAAGCCTGGATTGCATCTGGAAGTGCAGGGACATCTGTAATGGTTATACAGTATGTTAAATTACACCACGCTTGTACTCGAAACGCTTCACGCTCGCCAATAGCATGATAACGTGCGATCTGTGCGATTGGACTTGAGGCTTCCAGTCTTTGAGTAGCGCGTGTTTATAAATGCTATTAAGCCTTGTAAATTCCTGCTCTCCAAATGGCACTTTCTCAGGCGACTGTTTCTTTCTTCTCCAGGCATCATGTGTTCTCTCTCTCAAACTCTGACTCACCCTGAGCTCATTATCAGAGAAGGCCCGGCGCTGCCATGAAGCAAACGGGCCTATGGGCTGCAGTGCATTAAAACTCATTTCATCTAGGCGGAAACACTGCTTTAAAAAACGTGTTCATAGCATCTTTTTTTGTTGTTGTCGACTCCGGGGCTTTGTGTTTCCATCCCCTGTCAACTTTGCACCACAAAGTCACAACACAAAATGAAACATCAATCTCCAAAAATGACCAAAAAAAGCACCATGAAAGTAGTCTGTCTATCTGTCTGTCTGTCTTTCTTTCTGTCTGTCTGTCTGTTATGTCTGTTGTCTGTTGTTTGTGTGTCTGTATATTGTGTATCTGTCTATCTGTATATTGTTTATATGTCTGTCTAACTGTCTATCTCTCTGTCTTTCTGTTATATCTATCTTTCTCTTCTGTCTGCTCTGTTGTCTATATGTCTGTCTTCTGTCTGTCTATTTGTTTGTCTGTATGTCTGTATATCTTTCTTTCTGTCTATCTGCCTGTCTGTCTGTCTGTCTGTCTGTCTATCTGTCTGTTGTCTGTCTGTTTGTTTGTTTGTCATGTGTTATCTCTTTGTCTGTATATCTATGTGTATGTCTGTCTATCTTTCTTTCTGTCTATCTGTCTATCTGTCATCTGTTGTCTGTCTGGTCTGTCTGTATGTCTAACTGTCTATCTCTCTGTCTTTCTGTATGTCTATCTTTCATTTCTGTCTGTCTGTTGTCTGTCGTGTATGTCTGTCTTTCTGTCTGTCTGTCTATCTGTCTGTCTGTTCTGTCTATCTTTCTGTCTATCTGTCTGTCTGTCTGTCTTTCTGTCTGTTGTCTGTCTATCTGTCTGTCTGTCTGTCTGTCTGTCTGTCTGTCTGTATGATACTGTCTGTCTGTCTGTCTAACTGTTATTATCTCTCTGTCTTTCTGTCTGTCTGTTGCTGTCTAGTGTCTATATATCATTGTTGTTGTCTGTATGTCTGTATATATATATATCTGCATCTGTTTATTGTCTGTATTATATATATATGTGTGCTGTGTATTATTATATGTTATGTATGTCTGTGATATATATCTGTATCTGTTGACTGTTGATCTCTGTCTATCTGTCTGTCTGTCTGTCTGTATGTCTGTCTGTGTTTGTCTGTCTATATGTCTGTATATCTGTCTGTCTGTGTATGTCTGTCTGTCTGTCTATATGTCTGTCTATCTGTCTGTCTGTCTGTGTGTACTGTCTATCTGTCTGTATTTCTGTCTGTCTATATGTACATGTTGTATGTATGTACTGTCTGTCTGTTATTGTCTGTACTGTACTGTCTGTCTGTCTATATCTATCTGTCTATCTATATATCTATCTATCTGTCTATATATCTATATATCTATATATATATTGTCTATCTGTCTGTCTATCTGTCTGTCTGTCTGTCTGTACTGTTCTATCTGTACTGTCTGTTCTATCTGTCTGTCTGTCTGTCTATATTGTCTGTCTGTCTGTCTATCTGTATGTCTGTATTATATGTCTGTCTATACTATTGTCTGTATATATTATTGTATTGTCTGTCTATCTGTCTGTCTGTCTGTCTGTATTATCTGTCTGTTGTCTGTTCTATCTGTCTGTCTGTCTGTCTGTATGTCTGTTCTGTCTATCTGTCTGTCTATCTGTCTTGTCTATCTGTCTATCTGTCTGTCTGTGTCTGTCTATCTGTCTATCTGTCTATCTCGTCTATCTGTCTGTCTGTCTGTCTGTCTGTCTGTCTGATCTGTCTGTCTGTCTGTCTGTCTGTTCTCAAGCCTTTATCCCCACACACTTTTCACTCAGTTACACTTCAAAATATTTTATATGTTTCTCTATTTGAATGTAGGCCTATTGCAAAATGTGATTTATTCCTGTGATGCAAAGCTGAATTTTCAGCATCAAGTGATGTTCTGATTATTAGAGTATCGTGTTGTTCATTGTTTATGTAATGAAAAAGGAGCTTCTGCTGAAGACATGATGGCGAGTGAGAGAATAATCATTTTCCCGTCTTGGCTTCGGAGCTGGAGCCTGTTTAACAGCTGCTTACTGTAACTTTCCAGAAAAAAAGTATTCCCTTTCTTTCTGGGATTACATCCACACTGTCCGCACCTTTAACCACACGATGACATTCAGACTCAGGCTATCCCGCCAACCACGCAGTTCAGTGACGCCTCGATGTCACGACAGTACCACCTGTGTGTTTCACACAATCACACAAGGATCCTGCTCTAGCTGTGTGTGTACCTTGTGTTTTCCTTCACAGCGAGTTTGGGTTCTTGCCACAGTCACATTTGGCTTGCTTAGTTGGGTTTACAACGTTTCATTTCTTAATTGACAAATTTTGCAACATCAACACTGAACTGACTTGAGTTGATTGATGACACTAATGTCTTCTGTAGATCTGAACTGAACTGGTTTCATAATTGATGCACTTTGCTCAGTTATTGAACTATTGTCTTGCTTGACAGCAGCATTTGACATTTCCAAAGTTGTAAACGTCATATTTAATGTTTGCATCATTGATTCTGTTATTTTCCTGTCTATTACTGTGAAGCTGCTTAACACAGTCTGGGACGTTTGCCACCATAGCTATATTTAAAACAATAATATCTTAGTAAAAACTAAGTAATATTGTCAAACTATCACTTGAAAGCTTACAAACTCTCATTTTCATGTTTTGTGACTCATTGTCTAAATAAATCATAGAGGAGCAGTAATATATTAATTTGCATCAAGAATATTTTCATGCTAATAAGGTGTGTTCTGACTTTTATTTTGAGATAGCGATGAACATGAAAAATCAAGAAAATTGGTAGTAACCTAAGTTTGTGTTTATGCCAAGAGTTCAAAAGGTAACATCCTTTGTATATTTTTTAAACATTTCCTCAAAAAAATTATAGAAAAAAATGACTCTCCATTTGTGATGTGGTGGCAGAGCTATAATGCCTTCCTCATGTCTTTTACGTGTTTGTTAGAGGTTGAATTCAAATCATCTACTGCCAAACTGCCCATTCTACTTCTAAATAGGATGTTTACTTCATAAATTGTATGACAATTATAAAAATATAAGGTTTGGATCACTGAAACCATACATGGAAACGCCCTTATATGGGCAGGAAGGGAGCTCGAATGTCACCTAGTGAAAAAGTGTGGTACTGCACTCAAACAAAATCAACTGAAAGCTCATTTTTTGAGATATCAACCTTAAATTTGGAACACAACTAGTTTATATTTTTGATTTTCTTGCAATTTTAGAGTAAAACATTTAGTAAAATATACAATTGATATACAAAATAATACAAATATTTAATAAAAAAATGTAAAATATTTTTACATTTACACAAACTTTTAGAACTTTTTGTTTTTCTATTTCACTACATATCAATTCAGATGCTTAAATTTAACATTTTAAAGTGTCTTCTTTAAACAAGACACACTAACTCACTCGATGTACTTTGATGATGTCTTTATTTCCTTTCTGGGCAAGGACAGTACACCGTACATACATTTTCAATGACGCTCTCGGACAAATCTAAAATATCTTAAAAGATGAACGGAGGTCTTACATCGACATGAGGGAGAGTCATTAATGACATCATTTTCATTTTTGGGTAAACTAACCCTTTAAGGGCTTAAAGCACTATATAAATCAATCTGACTTGACTTCACAGGGTGTGAGAGACGCCGTGCGCTTCGGGAAGCCTTCAGACGGCGTGGAGATCCCAGCACGGGCCTGTGCCAGCGATATCATGCTCAAACTCCAGACAGCCACTGAAAGGTGACATTTAGCATTGGGTTTTTCTCTTTTCGAACATTTTTGCACTCAAATTCAGAAGAAGCATGTTAAATAGAGGTCCTGTGTTTGACTTTACAGCGGGAACACGCCGAGGCCCGAGTCCATCGGCCACCCACCGCTCCACACGCAACTCCAGAAGTTCACCGTTTCTGCAGACAAGGTGCCCATTTATTACTGGTCCATTACACAATCCTTACACAATCATTTACGCTTCGAAAACACCAACTGTGTCCAATCGGACAGAACAGGGAAGCTCTTCCAGCCGACATCAGCAAACCTCCCTTCACTGTGGTTTAACTGGGAGTTTGGATTCCACCTAAATAAACTCATGAAAGGTTGATGGATGGGTTTTTTACTGAATTGGTTGAGGATTGTGTGTTTGTTTGACACCGGTGTTGAGTCTCCGTGGGTGTGTGTGTGACTTCCAGGAATTGTTCTGGCTTGAAGACCCAGTCAGCGGGTTCTGAACCCTGTCTGGCGCTCGTTGCCAGTGGTTCAGAGGTCAGCCAGGTCTAAATATGGATTTATTCTCTCTTCTGTTGGAAATATATCTTCATATTTTTCCATGGGTTGTGACGCCTCGGTCCTGCTGAAACCGGTCAGACATAAACATTGGTGTGCACTTGGCTTCACAGTGGAGGAATCAAGCAGGAAATTCATCCATATCAATGAACTAATAATATTATTTTACTGATAAATATGATAAAATGAGGATTTTTAGCAATTGTAATGATAAGTCATTAATCATAATGAAAATAAATGAGAAATATCAATGACAAATTGATAATTATTTTTAAAGTTAATTAAATTATTATAACAAATTAAATTATACTAAGTTTAGTATTATTATTGTTATTATTATAAATTATATTTATAATTATATATATATATATTATTGTTATATTATTAATGATTATTAATGAACTATAATTAGAATTCATTATTATTATTATTTCACTATTATACTGATTAACAAATAAATTAGAAATGTCACTTAGAAATAAGACTTAATTAAATAAATTATTTAATACATATTATCTCTTTTTATTTTACTGATACATATGATAAAATAAAGATTTTTAACAATTGTAATAATTAGAATTATTTATTAGAAAATATAAAGTACTTTTTAAAAATGGTTGTTCTAGTGGTAAATAATATAGGTTTATATCATAAACCTATATTATATGTGTGCTGTGTCTTATGATTGTGTTGTTAGCTTAGCAACATGCTAATGTACAACTATTGGAATCATTGAATCAATAAAGTTGCGTCTTCTGTTCAGTAGTAGTCAGCTTTCAGTGTCATGTGTTCATATTCTCCATGTTTTCCACAGACTCTCTCCTGGCTCAAAGACAGCGTTGCGATGGCCACTCAATTGTGCAGTTTGGTTCGAACCGAACGGTTTCGACGCAGCCAAGAGACGCCAGGCTTCACTGGAGCAAGAGATCCTGTCCAACACAGCCAGGATAGAGCTGGTCAAGAAGGTGAGCGCAGTGTGTGTGTCAGTGCTGATCACGGGTTGTTGGGCGATAGTGGAAATATTAGCTTTTGCACCGATTATCGGTATCGGGTTAGAATTGACTATAGCATGAGGAGATGATGGAGCGCTCACAGGAAATGCTCAGTTGTCTTATTAGTAAGGAGCGTTTGTGTCCGTCAGGAGGGTCACGGTCTGGTGAGGGCTCAGCATCCGGGCAGCGTCAAGATCCAGGAGTTTCTGAGTCAGCTGGAGGTCCTGTGGGACGAGCTGAAGAGAAGACATGAGAGGAACGGTCTGGTCCTGAAGGTCTCAGAGGAACTCAACTGCAGGGTACAAATATTGTGTCTTTGAATGTCTGGGATGGCATGCCTTCTGGTTTTGAATGAAAGTAGTATGCACGAGCATTTTATTTTGCTTGGCATGCAAGGAATGCCCAGAAAAACATGCATCTAGAGCGCATGGTGTGGAGTACTGTATCCCATAATGCAATGCCTGGGATAAAGAAAATTAAGAAAATTCGGTTCTGCATAAAGAAAATTAAGCCTATTTTTAATGGCATCAAGAGTTAAAAAACATTTAATCTTTATATATATTTGTGTATGTATTTATTTATGCATTTAAATGATATATTTAATTTATGCTGATAAACTAAAAAAATCTAAATAAAAATCAATTGCATTGCTATTGTTGACAGTTAATATTGTAATATTTACCTTATTACTGTTATGATAATGTAATGGAAATTACAAACTCAAGATGCACTTACAGTAATAAAAATAATGTCACAATGCAAAACTTGTTTACATATAACACAAATAACATACAATGACAGGCAAATATTTACACTTTGTAAAAGTGTACTGAAAAAGAAAGGGCAAAAATTTTATAAAATTGAATTGAATAAAATAAAAATAAAAAACACTACAACATATTTGTATGATTTTAATCTTTTGGACTCATTATTTCATTTTTAGTGCCATAAGATAATATATTTTACACACAAACACAAATCTATTGTTAACAAAGAAAGTAACATTAAGGGGACAAAAAAATAAAGTAAATAATAACATAATTAAATTAAAAACACTAGGACTATATCATTGGACTGTCAAAAGTTAAGATATTTTACACAAAAAATAATTAAAACAGAAGTATAAACATACATAAAATATATATTTTTTATAAAATAAAATAAATCAATATTAAAAACACAAGGACATATTTGTATCCTTTAGACTCTTGAAAGATATTCTACACACACACACACACACACACACACACAAAATATTTAAAATGCAAAATAACATAGCAACTTTGTGATTATTTGGTAATTGTAAATTGTAATGTGAACTTGTCTTGCACTTTATGTAAAGCTGGTTTTAAATGGTGTGGTCAGGTGGTGCGGATGCTGCAGGCGTTGGCCAGTCTGGAGGCCTGGTTAGAGGCGGTGGAGCTGTCCATCACACAGGCGTCTCTGGCCGGAGACCCCGAGTCTGTGAGCGTGGCAGAGCAAGAGACCGGTCAGCTGGAGCAGGAGCTGGAGGCCCGAGGACAGGAGCTGCACAACCTCAGGCAGGAAGTCCATCATCTGAGCAAACAGAGACATCTTCACACTCAGCTGCTTCCAGCTCGAACTGAAGGACGTGGAGAAGAAGTATGTGCTGTCAGTTCAGGATGCACACATGATAATGATGTCCATTCTGTCCATTTTATCATGAAATTCAAACAATAAATGGCATTAAATGTGACGTGACAGATCGCTGTAGTGCCGGCAGTGCAACTCAAAAATTAAGAATATCGTGCAAAAGTTCATTTATTTCAGTAATTCAATTTAAAAGGTGAAACTAATATATTATATAGACTCATTACATGCAAAGTAAGATATTTCAAGCCTTTATTTGTTATAATTTTGATGATTATGGCATGAAAACTTGTTCACAATATTCTAATTTTGAATTTGGGGTTTTCATAAGCTGTAAGCAATAATTATCAAAATTATAACAAATAAAGGCTTGAAATATCTCACTTTGCATGTAATGAATCTATATAATACATTAGTTTCACAGTTTAAATTGAATTACTGAAATAAATGAACTCTTGCACGAATATTCTAATTTTTCAAGTTTCACATGTAAATGGAAATGGATGTATATTCTTTCAGGTTCAGCAGTGTGCCAAATGGCACTGACCCAACAGAGCTCCGAGCTGAAGGACACGCGGATGCTCACCGAGTTCCTGGGAGAAGGTGGAGTCTGAGGAAAGTCACTACAGCACCGTGGGACAGGTTTCGAGTTTTCCCAGTTCACGTACACTTGTGCAATTGGCAGACGCTTTTATCCAAAAGCGACTTATATTGAGGTGTACATTTGATCAGTTCATGCATATCCTGGGAATCGAACCCATGACCTTGCTGTTGAATAAAAATATATCGGGCACCATATCGGTATTGATAAATGTTCATTATTAATGTTATTGTTATCAGCCAAATAAAAAAATATTTGGCCAATATTTTAAAGCCGATAAATAATGGATTGTTTCCTTCAGTTGAGACGCTTTCAGATGTTTGCCAAGATGGGTTTGAATTGCTTGAAATATGATTGGAAATGTCTAAAAAAAGTGCAACGTGCAGCGCAAGTCTATCATATAGGCTACGTAAAATTATGAGTTATACTACTTATAATTGTAATCAGGCTATCAAAGATTATATAAAACTTGTATTTAGATCAATCAGCGGTTATTGCCTTTTAAATATCGGTTATTGACTTTCAAATATCGGTTATCGAGCTTTCAAATATCGGTTATCGACTTTCAAATATCGGTTATTGACTTTCAAATATCGGTTATCGACTTTCAAATATCGGTTATCGACTTTCAAATATCGGTTATTAACTTTCAAATATCGGTTATTGACTTTAAATTATCGGTTAATGACTTTTAAATATCGGTTATCGACTTTCAAATATCGATTATTGACTTCCAAATATCGGGTTTATTGACTTTCAAATATCGGTTATTGACTTTCAAATATCGGTCATCGACTTTCAAATATCGGTCATCGAACTTTCAAATATCGGTTATCGAACTTTCAAATATCGGTTATCCTGAACCTTTCAAATATTGGTTATCGACTTTCAAATATCGGTTATCGACTTTCAAATGTAAAGAATTTTCGGTTATCGAATTGCCATAATGTTCCTATCGGTTTCTTTCATTTATAATTATTATTATAATTAATAATATTATAAAATAAGTATATGATTAGAATGGCATGGTCGAACCAATCATAATCGAATTCCAGAAATCTGCATAATAACGTGAGACTCATGTTAGTCTATTCTTTTGGTTTGATTTGCTAGCTGTTCTTATCAGAAGACTGATTCTTTATCCTCCTGTCTCTCCTGCAGCCGCTGTGCAGTGAACTGGACTCTGAGACCGTCTCTTCTGGGTTTACCAGGGAATCGACCAGGATGAGCCCCTGATGGAAGCCCTCGGAAACCCTGTAAAGGAGCTCAGAGAAGCCGTGGAGATGCTCAATGATACAGCGCGAGAGCGGGGCCGTTCGCAGTCACATGACCAGAGCATCCAGGAACTGCTCACCAGGGTGTGTAGAATCAGGAATCAATTATATCAGATCTACTTTTTTAATTTTTGTGTTAAGGCAGACCTGGCATTCTGCATAAGCATAAGCGTTTGTTCTTCACGGCACTATTTATCTCCTCCTCGTTTCCCAGCATGCCATGGTGTGTGTGCGCGTGGATCAGTGTGTGCAGCGCTGTGCTGAACTGGCCATAGATGTGCTAGAGATGGAGAGTGAGATAGCTGTGAGGTGTGAGCCGAATTGAATGTGGTCTGGATGTTCCTGCAGGAGTACCAGGACCAGCTGGAGGTACGGCAGACTCTGAACACTAATGCAGGACTTCCATAGAAACATGTTGCAAAGCAAAAGAGTTTAGGGTGAATCTCACTAGTAGTGGGAAGTTCGGATCATTTCACTGGTTCTGATCTTTGTAGTCTCGTTCAGGCAAATTGAAAATCGAGTCATTTCGTTCATCTTTGCCTCATATTCTTTTTCCTGTAATGCAAAAAAAAAATAATAATAATAATAAAAATCTGCCACTAATTTTATAATTTTTACTTAATGCAAAATAATTCTATAGTTTAATTTTAAATTTTCAAATTTTTCTTTTAATTTCAATCATTTTATCCCTTAAAATCTCACATTTGAACACTAAAATGACTTTGATGATATTATGCGTTTTTCCTTAACAAAATTCTTAAATCTACACCTTTGCCTCATTTAGATACTGCAGTTCTATGAATATGCAAATGAGCCCCGCCTCCATCTCACTCGCTCAGCTCAGAGATCCACTGGTTGGCAATCACATGTTGATCTGATTGGTTACAAGGTCGTTTGTGAACGCTCAGAAACACCAGCAGCGATTTCAAACTTGTTTCTTGACTGTCTTTGGTTCACTGCAGTTTTTAAGGAGAAATACTAGTTCAACTTATGAATTTACACATGCTTTGTCTTAAAGCATATTAAAAACACCATATAGACACATAAACAACATTAAAAGCTAGATTTACACCACATACCACAGGGGGAGGTTAAATACTTATATATACTTATATAAAATCTTGCATTAAAAATTAAAAATGATTAAAAATAGGCTTTATATATATATATATATGTATATATATATATATATATATATATATATATATATATATACTGTATATATTTTTGTATACTGTTTTATACCTAGAAACTTTTTCTCAATTATCATGAAAATTAGCACAAATATCTTTTAGATTTATTATTTCTATTATTATTATCACAATGGCATTGAGTTGAAATTCTATTATGTGAAACCAAAGAGACTATGGGGTGATATGAGACATGAAACTTGCATAGAGTTAATAACACAGTTTAGTATCATCAATACACAAATATAAATTATATTATTATAAAAAATATTATTACATCTGCAAAATATAAAAATCTTAAAAATAGAGCTGTTTTATTCATACATATTTTTGTGGTGAAATGTGACCTGAATATGTCTTTGTGAGATTCACCTTTTTGTGGGGCTGTTCTATTTTTCAACAGAAGTCATTCCAGACAGCAACCAAGTGTTTTTGTGAAACCATACCACACCGAAAGCACTTACTAGAGAACGCGCTCTTGAGAACAGGAAGCATCTTGTTTGCCGGGACTCTGTGACCTCGCAGTGTGTTGATCAGATGGAAATGGCTTTCTCCCTTTTGTTTTAGCACATTGTTTCTAGAATCTGTTTCCTGTTGTGGTTGAAGTTTGACATGCACTCAGACCCTTGCTTCGTTCAATAGATGTTAATGAAGTCAGTGAGCCCACACATGACTTCATTATCCACACAGGACTCCATTGTGTGAGTGTTTTGGCATTTATGATGTGCATTTGTATGTCAGTGGATTCATTTGTGACTGCAGCATTGTGCATTAGGGGGTGCTTTTCAATGCAACCTCAATAGTGTGCATAACACAAACACACACATCTGTCTGGAAGCCCCAAAGCGCAAGAAATGACCTAATGGCTCATACTAAAATAGTTTGACGCTCATGCATAAGGCATCTGACAATCTCTGTTTTGCAGGCGCAGATCTGAAACACTTGATTCTTATTAAGCCTTTAACGCTTTAAATTACATTCAGAAACACTTTCAGGGATGCCAGCATTGCATATGTAAAGCATATGGTTCCTTTTAGGGTTTATACTGCCTAAATAGCACAGGTTGAATAGCATTGTGAACTCACACATGGGTGTCTTTTCTGTCTCCAGGCTGAATACGGGGTCTTAAAGGAGGAGGTCGATGCCATGAAGAGTCTGGCGAGCCGTTTGTCAGATGTTTGTCCGGAGAGGATGAACGCTGTAGGATCTGAGATTCAGAGCAGTCTGCATTCCTGGAAGAGCTCGGGAAAAGTGTGTCTGAAAACAAGGAGAGGCTCCTGCAGTTTGGGCACCTGACGCCATTTCTTCAGGAACTACCTGGCT
The DNA here is from genome assembly GCA_030378365.1 of Hybognathus amarus. NCBI lineage: Eukaryota > Metazoa > Chordata > Actinopteri > Cypriniformes > Leuciscidae > Hybognathus > Hybognathus amarus. The sequence goes on from JAQIUQ010005453.1 coordinate 58,112, forward strand.
ATGATGTAAGGAAACAATGAAACTATTAAACAAGACTGTTAAGAGTAAAGATTTACCTCACAGGAACATGTCCAGGTCATAATTCACCCCAGAATCACCATCCATCAAGACTATCAATCTGTCTGTGTAAATGCATCTAAATGCCCCTTCAGATGCAACTTCTGAAAAATGAAATGCTTTGGCCACATTGTAGTCTTAAAGGAGTAGTTCACTTTTAAAAAAACTTTTGCTGATTATTTACTCACCCATGTCATCCAAGATGTCCATGTCTTTCTTTCTTCAGTCGAAAAGAAATTAAGGTTTTTGATGAAAACATTCCAGGATTTTCTCCATATAATGGACTTCAATGGGGTCCAAACGGTTCAAGGTCCAAAAGACAGTTTCAGTGCAGCTTCAAAGGACTTTAAATGACACCAGATGATGAATAAGGGTCTTATCTAGCGAAACCATCGGCCATTTCAAAAATAAATACGAAAGTTTAAGTTTCATAAGCACAAATGCTTGCCTTGCTCTGTTATGTGTGACTCTCCTGTTCAAATTCGTTCATCAAAACAAACACTTTTTTTTTCAAGTCATTTCATTCATTTCGTTCGTTGGATCAACCAAATGACTCTAAAAAAGATTTGTTCATTTTGACTGAACAGGAGAGTCACGAACACGCATCACAGAACAGAGCAAGGCGAACATTTGTGCTTATGAAACTTAAACTTTTGTATTTATTTTTTAAATGACTGACTCGTTTCGCTTAGATAAGACCCTTATTCATCGATCTGGTGTCGTTTAAAGCCCTTTGAAGCTGCACTGAACTCTAATCTGGACCTTGAACACGTTTCGGACCCCATTGAAGTCCATTATATGAGATAAAATCCTGGAATGTTTTCATCAAAAAACTTAATTTCTTGACGACTGAGAGAGAAAGACATGGACATCTTGGACAACATGTGAGTGAGTAAATTATCAGCTAAAGTTTTTTTTAAAAGTGAACTAGTTTATATTTAATAAATTCTATGTTAAATCCAAATATTTCTTTATAAAGCTACTTTTTGTAATGTACATTCAATGCTTTTCTCATCTAACACAAAATTATCTTTCGGCTATAGTTTCTCAGCCAAAATTAAGGAGCGATTAATTTGTGATGAATTAATCAGCGCATCATGTAATTAATTAGATTTAAAAATAGTATTTAATATGTATGCATAATTTTAATATTTAAAGAGAAAGAAAAAATCCTAAAAATGTATACAACACATAATTTTTGATTTCTTTGTTTTGATTTTGGGGTGAAATATGACCTGGACATGTTTTTGTGTGATTCACCAGGAATGTTCTCTAAGATTATTTGCAGAGTTTGTTTTATTAAAATGTTTTATTTATTAATGGGAAATGCCTGTTCACATTGTGTTCTCTTCATGCATTGGAGAGAGGTCTGGTAAGCATCATCTTGAGCTGTGTGTATTGGCCTGAAGCTCTTGTGTTCATCCCTCTGCTGTTCATCTTTTCTCTCACAGCTCTTGGACAGAAGACACCCGCTCCTGCATTTTCTCAGAAAGCGCTCTGCGTCAGAGCCGAGGAGAACCAGGAGCCTCTGGTCGAGGTTCTGGATCGGCAGATCGAACAGAAGTTTGAGGAGTTTGATCAGCTCACCGTGGCTGGAGAAGAAACTCTTTGGCGAATGAGCATCACCTTAACAAAATGGTAGAGTATGATCTGTATAAATAAAAGAGATATCACAAAGTTGTTGTACTATACCGTTCTTTGGGCTCTACTAGAATAGGTTTTCATGATGGAATGATTAAAAAACATTATTTTCCCATATTCTCCATTGTTGCGGCTCCTCTCTTCCAGTCTGTTAGTAACGCTCTGTTTAGTTTTTCTGCAGATTTTGTCTCTAACTCCATCCAGCCAGATGATATCAAACATATTTGTTATTTTGAGACCATTTTAGAACAAGTTTGACGTGTATTCTGGATACTGTTTTAAAAGTTAGGTGCGATTTTTATAGCAGACATATTATGCCCTTTTGCAAAGTCTTGATTTAGTTTTTAGGTTGTACTAGAACAGGTTTTCATGCTTGAATGTTCACAAAAACACTTATTTTCCCCATATTTTCCATTGTTGCGGCTCCTCTCTTCCCAGTCTGTCAGTAACGCTCTGTTTAGTTCCTGTCTCTATGAAGCCCCGCCTTCTGCAAAGCACACTGTGCTCTGATTGGTCGGCTGGATCAGTGTGTTGTGATTGGTCAAGCGCTTTGAGTGTGTTTGGGAATGTCCCGCCCTTACCATACCGCCAGTTTAACACACTATAACTAACTCAACCAGGCCCCGCCCCTTTATTATGCGCATTTATTATTATAATGAGGAATATTGTGACGTGTTCATTCCCGGAAGAAACTTAAGACTACAGTGGAGACGTTTCAGGAGTTCAGAAACACTGACACTGATATAGAGAAGAACTGCTGGAGGAAACCTTTTTCATTTCACTTTTATTTTTATTTAATAGGGACAAAGCATGTTAATGAATATTTGATTTGTACAAGGTATAAAATGTAAACAAGCCGGATTATAGAAATATTGCTAATTTACTTCCGTAGTCCCTAGGCAGGTACACACAATAACAGATACTCAGTACAAGACTCCACTGAAACACAATACATAAAAAATACATCATGATAATTTGCTAAGAAAAATGTTTACACACTTGATTCTTCATAAGCCACTTCTTAAGATGTTTCTAAAGGAGTGATTTTTCATGCTCAAACAGCAACATCACTCACTAAAGAAAGATGAAAATGCCAAAAAAAAGCATAAATCCTCTTTAATATCGATTTCAGTTGCTTTGCCCAATTTATAGCTCTAATCTTACTGTTTGACAACTCATTTACCGTATTTAAGTACAGCCAATAAAAGCTTCCTCTATGATGACAGAAACAATGACAGAATGCTTTTTTCCATCGCTCTTTGTCTTGTGATCAGATCAGAGAGAGGATGGAGGAGCTGAGGAGCATGCTGGGATGGATCCTGGTCCACTGGAGGGCTCAGAAGGATCAGCTGTTGAGCAGACAGAAGGTTGAAGACCCTCAGACAGATGCCATTTACTCTGAAGCCACGGTCTGCACCTCGCAAACACAGGTAGATCCCATTCATCAATGGTGCGTTAAAAGGATACTCCACTTTTTTTTTGGGAATAGCCTCATTTTACAACTCCCCCAGAGTTCAACAGTTGGGTTTTGACCGTTTTCGAATCCATTCAGGCGATTTTCTGATATTTAGAAGAATATCAGTAACCAGACAGTTTCTGGTCCCATTGACTTCCATAGTTGGAAAAATATATATGTCTATGGAAGTCAATGAGACCAGAAACTGTCTGGTTACTGATATTCTTCTAAATATCAAAAAATCGGCTGAATCGATTAGAAAACGGTGGAGTATCCCTTTAACGTTAATCCTGTCAGATCGTCCATGCATTGAGTGAGCGTGTACGGGTCGGCCAATCTGGTTCTGTCCGTTAAAATGAACTTTTGCTAATAACAGTCGAGGTCCTGGACACTGAGTGACCTTGCACATTAAGATAAAATCGGATTTTCTACAGTCATTGTTAAAAAACAAGCTAACAAAACTTGCAAACTAATGTTAGGTAAGTGGCTAGAGGGATCGTTCTGCCTCCTAAGCTCCACCCACAAAAAAAGTCACTGTGTTTACTAACTGAAAAGGGGCTCTATCATTTTTATCAAGCTTGTATATTTAAGATCAGTAATTTCACTTAAATGGCAATGAAGATTACCTATTAATTGTCATTTAAGTGAAATTACTGAACTTAAATATACAAGCTTGATAAAAATGGTCATTTTAGAAGAAAATTTCAAATGGCATTTAGAAGCTTTTGCATCTGAACTCTTCATATGCACTGTACGCACCAGTTGCCAACCAAACACAGACATTTAAAGTTAATTACTTCCTGCAATTCCAACACAGTCTCATGAAAGATGCGTATCTATACCACGAATGTCATTTTGTGTGTTTTATATGCCAAAATGTGCGTATCATATGCATGCGAAAACGCGTACCAAATACACGCAAAAACTGTTTTTGGCATATAAATGCCACGAGAAATGACATTCGTGCTATAAATACGAACTTTCATGAGATCGGGCTTGCAATTCCGACTCATAACTGGGATATTTTAGCTCTGGGAGCGCTTCATCTTTCAGTTTCAAACGATCTGCAAATGCAGCGTCAAACTGGTCTTGTTTATAAAACATTTGTCACCGAAATGCCAGGTTTTGGTTTCTTGCCACCGTCACCTTTTCCGCCTTGGTCGCCAATGGCTTTTGGCTTGCTTAGTATTGACAGCATTATATGAGAACTGATCTAAGCTGGACGATGACATCACAGTTTTCTCAGAGCAGCTGTTTATATATAAAATGAACTTTTTTACAACAAAAATGAACCATCACTGAGCTTGACTTAAGCTAGACTGTGACGATATTGTCTTCTAGAAACAAACTTTGTTGCATTATTTTCCTGTTATCTCTGTAATGCTGCTTTGTAAAACCATCTGTATTGTAAAAAGCGCTATATAAATAAAGGTGAAATACTCACACGTGTCATACGTCCAACTAATTTTTTTAAATCTTTGGCATGACAATCCAATAAGTCAGAAAGCATGAAATAGACATTAGACATTCCCTTCACTGGTCCCAAAATAAGATTTGTTTTATTTATTTTATTTAAGAAATGTGATCTGGCAAATCCTTGACAGACAGATCGACCCCAAAATACAGTCTCCTCATTAAGCGTGTGAATTCTGCCTTCTTTCAGGTGGAAACCTCAACCGAAGTGTCTCAGAACAGAATAGAAAGCCTCACAAGTCTCGTTGGTGACATGGAGGATAGTTTGCAGCACAATTATGGATATGAGGTGATGAAGAGTGTCAGTCCTAAAGGAAGCGATGACAGCAGTCATTTAGAGAGTCCGGATTCACCGTACCTGGTTCTGGAGGAACCCAGTCCCACTGCTGTAGGAGGAACCGTCAACCTCATCCTCAGCTTCAGTAACTCTGGAGACACACAGATCCAGGTACAGGCACCTGGCAGGGAAAGTGGCGTGCCGGTGCCCGAGCCTGTGCACAGGGTGAGAATAATGCAAGCATACAATCACTACGGTCGATGACGCAAATGCTCTAGTTTGTGTTCTCTATTAAAGGGATAGTTCACTTTGAAATTAATTTTTGGTATGTTTTATCTTACCTCAAGGGCATCCAAGATGTGGTCTCTTTGTTTCCACAGTGTTTTGAATTTTGGTATTTTTAGGTCAAACTGTTCTTGTCTGTCAGTCATATAATGGAGGTCTATGGTCACCACCTCAAAGAGCATGCATAGAGAAGTCCAAATTAAACATGATTCAATGACTCGTAAATGTAAGTACACAATGATGGCCTAAGACACTGAAACGAGCGGTTTGTGTGAGAAAATGAACAGCATTTCTCATCATTTTTACCTCTTGTAGCCACAGCCACGTCCAAGTGATCTGAGGGCGCTTCGGTCTGCATAAGTGGCGGAAGTGATCTCTCGTGCGGTCTGCGAAAAAAATTAACCTTGTTTGTTGATAAATCCTAAAATAGGTTTAGATCTTCACAGTGAAGGATAACACTTCCGAAATCTCTGTGTAAACAATGAGTGACATACACGTGCGAGAGATCACTTCCGGCGCTTGCGCAGACCGGCTGTGGTTACAAGAGGTAAAACGATATAAATCCTGTTCGTTTTCTCACACAAACCGCTCGTTTCATGTCTTAGGTCATCAATGTGTACTTACATTTACGAGTCATTAAATCATGTTTAATCTGGACTTATCTGTGCATGCTCTTTGAGGTGGTGACCATAGACCTCCATTATATGACTGACAGACAAGAACGGTTTGACCTAAAAATATCAAAATTGAAAATACTGTGGAAACAAAGACACCTACATCTTGGATGCCCTTGAGGTAAGATAAAACATATCAAAAATGTGTTTCAAAGTGAACTATCCCTTTAAGGTCCGTGCACACTGAGTCCAAAACTTTCACACGTTAAAAAATAAACACTACCTCATGTTGTCTCTATCACGTTTACACACTACCTCCAAAACGTTCGTCCATCATAAAAAAATGTATCGGGTTTGATTTTTTGCATTTTTCACATTCGTAGTGATCATTTTGAAAGGTGTTTTGACAATTCAGAGTCAAAGAATGATCGAAAACTAAAAAAACGCATATGAAAATTTTGGACTCTCTCTCTTTCCTTATCGACATCCTTCTCTGTTTGATTTTCTTGTACATTCTCCTTCAGCCTGCTGAGTCTCACTCTTCTGCCTGTAAAAGCTTTTGGAAGCGCTGCCAGGGGCTTTTTGGTAGTTTAAAGCAAAAGAAAAAGATTTATCGACACAGTGCAGAAGAGGTAAATACGGCTTGGTCGGTGACCCTGCATGAGAAAACAAAAACGTGCTGTGTTTGTGTGCATGAGGACTGTCGTGTGATGGACTGACTAACACCATGATCTTCAGAAGAGAAATCATCTCATCATATCATTTAAAAAAGAAGCATTGCAATCATAGTATAATAGCATGCTATTCTGAAAAAGAGCCACTGGCCTGATCATTTGTTTGTTTGGAAAGAGACTTTGATGGAAGACGAGAGTCGCTGTGGTTTAGGGGAGATTGCAAACAGGTATAGGTAGGTACTTTTTTGAGGAAATTGCCACTTCCACTGCCAGTATATAGGAAGCATTAGAAACCAAGGCAAGAAACTCTTCCAAGACACACATAAAGCCTCATTTCAAACATTCGAGTTGTTTACAAAACTGTCTTTGGGAAAGTTTTGAAAGTAATTGCAACAAAAATAAAAGTGTGTGTTTCTTGGAACGGTTACAGGGGCTTCAAAATATAGTAGCATATAGTAGCCTTACATGGATTTGCAGTATCCTAATTTTATTATGGCATTAGGGTCTGTGAAGTGTAGACTTCAGTCCGTAGTAGACGTTATTTTGGAAATTTTGTCCATTGCTGTATGTTTATAGCTCTCAGATGTTTTTGAAGACATCATGAGGATTAGGGCTTGTGTGACGTTGTCTAGTGGCTGTCATGGCATCATGGCAATCTAATTGAAACATGTATGTCTCTCACAGTGTCATCCATAAGACATCTGTAACATTAAAAGTACACTAAGCGATTTCTGAGAAACGGTGTTGAATGGATTGACCGATCACCAAAAGACACTTTCAGTGCAAACTGCAAACGGTTCAAAGGGCTTTAAGCCATTTCCAGACGACTGAATAGGGGTCTTATCAGTCGAAATCGATCGCTCATTTAATAAATAAATAACAAAGTTTAATGTTTATAAGCTCAAATGCTCGTCTTGCTCTGTTCTAGCACGGCTTGTGACTCTCCTGTTCAAACTCGTTCATCGAAACTGAACAAATCTTTTTCCGAGTTCAATTCATTTGTTTTGTTCGTTGAATGAACCAAATGACTCGGAAAAAGATTTGTTCATTTTCGATAAACAAGTTCGAATAGGAGAGTCAACAAACGTGCGTCAGACAGAGCAAGACGAGCATTTGAGCTTATAAAACTTAAACTTTGTTGTTTATTTATTAAATGAGTGATCGTTTCGCTTGATAATTTCTTTTCAACTGAAGAAAGACATGGATATCTTGGATGATATGTGTGGGTGAGTAAATTATCAGCAAAAGTTTTTTCAAAAGTGAACTACTCCTTTAAAGGGAATGTGATATGACGCTCTTATTGGTTTTTTATGTTATGCCCAAACCACACCTATGAATAATGAAGCTACTTCAGACCAACCCCTTTTAAACTTGCGTCGGGCGCAAGAGTAATTTATCCCGCTGGTAAAATGGAACAGCGCCAGATCTGCCCACTTGATACTTGCGTTTCAGATCGTTAAAATAGAGCCCATGGTGTGTTCGTGAATTTGGGGTGGAGCTATCAAGGACGGTGTTTGTTTTGTGATTTCAAATATCAACAGCATTTCTCAGAAATCACGTACTGCACGCTTTAAGACCAGACATATACTCTAAAATTAGTGTTTCAATTTTTCTGAACTTACACTATAACTTGAGAAGCAAAGGTTTAGTCTTTATCTCTTTTTAAAACTGTTGTTCCGTCATGACAAAAGAGTCTGAAACCAGCAGAGCCCAGGGGCTGTTATTAGATCTAAAGATATGCTGCAAATCGGTTGTTTTAATCAGATATGCATGTACGGAGAGAGACGGAGGAAGCAGATGATAAGAGAGGTGATAAGATGCATGAAGTGGAGTTTTTCACTCTTACGTAAGCTATCTTTAAGCCTGATGACAGCAGCGCTGTGCTGAGATGTGACCTCACCCTTCGCTTCCCATGATCGCTGAGTTTTGAAATGGCTCCCAGCAGGAGTGGGGGGTGCTGGAGAAATTTTGATGTGAACTTTCTCAGAAGGCCCTCCTGACTGGCCTGTGTGATTTATGGTCTGGGGCTGCCAGAGAAGCACAAGATTAGTCACGGGGTGAAAGGTCAAGCCATTACAGCTGTGTATGACGACATGTTTAACAGCAGATGATTCTTATTAAAACCCAGAGTAAAAAAAAGCTAAGCTAAGTGTGCTTGTGGAGTAATGCTAGTGTTTCTTTGTGTGTGTTCATGTAAATCTAATGGAGTGCTGTCTGCCAGACACTCACAGAAATACTGTGTATTCAGATACTAAAACACTTATTTACACAAATGATTATACAAATGATCATTTTTGTGCAGCAGTGTTTGAATTATGAATTGCACTGGCCATAAAAAGTTTTTGGATACTTAAGCCACACTTAAATATGAATGCCATTGCATAAGATGATAAAATATCAAGCTGTGTTATATTTATTATAAAGATAACACAAGCATGTTCCAAATTGAAGACACGTTGTGGTTGTGAAACGTTGATAGTTAATGTGATGAGCTGCACCTGTATGAACTCGACAATAACTGATTTCATACATGCATGAAAAATGACGTTGTTTGCATATGCCACTTCATAAGTTTTATGTAATGCAACGACATTCGTGCATTTTTTTTCATGCATATGTGACCTAACTATCCAAATTATCTTTGGACCATTGCACATCAGATAATTAGCATGATGGATCTTTAAAGGGTGTACTTTGTATTGAAGCATGCTAAACACTTCATGCATGGGGAAAAAGTGCTAAAATAACACACTAAAGCAATCTTTTCCTTTCGTTTTAGGTAAGTACTTACTTGCATGTTATGGAAAACAACATGGCAGTAGCCCCAGTGTATGAGAGTATGACCCTACCCCGAGACAAAGCCCGGTGGCCCTCCTCTCCCAGGACCTCCCTGTACGCCTTCTCCTCCCCTTGCACCTCTCCATACCCCTCGACCTCCTCAGAAGACACCCTTCAACACGCCAACAACAACCCCTCTGTTCATCTCTCTGCCCAAGAACGGCAACATCTCAATCTTCAGCAGCCTGAAGAGGAAGAGCAAGAAGGGGAAGAAGGAGAAAGATGACCGTAGACACACCATTCAGAAGATCATGGGAGAAGGAGTGTCAGAAGAGGCTTGTTTGCCACCTGTACATGAACCAGTCACATATGATACGCACACTTGGCCCATGAAGGAAAGGAAGAAGCGGAAAAATGCACGAGAACCAAACAGCGATGAGACTCAGGTCTCGGACTACATGAAGAACCCTTTGGTGAAAGACATAGATGCAGAATGTTCTGGAGAGGTTGGATCTCCAGTTCATGTGAAGAACCACTGCAGATTTCTGTCCTTGGGCTCGGTGTTAAGCTTCGACCTGCCCAAGGATATGAGCCTTATCCCTAGCATTCAAGATGTCATTACAATTGGCCCTCCCGAGCAAAAGAGGACAGACTCTCAACACCAGGACTCTCAAGTCTGATCGTCCAACCCCCCTGAGCACCTTTAAAACCGCCCGCTCACCTCCAACGCAAAAGAAAAGTCCAAACAAACTCCTCCAGGTGACGTAATCCTTAAGATTGATTGTAAAGACCCTATTTCATTTACTGAAGATGAATTTCCTCCTCCACCTTCTCCAGTCATTGAACACATCTCATTTGAGGAGAATCATCCCTCATTACTCCAACAAAAACACCTATCTGGGATAAGTTCAATGCCCAAAGAAGAGGTGGATAGTTGGGACACAATGGGAACTAAACTTGACAACAAAGAAGACCACTATGTAAGTCCTCCAGAAGATGCAAACCAAGGGATTTCCAATCACAGCTCAACTACAGCAGAGATTCATGTATGTCCTAGCATCCATACCTTGGTTCACAATCTTAATGGACACATCTTCAATAGGTCAACAAAGACCTCAAGCACTCAATTGAGTCCAAACCATGCATCTCAGGTGGTGTTTAACTTTAGAGCCAATGGAAGAGAGGACTCTGTGGACTCTGGTCACTCCAGTTCTGGAAGTTTCAAGTTGTGTTCAGAGGGTTTGTACGTAGACTCCTAGAGTGTCCAGTTCCCAAGAGGACCATTGGGAAGGTACAATCCCTGGATGCAGGAGTCTCCAACAGGAACTTAGAGTTCTCCAAAGACAAAAGCCTTACTCTATCAATTGACGTTGAGGATCCAGTTCATCCTGACCACCAACAGTTTGAGCTTGAAGAGGAGGAGCTGGAGGACATCTGGAACCACACCAACAGCTACCGACAGAGTCTAAACTCGGATATCATGTATAACGGCTACCAGGCTTTGACAGTGACCTCTTCGCCAGACCAGCATAAGGAACCCTCCTCCAAGGAACAAGCGGGACTCTTCAGAAAGTTGGTCACAGCCTCCGCACCCAACCTTCTTGTGGCGGAGTTTCGACTGCCACCGTCTGATCCAGTCTACGGTGGATTGTGGGAAGCCGCAGAACTCAGTGGAAGAATGGCAAATTCTGGATAAAGGGGACAGGAGGTCATGGGCCGCATTTACTCAACGGGAACAGGTTTACAAACAGGTGGCCATTAATGAAACCGCTTCTGATCCGGTGAAACTACCCGAAATAGAGGACCAGCAAAAGTATATCTACCATTATAGGGAGGAGGAAGAGGAGGAGGAGGAGGAAACAGGGTTTATGAAGGTGAGGTCTACAAGTTTGCAATCGAATCCTGTCAAACCCTGTCGTTTAGGAAGTTAGAGATGTCCAATCTTACTTCTGGAGGGCCAATGTCCTGCAGAGGTTAGCTCCAAGCCCAAATAAACACATGTGAACCAATGAAATCAAGGTTTACTAGAAACATCAGGGTAGGTGTTTGGTCAAATTAGAGCTGAACTCTGCTGGATGTTAGCCCTGCAGAATGGGACACCCTTGGTTTAAAGGGATAGTTCACTTTGAAATTAATTTTTGGTATGTTTTATCTTACCTCAAGGGCATCCAAGATGTAGGTGTCTTTGTTTCAATTGTGTCAATTTTGATATTTTTAGGTCAAACCGTTCTTGTCTGTCAGTCATATAATGGAGGTAAATGGTCACCACCTCAAAGAGCATGCACAGAGAAGTCCAAATTAAATATGACTCGTAAATGTAAGTACACATTAAGACACGAAACGAGCGGTTTGTGTGAGAAAACGAACAGTTTTATTTATATAGTTTTTACCTCTTGTAATCACAGTCACGTCCAAGTGATCTGAGGGCGAGGGCGCTTCGGTCTGCGCAAGCGTCGGAAAGCCCCGGAAGTGATCTCTCACGCGTGTACGTCACTCATTGTTTACACAGAGATTTCAGAAGTGTTACCCTTCACTGTGAAGATCTAAACATATTTAGATATACAGGAAATTGCAATGGAAGACGATTTCGATATATCAACAGACAACGTTGATTTTTTCGCAACCGCGCAAGAGATCACTTCCGACGCTTTCCGGCGCTTGCGCAGACCGAAGCGCTCGTGCCTTCAGATCACTTGGACGTGGCTGTGGTTACAAGAGGTAAAACGATATAAATACTGTTCGTTTTCTCACACAAACCGCTCGTTTCGTGTTCTTAGGCCATCAATGTGTACTTATATTTACGAGTCATTAAATCATGTTTGATTTGGACTTCTCTGTGCATGCTCTTTGAGGTGGTGACCATAGACCTCCATTATATGACTGACAGACAAGAACGGTTTGACCTAAAAATATCAAAATTCAAAACACTGTGGAAAACAAAGACACCTACATCTTGGATGCCCTTGAGGTAAGATAAAACATACCAAAAATTAATTTCAAAGTGAACTATCCCTTTAAGTAGTTGAGCTGTTTGTGCTGCCTTCACAACATGTCAGAATGATTTTTATGAGATGAGCACCACAGTATCAGCAGTGGGAGGCTTAGGACTTTCTTTAAGGCCAGAAAATGATACTTAATTTGGCTGATTTATGAGGTGGCAGGTTACATTTCCCATCATTCAATGTAATAGATAACATGCATAATAAATGCTCTTCATTTTGTTGCCATTTGTCTTTTTTTTGTGGAAATCTTTGACTTCAAAAAAGTTGTGGTCAACACATTTCATATCATTATCCCCATTGTTGTTGTAGTTATTATTAGTGCCGTTAATCTGTTTTTGTCATGGTACTTAATGCATTGATGTGTGTCTCCTCTCTCCACAGGACCAGTCCATGAGCCTCCTGTCTGTTCATATGGGATTGGATTGCACCAATGACTCTGATATCCAGGTACACAGAAGTTAAATTGCAGACCATACCAGAAGTTTGTATGATGTTTACTTACAAGTCTGCTTAAAGTTCTTCGGGATATTGAGAGATAAAAGACATTACTGTAGCTATTCATTGTGAAATAATGGTTGTTAACTTTGACCGATCTTTTTCAGAGTGGAAGACAAGAACTGGATCTGCCGTCTATGGAAGGTACACTGGAGAGGAAACACAAACTACAGCTTGGTGGAAAGAAGGTAAATATCACAACTACAGATATTTTCTTCACATTGACCAAGACAAGTGAGCATTTTGTGTCACAGGTCTCGTGCTTTTACCTGTGGTTTAGATTATTTTGGTGCATTTTTGGTTGGTCTTTACCAATAAGCTTAATGTGCTGTTTCAGGCACCATGCAGGACGTGGAACTCCTATCATGCTGTGCTGTACAAACAAACAATATGTTTCTATCAGGACAGGAAAGATGCACTCAAGGTAAACTTGAAGACTTCATGATCTGGTTTTGCAAATGTTTCTTTATTGTAAACAGATATCATTAGTTATAATTAGAGATGCACCATATATCTGCCACCATATCGGATATCGGCCCATATATGTTCATTTTTAATGTAATCGTTTAATAAGAAATAAGAACATTTCTTATTAAGAAAATTAAGAAAATTAAGCCGATATATTAAAGCCAGATAAATAATGTATTATTTCCTTCAGCTGAGACACTTCAGATGCACGCTGTTGCCCATGATGGTTTTGAATTGCTTTAACCCTAAAACCGTATTCTGGATAAATGTGGGCAAAATAGTTTTGATTTATTTTTAAAAAATACTTCCCTTGATCTGAGCGGTACAAGACTTGGCTACTTTTCCTAAGTTTGCCTCCTGAACACGCAACATTTTTTTTGACTCAATTCTACAATGTTAAGTGGGTGAAAAAACTCCTTAATCTTGTATTTGGGTCAAACATGGGCACCCATAGAAATGAATGGGAAAAACTGTAATTTAGAGCATTCTAAAATAAGGAGACAGCAAAGTCACTTCATCTTTAGGTTTTAGCTCTAAGAACTAATTGGAATGATATTTTAATGTAGTTAAAAAATGAAAAATATAAAATAAAAATAAGCATAATTTACATAGAAAATATGGTACTTTTTGAAGTAAATAAATTCAAAAATACCCCCAAAATAAAAAAAAAACACCATGAATGGATAGACAAAACTTTATCGAAGACACTGATATAACATATATAATAAATAAAAATTAGGATCACATCTGAGTCCTCTGTGCCCACATTTGTCCACAATTACAGGATTAAGGGCTATAAAGTGAATACGGTTTGAGAGTTAAAAATGATTGGAATCACTTCAAGAAGGAAAATATAGTGAAGTGCAACATGTGCTCTCATATAAGCTACATAAAGCTATATAAAAATTTGGATTTAGATTTATCTGCCAATATATCGGTTATCGGTTTTCAAATATTATCGTTATTGGTATCAGCCAAAATGTACATATCGGTGCATCCTGTTAAATTGTGATTTGAATTACATTCAATGGCAGCTGTAAAGCAGCTAAGGATATGAGTTAACCTAAACGAGTCTATATTTGTACCCTATAGAGCTGTGTGACGAGCCTTCCTCTCAACCTAATTGGAGCAGTGTGTGAACCGTCGCCGGAGTACACCAAAAAACCCAACTGCTTCTGCTTGAGGTAAATGATGAACAGCTAAAGAGTTGTTTTAGTTACTGATGGGAAGTAGTTTGAATCGCTTCACTTGTTTTACTATTTTCTCTCAGATTGTGCGATGGATCTGAGTATCTCCTCAGTGCCTCCTCACGGTTTATGATGAAGAAATGGATCCTTAGAATCCAGGCACACACTGGTATTATACCATTTACTATCTGTCTGTCTTTAACAGTCTGTTTTACAGTCATGTTTAAATGAGATCCTCTCTCTCTCTCCAGCGTCCAGTGATTCTGTAGTGAACAGATCGACGTGTCGTGGGTCTTCAGCGACGCTCTCTAGACACTCTCCTCCTGTCTCAGACTGTCAGTATGGAGATAAATGTCGCTGCTCCGTGAGAAATTATGTCACCACCACGGTTTTAGCACAGAGTCAGCCTGCCTCAAGCCGAACCAAAGAGATCATAGTGCACACCGGTGACGCTCTGCAGATCCAGCACACGCATCAGGATCTGTTTCTCCCCACATTCACAGATGCAGGTCATTCTGGTAAGAAACTGTGAAGAATGGAGTAAATCAGCTCTATCTAGATCTATATATCGATCTGTTCCATCCATCTAGATCTATATATCGATCTGTCCATCCATCTAGATCTATATATTCGATCTGTCCATCCATCTAGATCTATATATTGATCTGTCCATCCATCTAGATCTATATATCGATCTGTCCATCCATCTAAATCTATCTACAGCATCTATATCTATCAGTCCATCCATCTAGATCTATATATCGATCTGTCCAACCATCTAAATCTATCTACCATATCTATATCTATCTTTCCATCCATCTAGATCTATCTACAGCATCTATATCTATCAGTCCATCCATCTAGATCTATATATCTATCAGTCCATCCATCTAGATCTATATATCTATCTGTCGTCCATCCATCTAGATCTATATATCTATCTGTCCATCCATCTAGATCTTATATATTGATCTGTCCATCCATCTATCACCATACTATATCTATCTGTCCATCCATCTAGATCTATCTACAGCATCTATATCTATCAGTCCATCCATCTAGATCTATATATCTATCAGTCCATCCATCTAGATCTATATATCTATCTGTCCATCCATCTAGATCTATATATCTATCTGTCCATCCATCTAGATCTATATATCGATCTGTCCATCCATCTAGATCTCATATATCTATCTGTCCATCCATCTAGATCTATATATCTATCTGTCCATCCATCTAGATCTATATATCTATCTGTCCATCCATCTAGATCTATATATCTATCTGTCCATCCATCTAGATCTATATATCTATCTGTCCATCCATCTAGATCTATATATCTATCTGTACATCCATCTAGATCTATATATCTATCTGTCCATCCATCTAGATCTATATATCGATCTGTCCATCCATCTAGATCTATATATCTATCTGTACATCCATCTAGATCTATATATCTATCTGTCCATACCATCTAAGTTATCTACCATATCTATATCGATCTGTCCATCCATCTAAATATATCTACAGCATCTATATCTATCTGTCCATCCATCTAGATCTATATATCGATCTGTCCAACCATCTAAATCTATCTACCATATCTATATCTATCTTTCCATCCATCTAGATCTATCTACAGCATCTATATCTATCAGTCCATCCATCTAGATCTATATATCGATCTGTCCATCCATCTAAATCTATCTACCATATCTATATCTACCTGTCCATCCATCTAGATATATATATATCGATCTGTCCAGCTATCTAATGTGTGTGTGTGTGTGTGTGTGTGTGTGTGTGTGTGTGTGTGTGTGTGTGTGTGTGTGTGTGTGTGTGTGTGTGTGTGTGTGTGTGTGTGTGTGTGTGTGTGTGTGTGTGTGTGTGTGTGTGTGTGTGTGTGTGTGTGTGTGTGTGTGTGTGTGTATGTGTGTGTGTGTGTGTGTGTGTGTGTGTGTGTGTGTGTGTGTGTGTGTGTGTGTGTGTGTGTGTGTGTGTGTGTGTGTGTGTGTGCCATATAAATGAACTTTTTATAGTGAAATTTAGTTGCTTTAGTTCATTACCGTTATATTATAAATTACTCAATTTTTATAGTTTTATTTCATAAACCCTTATTGTTATTGTTCCAGAAAAATGGCTCAGAGTGTATTATAAAATATATCATTTATAATAAATGTGTATACATTGTTATTTCTTCGATAAGTAGCTTCAAAGTAGTTAATAAAAAATAATAATTTTCTTAATCAGGTATTTTGCCTTGTTGTCCAATGCATTGCCATTTTTAAAATAAATATCTAATTTATCTTAAGTATGCTAGTGTAATGTATGTTTAAAATTTAGCTTTTATTTTGACAGTCACTTCCTCAACACTGGCCGCTAATGCAAGTAATAAATTAATAAAATGAAAGACAGATGTTTTAGACATCCAAAAGAGGGCAGTAGAGGACTCTGTGTTGAACATGAGCCGAGCTTCACACAGACATTATGAGGCATGGTCACATCTGTTTGCTGTCAGCGGATTTCTATTTCTGGAGAAGCACTTCTATTCAGCGCTCTGGATTTTGTCATTTCCACCTTGGTCACATTATTTCTCACCTCCAGTTCTTTGTTACTCAATTACACTGTCTGCCCTTGTGCTGTAGAGGTTGAACGGTTCATGTTCTGTTTTTTCTCTATAGACGATGAGTTTGAGTCTCATGACGAGTCTCTGAGACAGAAGTTGTCCTCTATGTCCACCATTCAGGGCTGGACCGGTGAAAGAGACGCTCACACTCCTTTACCTCAGGTATAGTCACTGCACTCACAACATTTGTCCATGTAAACAGGTCATTCTTATGAAACGGTGCTATATAATGCTGTTCAGTTGTGTCCAAAATTTATGTCCGGCCTAGGATAATTGACATCTTCACCCTTTATTCAAATATCATCAAAAATGTGTTAAAGGGATAGTTCACTTTGAAATTTATTTTTGGTATGTTTTATCTTACCTCAAGGGCATCCAAGATGTAGGTGTCTTTGTTTCCACAGTGTTTTCAATTTTGATATTTTTAGGTTAAACCGTTCTTGTCTGTCAGTCATATAATGGAGGTCTATGGTCACCACCTCAAAGAGCATGCACAGAGAAGTTCAAATTAAACATGATTTAATGACTTGTAAATGTAAGTACACATTGATGGCCTAAGACACGAAACGAGCAGTTTGTGTGAGAAAAATTATTTATATCGTTTTTTTTACCTCTTGTAACCACAGCCACAAAGCGTCCACGCCTTCAGATCACTTGGACGTGGCTGTGATTACAAGAGGTAAAAACGATATAAATCCTGTTTTTTTTCTCACATAAACCGCTCGTTTCGTGTCTTAGGCCATCAATGTGTACTTACATTTACGAGTCATTGAATCATGTTTAATTTGGACTTCTCTGTGCATGCTCTTTGAGGTGGTGACCATAGACCTCCATTATATGACTGACAGACAAGAACGGTTTGACCTAAAAATATCAAAATTGAAAATACTGTGGAAACAAAGACACCTACATCTCTGATGCCCTTGAGGTAAGATAAAACATACCAAAAATACATTTCAAAGTGAACTATCCCTTTAAATAAGCATATTGCATAGTTGTGCTTGGAGTCAATTGTTTTATTTGTGATAATGACGTGCTAATTGTGCTGACATCATTTTTGGCCAGGCTGTCATAGATATTATGAACACATGCAAAAATGATAGAACTAACAAAATATTAATAACTGATTAATCAATGCAAGCTTTCTGTTTATCTTTGCTTATCTATGCATAGTAAAATAAAGCCTGTTGCTGTAATTAATCAAGTGTAGTATTTTGCTCTTCCCTCATATTTAAAATATTTTAAAATATAAAATATTTCCCTTGTATTTTGATGGTTTAGGGTCATTAAAAACAAATATCCCCTGCGGACGTCACTTTTTGCCACTACTGTATATTCACATTAATGCATATGATGCTTTTATCCAAACAACATGCATTGCATTCAAGATAAAGTTCATGCATTATAGGAACAGAAACATGAGCTACTCTTGACTACAGGAAAGCTATACAATGACTACAACATAATCATATTAATGTTTATTTTGTCTACTCTCTCTTATTTTTGCACTTGTTCATAATTTCTTTGTATGACAGCCTGACCATAAATGATATCCCACAAAATTTGGCATGTTTCACTGCGTTATTATCACAAATAAAACAATATATCATATTGAATAAAGCGTGAAGATGTCAATTTATCTAGGCTTGACATTATGCATTGTCGTCTATGCATAAATGAATATAAACAGTGATATCTGTCCACAGCCACGTATCAGAGGATAAAGCCTGTAGCGCCCCCTGCAGGCAAAGGCCAGGACAGCAGCTCCAGCTACTCAGTGACTTTATTCATCGGAGATGGAGAGATGCCGTCGGTCTGTAGAAGCACAGCGATGGCCGACGAGTCCTTCTCCGATCTGCCCGTGAGGAGCTACATGAGCCTCCCGCGCCACCCAACAAATCCGTCTTCAGGAAGTTCTTTGGGAAAAAGGAGTGACTTACACTTTCTGACTGACATGTGCAGGACACAAGTTAAACGCTTCTGAAAAACTTCTTTTTTTACAATTTATTTATGGATTTGATGGCGAGAATAATTTTTTGTCATTTTAAATGAGATCTTGTATTGTTGTTTAATATTCATTCCTTCAACCGTTTCTGATATCGGCAACAATGAAATGTACTCACCCACACGTTGTTCAAAACCAATACGACCCTTTGTTTCATGGAACATTATATTTACATTTATGCATTTAGCAGATGGTTTTATCCAAAGAGGAACAAAAGCAATTAGTCACAGAGTCAATGATATTCATGCCATGTTTATAAGATTCAAACAAGCTAGAAAAGAGGAGAAAATGCAGAGAAGACAGCCCTGGAATAACAGTTCATAATTTCTGATGACAAAAAGCACCACATAAGTATCATGACAGTTGTGCATATGACTTGTCCACTATATTTCAATTGCTCTCAAGTCATAAAACAGCTTTGACTTGTGTGAGAATCTTCACTTGGTGCTTTTTTTTGTCATTTTTGGAGCGTGACTGAGTGTTATCTAAAAGTGGTGTCCAGTCCTTCTGGAGGGCCACGATCCTGCAGAATTTAGCTTCAGCTGTGTGGATATATTTGGCAATCCCGAATGCTTCATTACCTGGTTCAGGTGTGTTTAATTAAGCTTGTGGAGCACAACTCTGCAGGAAAGTGGCCTTCTGGATGAAGAGAGTGAGATATTTGAGTTTGCAACATCCAAAGGGTGAGTTGAGTTTAATTTATGGTTGAATTATTTTTTCTCATGCTAAAAGTTTGTTTTAAATGTGCATTAACGAGTGAGGTTTGCTGTGGACATGGTGACAGCTGCCATAATGAATCTACTGATACGAGACTTGTGATGTGTAATGTGTTCAGTGTTTCCACCATATTCCAGTTGAGGTGGTGTGATGTGTTTTCAGTTGGATTGGATCTCAGTAATCTATCCAGTCATTGTTTATTTTTTATTAGGTTTTGGCACATATTATTTGTCAGCTTGTCATGTTTTTTCTGTGTTGGTTTGAGTTCTGTGTGGTCTTGCTGGGTAAGTTCACCCAAAGTTATGTCATTCATTTATGCATTTTTGGGGAAACTATCCCTTTAACACGTGTGTTTCCAAACTAAACATTTGATTCACTATTCTAGTGTTGCTTTTGGTATTTAAACAAATGCATTGTGTCGTGCATTTTGGGAGGAGGTTTTTATTTTACGGTCTGGGTCAAATGTATCATATGATGCTTATAGTTTTGATATTGGTGGCCTGGGTGTTTATGACCAATTGTACACGCATTTAAACATGTAATGCATTATTTTAGGACTATGCTGATATGCGCAGTTTGTAAAAAAAAAAAAGATGGTATTTTGTGGTTAATGATGTGGCTGCACTGGTTGATCATTTTATTGAGTGATATACATACTGTACATAAACCACCATAAACCATGCATTTTTGAGTGCCTAAAACTAATGAATTAGATACAAATTCAATAAAATTAAAGTAAATATTGTTGAAGTATAGCTCAGTTTTGTCTCATTAATTTGGCATCATATTGCTTTTTTATCTTATCTTATTTCAGAAATGTGTTTTATAGACACAGAGAAAAATTAATTTTATTTTTCGCTGAGATATTGAGATTTTCTCTGGAGCTCGTGGCGCCATTTCAGAGCACGGCCGACGGTTTTGGGCTAATATCTCCGCTAATATCTCCACCAAAAATGACGAAACGCATATGGTTTGGTTCAGTTCGGCAAGACGGTTCGAAGGAGCCCGGTCACCGACAGATACGTTCAGTTCTCGCCGAGATATTTGCGTTTTTCGCTTCCGGAGGGGCTTTGGAGGCTTGTCTCTCGGGCCCCCGGGGCCCACAAGGATAGGGGTGGTCTCCTTCGAAAGCTCTCGTCCCGTTCTCCACTCGATAAAAATTCGGCGTCAAAACGTTGATTTTTCGCCGAGATATTCGAGATTTTCTCCAGAGCTCGTGGCGCCATTTCAGAGCACGGCCGACGGTTTTCGGTTAATATCTCCACGAATACTCCACCAAAAATGACGCAAACGCATATGGTTTTGTTCAGTTCGATGAGACAGTTTGAAGGAGCCCGGTCACCGACAGATAGGTTCAGTTTTCGCCGAGATATTTGCGTTTTCGCTTCCGGAGGGACTTTGGGGGCCTGTATCTCGGGCCTCCGGGGGGCACAAGGCTGGGGGTGGTCTCTTTCGAAAGGTCTCGGTCCGTTCTCCACTCGATAAAAATTCGGCGTCGAAACGTTGATTTTTCGCCGAGATATTCGGGATTTTCTCCAGAGCTCGTGGCGCCATTTCAGAGCGCGGCCGACGGTTTTCGGCTAATATCTCCGCGAATACTCCACCAAAAATGACGAAACATTCAGACAGGATAAATAATCATATACTGTCTATGGATATAACAGTTGAGGATTTTTTTTGGATGTTTTTTTAAAGCATTTTTATATATTTTTAAAGTCAGCTAAATTTGTTCTGATAGGCAGATAACAGTGGACACCGCCTTCGTCTGGGATAAATCAATGGCAGCAGCTTCTCATAGTGAAGAAAATCGCTGTTTGTTTGTTTGATGCCTCATGCCTGTTTAACGATCCACCGGGCACACAATCACCTCCAATTCAACACACCCTCGTCCTTCCTTCTCCGGTGGGGATTTCAAAAGCGCTGATATGCCAACAACAAACAAACAGTAAGAAATCCTCCACAATAATCATTAAAAAAACTGAGCGGAGGAGATCTGAGCCTTCCGGCTACCAAACCCTCAGAGGTCGATACTGGGCTCGCGAGTTTGCATATGAAAAGCTGTTATGGCTGGAAGCTGGATGCCCCTCCAATCCCTTTAAGCTTTCAAAGAGTCTCCCCATACATAATTGGTGAGTATTTCACGTTGAAATGATAATAAGAGACGGTACAGTCGCCACTCGAAATGAAGCGCTAAAGGATGCTAAACAAAAGGATCCGTGGTAAATCCGAGCTGACAGAGAGGGGTGAAAGTGCTCAAACAATGGCTTTCACCACACGGTCAATGTCGGATTAGAATGCATTAAGTACTCGAAATGTGCCAAGTGCAATGGGACGGGCTGATTTTTTAATGGACCGTGTAGCATCGTTCAACACAACAGCGGCTGTAATGCAATATGATATTCAGTCAGGTAGGAAAAAAAGAGAAACGGTTATAGGCTAGCTATTGCTGCTGATACAGTAAAACGAAAAGGCAAAAGCTTAAACATTGGTCACACAAAGCATTAAAAAGCATAAGGTCATTTTAAAAGTTGTTTGGGTTTTCACACTGACTTGCATTTATTAATGATGTTTGCTAGACTGTCCTCCACAGAACGCTCGCATAGGCCTAATCACAACGTTTTATTTAAATTTTTTATGTATGTTTATACCACTATACGTTATTACTACCTTTGCACCAAATTACATTAACGCTGCTTTTTAATACAGTGGCTAGGAGTGACGATACAATTTACTATTTATAATGTATTTCATATATTTTATATGTTATTAATTTTTTTTAAAAGTCTGAATAAAATTTATATTGTAAAAAAATCAATATTGATATTGTGTTGAAGTCTTTGTTATTTTGCGCTTAACATAAAATGTTACAGGAAGGTTAGTGGAACCTAAGTTAACATATTTCCGTAACGAAAACGTTAGGAAGCAATCGCCTACAGTAGCAAGTTAGTAACATGGCAAAATCACACACCTTAGCAACGCCCTTGTAACCACTTGGAATATTCTAGCAACACCCTAGCAACATGCTAAAACCACTCAGAAAACCTGCAAACAAGTCTCTTCTCCTTACTAATTAAATGCAAATAAAGTTGCATTTATTTGACCAAACCATTGTAAAAACAGCAATTTTGTAACTTTTAATTGTAATAAATTTAAAAATGTAATTTATTCCTGTGTAAGGCTGTATGCCTGACACCAGTGAGGCGGGACCTTAATCCCACTTCTCTGTCAATGACTCATTATTTCAATGAGTCAGTCATTTATCCTGAGCCAAGTTTAGCATTTTTGCTATTTTCCATTTACATCACTTCTCAGTTTGATCCCTGACTCTCATAATGAATCAATGAAGAGTGAAAAACTTGCTAGTTTTCAGGACTTTTCAAAAAAGACATTCATCTGTGGTCATTAAAAACATCCCGCAGGAAAGTGAATCACAAATGAGATGTCCTCAAGATCAAATAAATAGAGAGCATTTCTACTTGATCTACGATGACATTAGCTCTCTACTCTTATTGTGTTGATTTGTATTCCTCCTAAGGAATTTGGAGAAACGTCTGAAGCAAAGATAGATATTTAAATGTCATATAGGGTCCAAAAGTCTGGGGCCGCAGTCACTTTCTGATGGTCGTGGTGTCACTTTTACTCCATGATGTTGATAAATGAGCAGAGCCTGTTTAAAAAGGCCATTGACTGGTGTCACGACTCACGAGTCAATTACACTGACAAAAAGCCAACAATCGAAGTCTTTCTCTGCCGGTCATCAGAAGGACAGAATCAGAGAGTATCGGGTCAATGGCAGGGCAGAGGGGCATGTGTCCCCGTGTCACAGAGGTCGTGACCCGCTCCTGTAGCCTGTCCCGCTGTCAACATTTGATCACGCCACAGGTCAAACTCACTTGACTGAAGAAATCAATATGCGCTAACAGGCGTCTCACATTCTCAATAGTCTATATCGTTGCCTGAACCAAAGAAACACTCTTTTTTAATCAAGAAAAGTGTCCATATGTTCACCCAAAAACATTAACCCTTACGCCGTGTTGAAAACCCTGAAACACCTTTGGTGTTCCCGATCAAAAATTGCTTGTAAATCATGATATTATCACCAATTATTGGATTCAATATTTTTATAGTTTTTTTTTCCAATTAGGACAGGTTTTGTATTTATTTTTAAACTGATTGATCATAGGCCTCATTGATCTAGGATAAAGTTGTAACAATAAAAAAAGTTGTCAAAAGCCTATAATAGTGAACAATAAATAGTGTGTGCAGTTGTACGTACATAGTCTTATGTGAACATGAACCTGATAAATGACTCGAAAAAGATCATTCAATGAACGGTTTGAACAGGAGAGTCCGAACGCTCATCACAGAACAGAGCAAGCATTTGTGCTTATAAAACGTAAACTTTGTTATTTATTTTTTAAATGAGTGATCGTTTCGCTTGATAAGACCCTTATTCATCGTCTGGAATCGTTTAAAGCCCTTTGAACAGTTTGGAGCTTGCACTGAAACGGTCTTTTGGACCTTGAACTGTTTGGACCCCATTGAAGTCCATTATATGGAGAACCTGGAATGTTTTAATCAATAACCTTCATTTCTTTTCTACTAAAGAACTAAAGTGAACTACTCCTTTAAGCATTGAATTATTGTTGAGCGGGCAACACATCTCTGTTTGATAATCACATTCATAAGCTTTTGTATCTGAATGGTACTGTAATATACTTGGTGTATTTCTATGGTGTTTGCAAAGCATCTTGGTGGAGAGTTAAATCTAGTTATGTAAAGAAGACTTTCAACAGATTCCTCTTGTAATGTTAGTATGTTCTTTTCTGAAGGGTTTGACCCGATGTCATGGGAAACTCTCTGTCTAAATGTGTCCCCGAGGGCCGTTTCTGACCATTCTTCTTGTTATTGTCACCACTGGCCAGAGCCTCAGAGGTCACGACCTCTCTCAGTATTCCCTGATTCATATGAGGCTGGAATCCTATATCCCGTCTCAGGGAACTGAGGATGTGTTTGTCAAACGGACAAAACAAGAGCTCTTCTGAAGCAAACGTTTCATTATCGTGAAGAAATAGCCCTGCCAGTGTGGCATCTGTCTCAATTCTGTCGATTACTAAAGATAATTATTTCACATTCATGCATTTGGCAGATACTTTTAATCTAAGTGGACATTTGACCAGTTATGAATTTCTAGGGATTTGAACCCATGATTTTGGCGTTGCAAGTGTTGAGCTACTGGAAAACTTTTATTACCAGTTTGTATGACTGTTGATAGATTTTAATTCAGATCTGAAATGTTTGTTTTTAATATGGACTTTTAAGGTAACCCGCTAACTAGCTAGTAATTTTTATTGTTGGCATTTTATTCTATTTAAATATCTAAATGTTAAAGAAAAGAAGACAAATAAAATAAAATAGTGTGTGTCAGGTGTCTTTGTAGTGGTGTTCTGTGATCTGTGCTTTTATATTTCTCTTTCCTTTGCTCTTCCTCATGGCTTTGATGTGTGTGTCCTCAGAGATGAAACTCTACACGTGTGTTTTGATCACGGCTCTTTTACGGTGAACTTCTGCTCCTGTGGTCGGTCTTGTACTTTTGTTCTACTCTCAGGTTAAAGGTTATTAAATGTAGAAATCTGATATAGACACACACACATATATAAGGCCAGTTTAGTCTTTATTTTGAGTTGTCAAGCAATTAACTGAATTAAGTATCATTTATTAACTTATTGCAAATAATTAAATATGCAAACAAATGGTTAAATGTGCATGCTCTGTGCTCTGAATTGTGTCCCGAACCCACTGGTTGTGATAAGAAAACGAGTGAGGAGAAGGGTGGAGGGATCCTGATAATGGACGGACAGAGGTCAGAGGTCAGCTGTATATACACCTCTTATCCTAAATGAGTTGATTAACTGAATGTGCTCCTCTTGTGTTAATCAGGTTCATTATCTGAACATGCTTTTCCCGATGTTAATAAAACATCATATAAATTAATCAGATGAGCAGATTTGCCTGTATTTGAGCTGTGAATCATTTAAAAAATGAATGGAATTCATTTGATTTATTTTTATTTTGCAATTAAATTTAAATTCAATATACAAACAAAGGGTTAAATGTGTAAATCTGATATAAATCTAATAAGCAGTTTTTACCGTATTTCAGCTGTTAATCAATAAAAAAAATAACTGAATTAATTATAATTTGTTTAATTGCAAATAATTCAATAAGCAAATAAAGGGTTAAATGTGTAAATTTAATATAAATATAAATATAATAAGCAGTTTTGACTCTTTCAGCTGTTAATCAATTAAAATTGAACTGAATTAATTATAATTTGTTTAATTGCAAATAATTTAATGCACAAATAAAGGATTAAATGTGTCAATTTAATCTAAATCTAAATCTAATAAGCAATTTTGACTGTATTTAAGCTGTTAATCAATTAAAAATCAACTGAATTATAATTTGATAAACTGCAAATCATTCGATATACACAAACAAAGGGTTAAATGTATAAATCTAATAAGCAGTTTTGACTCTTTCTGCTGTCAATAAATAAAAATATAATAACAAATAGTAATAACACAATAAACATACACATGCATACGCAAATTAATTGAATTAACTGAATTTATTTGTTAAACAATTTGCAAATAATTAAATATTGCAATCAATATTAACCTAACAAGCCCTTAAATGAAGAGCATTCAAATAAATGACATTATTAATGATTAAGATGACCAAAAAAGGCTTTGGATGTAATTTTTGTTGTTGTTGCATATAATAATTTTATTTGAATTATCATTAACTTTAAGATTAAACCGCTTTAAAAAACACACCTAAATTCTGGCATTAATTTCCAAAGTCTATTTTTCATGCATTTACCAATTCTTTATCTCAGACTAATATATGCTGCTGCCGTCTCAAACGCTGCTTTGTTCAGAGCGCATCTCTCATTTGTTGTATTCTGAGCTGGTGGTTAATTGGCAGGACGCCTGTCTGTTGTGATTCATCTCAATGTGTGAGGAAGCTTGTTGTACACTGTAATATATTAAAAGGGTGCTCACAAAAGCTCCCTCGCTCTTTTCTATAGTCCCGAGACTGTGTAAACCCCCTGGGCTTCATTCAGGGAGGGCTCGGGCATTTAGCGTCTGCCCTCTGTGAATGCATGTCAGCGATATGGAAATGAAAGCCGATTCGAAGGCGTCCAAACATGCTTATTCAGTAAGGCTTTGTGTTGACGGCTCTGTCAATGAGGGAAGAAATACACACACTTCTCACCATCTGTATGTGTTGGCACCGGATGGAGGGGCTCTTATGGACAGACGCTTGTGGTTATGACCGAGTCTGTTCTGCAAGTTAAGATAAAGCAGACTTCTAGAAATTGCTTCTGTCCTTTTTCGCTGAGGCTAAACTCCTCTTTAGTGCGCACGAGGGAACGGCTCTGAAAGCAATTTTGGAGGAAAATGAATCAAAAACAGGATGGAAAATCGTTGGGCGTAATGATGCTCGGGTGTTAAAAGTGAATGAGTCAACATTTATGCTGAATCTTTAGGCTAATATTACAATGCAATTACCTTTCTAAGCAATCAAACGTACCCATCAGACCGTTAAACAGATGAGAAAACGTGATTTCAGATTCTAGAGACTAGAATGTCATCGAATTATTGAGAATTATTTTTATTGGCAATTGTATAGGGAACATCAGTGTAACACAATACAATGCAAACACCTAATACACAATCAACGGCATAGCAACACCCTGGAAACCACCTAAAACATCCTAGCTTTTTACATAGCAACAAACTAACAGCTTCTCAGAATGCCTTAGCAACTGCGTAGCAACATCCTAGCAATGCAACCAAACAGAATACCTTAGCGACTGCATAGCAACACCTTGGAAACCAACCAAAACATTATAGCAATTGCATAGCCACACACTAATAGCCCCTTAGCAACTGCATAGCAACATCCTAACAATGCAGCCACCCAAAATACCCTAGCAAGTGCATAGCAACACAGCTAACTAACAGCTTCTCAGAATACCTTGGCAACTGTATTGCAACATCCTAGCAATGCAACCAACCAGAATACCTTAGCGACTGCATAGCAACACCCTGGAAACCACCCAAAATATTATAGCAATTGCATAGCCACACACTAATAGCCCCTTAGCAACTGCATAGCAACATCCTAACAATGCAGCCACCCAAAATACCCTAGCAATTGCATAGCAACACAGCTAACTAACAGCTTCTCAGAATACCTTGGCAACTGTATTGCAACATCCTAGCAATGCAACCAACCAGAATACCTTAGCGACTGCATAGCAACACCCTGGAAACCACCCAAAATATTATAGCAATTGCATAGCCACACACTAATAGCCCCTTAGCAACTGCACAGCAACATCCTAACAATGCAACCACCCAGAATTCCCCTTTCGACTGCATAACAACACCTGGAAACCACCCAAAATATTATAGCAATTGCATAGCCACACACTAATAGCCCCTTAGCAACTGCATAGCAACATCCTAGCAATGCAGCCACCCAAAATACCCTAGCAAGTGCACAGCAACACCCTTAAAATCACCCAAAACATCCTAGTAATCACAAGGCAACACAATAACAGTCCCTCAGAATTATTTAGCAACTGCATAGCAACGTCCTAGCAATGCAACCGCCCATAATTCCCCTATCGACTGCATAACAACACCCTGGAAACCACCCAAAAGATCATAGTAATCACATGTCAACATTCTAACAGCCCCTCACAATTCCCTAGCAACTGCATATCAAAATGCTAGCTTCTACTTAACAATTGCATAGCAACCAGTACAAACACCCAAGCAATTAGCAACACCCTGGAAACCACACAAAACATTATAGTAATTGCATAGCCACATACTAACAGCTCCTTAGATTGACTTTGTAATTGCATATCAACAACCTAGCAATGCAACCACCCATAATAACCTAGCGACTGCGTAGCAACACTCTGGAAACCATCAAAAAAATCCTTACAACCACATAGGTACATGTTAACAGTCGATTGCATAGAAACATGCAAACACACAGAATGCCCTAGCAACTGCATATCAATATGCTCAAATCTACTTAACAATTGCATAGCTATAACCTAGCAATCACCCTAGTAACATGACAACCTCCCATAACAACACATTGTGGTGATGAGTTTTGCAAAGGCAAAACATTGGATATAGTCTTTATTAGTAGAGTCTTTATATGTCTATTTAACTGAAAACAAATGAAATTACCCTTTCATGTGAAACATTCATGGTTACATTTATTTCCTAAGGCACATGTTATTCACTGGTTGGTTATGCAAGAAGACAGATAGAGATAACGGTTGGAACAGATGCATATGGGGTCAGTGGTCTCTGGCAGAGATGCCCGTCGCAGTGGGTGAGGAACGGGACAGGCGTCAGCACGGTTATGTAATCCATCTGTGCTGCCACTGCAGGCGACTGGCACAGACTTCGCTTATAGGGTGACCCTCGCCACAACTCTACCCACAATCCCCTTCTCAATCTGTCTGGCCCTCTGCAGCCCTTCACCTTCAAATGACCTGGGCTGCGTTTAACTTTAAGATATACACTCGTGAACTTCCATAAGCTCTTCCCCGCCGCCATTTTGAAGTGTGTTCAACTTCGTCAAGTGGGAGAGGGAAGTTTATTTAGGACAGACCCTCAATATGTGTACTTCAGGCAGATACATGGACCACAATGCACCGTGATTGTGATGTCACAGCAGGTCGCGCTTAATTTACCTCCATCCCACACAACTTAAAGGAGTAGTTCACTTTTGAAAAAACTTTTGCTGATAATTTACTCACCCCCATGTCATCCAAGATGTCCAGAAATTAAGGTTTTTGATGAAAACATTCCAGGATTTTCTCCATATAATGGACTTCAATGGGAACCAAACGGTTCAAGGTCCAAAAGACAGTTTCAGTGCAAACTGTAAACTGTTCAAAGGGCTTTAAACGATTCCAGACGACGTTCGTGACTCTCCTGTTCGAACTCATTCATCAAAATGAACGGATCTTTTCCGAGTCATTTGGTTGATTCAACAGAACGAAACAAAATGAATTGACTCGGAAAAGGATTTGTTCATTTTGATGAACGAGTTTGAACAGGAGAAACACGAACGCTCATACAGAACAGAGCAAGGCGAGCATTTGTGCTTATAAAACTTAAACTTTTTTATTTATTTTTTTAAATGACTGATCGTTTCGCTTGAATAAGACCCTTATTCATCGTCTGATGTCGTTTAAAGCCCTTTGAAGCTGCACTGAAACTGTCATTTGGACCTTGAACCGTTTGGACCCCATTGAAGTCCATTATATGGAGAAAAATCCTGGAATGTTTTCATCAAAAACCTTAATTTCTTTTCGACTGAAGAAAGAAAGACATGGACATCTTGGATGACATGGGGGTGAGTGAATTATCAGCTAAAGTTTTTTAAAAGTGAATTACTCCTTTACGGCCACAGCTTTTCCATATTTGAGGATAAATGAAACATCTGGAAGCCTGACAGTGTTGTCGACTCA
Source organism: Hybognathus amarus (assembly GCA_030378365.1). Taxonomy (NCBI): domain Eukaryota; kingdom Metazoa; phylum Chordata; class Actinopteri; order Cypriniformes; family Leuciscidae; genus Hybognathus; species Hybognathus amarus. Next base: position 88,449 of record JAQIUQ010005453.1, read on the forward strand.
AATGTAAATTTATTTTCCAGTTTAATGGGAAGTGTAGATACAGGAAGTACACGTCTCTGAGAGAGGAAAGGTCGGCACCTCAGTGGCCTCTTTATGGATTTGAAGATGTGGAAGAGCGTTTAAGGCCTGACGAGGCGGCATCCAGTCTCCGTGACTCTCACACTCCCTTCCTCCAGTGCACTTGCTCCGAATCAATAATGCAGAAGTCGATCCATTATGAGACGTGTTTGAGAGAGACATGCATGTATTTAACCCGTGTGACACACTGCGCTATATTGAAAGAATGGAGCGCTTGAATTAAATGAAAAAGCCTTGAGAAATATATTATCAGTAGTTTATCAGTTCCTCCTCTTTTACTTCACACACTCTTGTACGGCAGACACAATTTCATCAAAGATGGTGTCTCTGTTGTCCTTTGTGACCTGTGGGAGGAAAAACAGACAGCACAACTTTACTGGAATTTTACATTTTCTGAAGAAGATGAGCAATTGTGAAAAGAGCAAAAGCATATGCCGTTACGAAGAATACTGGATAAATAAACGAGTAATGTTGGAATGCATAGAATTTAGTGAACAATGCAAGTTTGAACTGTTGATGTGGGCGCAAACAATAAGCAATGTGATTGAATCTGAGTTCAAGCATCATATCAGCACAAAACATGTAAACCTGCACTGGTTCACACGCCTCGGAGCAGACGCCTGGATTCATCACATGCTGGTCTAGACACACTGGACAATGACTCACGGATGAACGCTTAGATGTAGCCATGCTTCCATTTCCCTTTTTGTGTGGGACCAGCATTTTGCAAATTAAATGCAAGGTTTATGCATTTAATTTCACAATTTCATTAATGTATGACTGGAAAATTAGCATAAAGGTACACTATATAACTATGAGTCAATACATCATCAATCTTTCTACCAAAATGTGGTTTTATCTTAGTCTGATTCCCTGTGGTAAGCCTATTATAAGTGTTTATATTTTAAACCTGTCGGCCTGGTTTTCTTGAGAAATTGCGTATATATGTCACTCACCCGTGCGTCAAATCCTTAAAGGAGTAGTTCACTTTAAAAAAAAACTTTTGCTGATAATTTACTCACACCCATGTCATACAAGATGTCCATGTCTTTCTTTCTTCAGTTGAAAAGAAATTAACGTCTGTAGTCGTTTAAAGCCCTTTGAAGCTGCACTGAAACTCTCATTTGGACCTTGAACCGTTTAGACCCCATTGAAGTCCATTATATGGAGAAAATCCTGGAATGTTTTCATCAAAAACCTTAATTTCTTTCGACTGAAAGAAAGAAAGACATGGACATCTTGGATGACATGGGGGCGAGTAAATTATCAGCATAAGTTTTTTTTTAAAAGTGAACTAATCCTTTAAATAGAGTTGTTCCGGCTGCTTTGACGTGTGTCAAATTCATGTTCATCATATTCATCCGCAGAGTCGAAGCACAACCAAAATGTTCTTCCACAAAACGCATGCAGTTTTGTTTTTTAACTGCTAGTTAGTTAAAACAGTGTAATCCAAATGGATGAAAGATTTACATGCAAAACAAATACATAAATCCTAAATTTAGGCCTAAATAAGTTTATAAGTAAAAAAGGGACAAGAACAAACTAAAAACGTTTCCATCTGCGGTTTCTCTCTACAGTGAGTTTAAGTGTTGCATGTAAATGAAAGGTGCCAAGGATGTTTGCATGGAAAATTCCAGCGCTGTAAATCACATTTTTACCATAAATATCTTGACGTCCTGTCTGCTGCGCACTTCCTCCACCAGCGTGAGAGGTTTTCCTTTAGGAACAGGGATGGTGCCCAGGATTTGAACAGCTGCAGGCGTCCAGAGTCTGTCTCACTGCACGGATAAACGCTTGGCTGAACAGCTCCATCTTTCCGATCTCATCGATGACAAACACCTTCTTGCTTCCCTCACGCATCTGTTTGATAAGGACACTGGATCAGAAGAAACTCAAATCTAAACATGTTTAACAAAACTTTCTGCATGCCGTTTTACAGCGTTACTGATTTAGTAATAACCCTTATGTCCAGACTCGATTTATATGAACAGATTGAATTTAGGATTTTATTCACATATAAACAGTCATCAACTTTCATGTATAAGATTAAAAAAAAATGGTAACATTTTACAAAAAGGTTCATTAGTTAACTACATTAGTTAACATTAACTAAGAATAAACAATACCTCTACAGCATTTGTTAATCTTTGTTAATGTTAATTTCAACATTTACTAATACTTTATTTAAATCTTGTTAACATTAGTTAATGCACTGTGAACTAACATGAACAAACAATGAACAGCTGGATTTGTATTAACTAACATTAACAAAGATTAACAAAAACAGTAACAAATGTATTGCTCATGGTTAATTCATGTTAGTTAATACATTAACTAATGTTTAATAAATGAACCTTATTGTAAAGTGTTACCAAAAAAATCTTCATTTGTGTTCTGATGAGGAAAGGTCTTACGGCTCTGTTCTGTGATGCACATTTGTGACTCTCCTGTTTGAACAAAATGAATGAATCTTTTTCTGAGTTGTTTGGTTCATTCAATGAACGAAATGAACGAGTCTGACTCGGGAAAAGATTTGTTCATTTTGATGAACGAGTTCGAACAGGAGAGTCACACAGAACAGAGCAAGGCGAGCATTTGAGATTATAAAACTTAAACTTTGTTATTTATTTATTAAATGAGCGATTGTTTCACTTGATTAGACCCTTATTCATTGTCTGGAATCGTTTAAAGCCCTTTGAACAGTCTGCAGTTTGCACTGAAACTCTCATTTGGACCTTGAACAGTTTGGTCCCCATTGAAGTCCATTATATGGAGAAAATCCTGGAATGTTTTCATCAAAAACCTTAATTTCTTTTCGACTGAAGAAAGAAAGACATGGACATCTTGGATGACATGGGGGTGAGTAAATTATCAGCACAAGTTTTTTTTAAAAGTGAACTACTCCTTTAATGACAGATTTTAAATTTTTTAGTGAAATATCCCTTTAATGATCCTAAAATAACATTACAGTTCATTGAAAGGTTTCAGGTCTCATGCACGGCGCATCCTACGCTAACTATCAAAGATGATGAACATGAAGGCTCTGGCTCCAGACACACTAAATGTGTCAGTCAGGAATGCATGACTATTACTCAGACAGATGAAATATGTGTTTGTGTATGATGGTAGCATAGTGGTGAAGATAAGGAAGTTCAAACCTGAAATGAGTGCTGCAACATTTCCAGTGAATAAGAACTTAAAGGGGTAAGGATATGCGAGATCAAATTTGCCTTGATTTGTTGACATATAAGAGGTCTTTGCACCATTAAAACATCTTGCCAGTTTCATAGCTTAAAACATCCTCATTATAAAAAACAACATTTTTTAATCAAGCTACAAATATGGCCACAGCTCAAAATTGCTTAAATCACCTTTCTTTCCCATTCTGACATTCAGTTTGGAGTTCAGGAGTTTGTCTTGACCAGGACCACACCCCTAAATGCACTGAAGCAACTGCCATGTGATTGGTTGATTAGAAAATTGCATTAATGAGAAATTGAACAGGTGTTTCTAGGGCTGGGCAACGATTAATCGCGATTAATCGCATCCAAAATAAAAGTTTGTGTTTACATAATATATGTGTTATGTGTATAATTATTTTGTATATATAAATACACACACATGCATGTATATATTTACGAAATATTTGCATGTATATATTTTATATATATTTATACATTATTAATATTAAGTATAAATATTTGATATTTTAATAACACATTTTTCTTAAATATGTACATGCATGTGTGTGTATTTATATATACAACATAATTATACACACTACACACACATATATTATTTAAACACAAACTTTTATTTTGGATGCGATTAATCGTGATAATTCTAATAATCCTTTAGGTGAGTGTATGAATTTAGGCGTTTCCAATCCCCCCAATATTCTGTACATCACACATCAATTTAGATAAGAAAATCAATTTTATTTTTACTATGCATTTATTATAGGTTGTTTATATCATCCATCCATACATACGTTTCTGAAAAGAGGAAGTGCGAGCTCTCAAACGACTGAAGATCGACCACGTACTGTCCGACCCTGTGTTCACGTCCACCTGCGGCGGATTCAGTGCTGGGATCAAACAGAGAGTGTGTTAGTGGATGACAACAGCACTAAAAGCGTCTGCTTGATGGAGAGACGATACCTGAGCCTGGACAGACGTTCCTCGATCACCTGTGAGCGTTGACCACATCAAAGCCCACTCTCCTGCCTCTCTCTCGGACCTCCTCTGTGTAGAAACCACTGACCGAGACCCCGAGGAGACCACAGCCTCACACACACTCTTCACCAGAGTCAGTCTTACCCACACCTGGAAGAGGAAAACACTTCACTGTGGGGTAATTGCTCTCATCTTGAATGCTTTTATTTGGTGATAATGACGCCTGACTAGGGGTGTAACGATACCATCATGTCATAATTCAATACGGATCACGATACTGAACTCACAATATGATATTATTGCGATACTCCAAGACATATGATAAAAGGTTAACAAATTAATTATTAATTTGGTTTTACATTGTGTGTGTAAATGAATAGACTAGGACTTGATGGTGGAAACCCAAAGCACAGGACAATAGAGACACCATAATAACAATATTCATGATTCTGAAGCTGAAAATACTGAATTATTTTCAGACGAATATGCTTGCGTTCTAGTTATATTTAAAATAATGTTGGCCACTTTTTTACAGGTAACAGAAGATATTTGGCATTATCAGGACATAAATATTCCACCCATTGGATTATTATACATTATATATAGTAGTTTAGCATAGTTAGACACTAAAACTCTGAAAACATGATTTTTTTCTCACAGTAATTTTTATTTTTAACTATCCATGATACATATTGTTGCATTTTTGTACTGCGATCATTTGTGACACGATATATTGTTACACCCTTATGTCTGACTGTAAATTACAGAGCTCTTAAAGAGATATGGTTAAGGAAAAAAAGTTTTGTCTTCCACTGAGAAACTTTGCATTCACTTCACAATGAACAGGTTTTCCGAGCAAACACGTTTTTTGGGGGAACGCAAATATTTTTCGTGCAAACTCAAAATGCAAGGTTTCTTGAGGAATATACAAAACATCTGCGAGAAAATGCAAAAGCATTGACTTATTATTTTTCCTCCCATCTCATAATTTTTCCTCTTTGTCCTTATGAGTTCTGTAGCACATTATCTTGCTGCATGGCTATTTAACAGATACATTAATACATGCACATATTAATTTAATGATGAAATGCCAATTTAAAAGTATTCCATGTAAAAAGGAAAATGCTGTGACATGATATTCTAGCACAATAATGTATGAAATTGGTTGCTTGGGTTAGTGGTCAGGAATAATATAAGTGCTTAATATAAATATAATTAATTGTGATTTAATTTAAGTATCTATATGTATTATTTATTTAAACATATTAATAAAAAACTGTTTGTCTTAATGACTCAGCAATGTCTATTAAAAGAGAGGAACTCTCTCTCTCTCCCTCATTTACTGCTTACTTCTTTCAAAGCAAAGAGGGCTGTTGATGTGTTAAGTTTATTATTCTACACTTAATAGAATATTAATCATATTTAACAACATGCAAAACGAGTCATTATCTCTAAAAGCATGTCGTCTATACTTAATAAACTTATATTCGCGTTTGTTCACGTTCCAGGGCACGCAGAAAAAAATGCACGGCTTGTTTGTGTTTACTTCGTAAACGGATGATGCATTTTACCGGGAACGCCAGTCAGGAACACGTGCTTCATCATTCACAGATGATTATTGCTGCTTAGTTCAAGTCAGGATCCCCTTTTACTGTCCATGGATCCCACACACTATTACTGTTACTTCCGGGAGCATAGTTATGACGCATGCGCAGAGGGAGTCACCCGCTCGAGCGACTCAAGACAGTGAACGTTTATAAATGATAAAAAATTGGTCTTGTGCAAGTTAATTGTGACGAGGAACATTAAATCATGTACTATTTTTATGAGGGATTTTTTTATTTTATTTTACTCGGAAAGAATTAATTCTCAAAGAATAAAATTACAATATATTCATTTAAATCTTCTGATTATCTGCACTTTATACTTTTTTTAAATCATGCTGTTAAAAAACCCATAACAAAAACCAATCACAGTTGAATTTAAAATTACTTTTTTATTTCAAGTTCAACAATAGAGAATGTGGAGGTGGTGTTGTGCCAATAACTAAGAAATAGTACAAAATAATATAAAAAATGTTTTCCACCTATTGACATCACAGTCCAAATTTGGTTGCATCAGGCTGTAACAACTTGAAATGTGTTTTTCTCCATTCATTTTTGTATTTCACTCACACTCACATACTGTACACACACACACACACATACACATATATATATATATATATATATATATATATATATATATATATATATATATATATGCTAGATGCAATTAATCGATTTGACAGCACTAATATTTATCAAATACAACATTGCTGTTATACTTAAATATTGAAGCATTTATACAGGGCCTCGTTTTTGCTTAAAAAGCATGAAGGCGCATCTAATTTAAAACAAATATTCATTCAATATAATCCACATTCCCATTTTATCCATATTAAATTACTTTACATTGGTTTATTAATCGTTTACTAATATATTCAAGGTTCTGCATTAGAAACAACAACTGTGTTTATTGCTGTTAAAATTGTTGTCGATTTCTTACAAATATATGAATTAATAAATAAAACCATTAAATATTTATTAAAGCTGTATTTAAACACAAATAACTGTGCCAATGAATAAATGTTCTGCATGTAAAATCATATTGACTTGAACTAATTTAAGAAGCCGTCACTCTTTTCTCCAGCAGTGTATGAGATCATCACGGTCTAATCACAGTGTGTATCCTGAAAGTTTGTTGAAGACCAGTTCTGAAATGTGATGGCAATTCTCATCCAGTCCCATAGAGCCCAGTCTGTCCCATTCCTCCTCCACATCTGAGGACTTCAGCACAGGTAAATCTGAGTCCTTTGAGTTCCGGCTAAATGTCCTGCTCTTTCTCCCGGAGTCGCTGTCAAAGCTCTGGGATTTCTGGACAGATGAAGTGGTTTGTGATCCCAGGTCTTCGACGTCTAACGCTAGAGGACACGTCCTCATCCTCGCTGTCGTCTGAAGACAGACTCAGAGCCGAGGTCTGCAGACGCGGGCGGATGACATGTGTGCCTTTGACAGAGCGTTGAGGAGACTTCTCCGCTGGGATGGGAACCGGAAGACCTTTATTGGGACCAGAAGCACTTGAAACACTTGTTTTCCGCCTGTTTGGTTCTGGACTGCTAAGTGGCTCAGGTGAGTATCCGTCGGTTGTGTTGAGGCTCGTGAAGTCGTCCTGATACTCTTCATTACTCGCTCGACTATCTTCCCTGATGCTTTTTTTAAAACTCTGGATGCCAGGATTGTTCGAATCTGAATACTGACTGAGTGCACTTGGAATATGAACTCTTTTGTCTTTCTCTGTGGACGATGCAACATTACTTTCATTTGAACTCGGTCTTGTTTGTGATTTTGATGCTGCTTTAACTGGTGTTGGATCCATTTCAAGGCGGCTAACTAATGTAGTTTCATCTACAGTGACACCTGTGTAAACTGACTTACGGACACGTTTTTTCTTCATTGGCTGGTCCTGTTTTACATTCTGGTATTCGATGCATTCATGCCGTTTGGTAAGACCTGGTTTGACCAGCTTGAGTCTAAGGACGAAAAGTGTTTGTCAAGCCATATTTAAGCGTCCTTTTAGGTTGCAACTTTTCTTCAATTTTCTTTGCACCACTTGCACTCTTCACTGATTTGATCGGTGGTCTCTGTTCTAGGACTAGCTTTGATAGTTTTCTGATGCTCAGGCTCTGACGGATGTGCTGATGCGTACAGCCACGCCAGGTTAGGATGGATGGATAACGGCTGCTGGTGTGGCATCTCTCCGTGAAGCTGTGATAGCTCAACTAATAAAGCATTCAGCAGCGGTAACTGCCTGATGACGTTCCCAAGAGGAGCTGAATCAGTCTCTTTATGCTGTGATCCTTGAGTTAAAGCTGATTTACTCAATCGTTCCAGCTTTGGAGATGTTATCTCTGGAACCTCATGCATGACAGATGATTCTTCATTATTTCTTCTGGATCCTCTAGATTAAGACTCTCCATTGTTGCATGTAACCCTGTAAAGCCTGACATATGAAACAATAGTTAGAAAAGATTGCATATTTGATAGTATGTTTTGCATCATATTTGAAATATCATATGATAAAGTGAAAAATGGCATTCGAGGAAGGAAAAGGAACCAAACTGAGCAAAAATATGCAATCTGGTGCAGATGCTGATATTTATATGGACAAAAAGTGAGATGAAAATCTGAAGCTTGTAATGTCAAATCAATAAGATTGCAGATTACTTACATAAAATGCATATAAATATCAGTCATCACTGATTCACGGTGTTGAACACATACTAACATGCTTTTACCTGTTTAAAAGTATGAGCTATAAATCAGAGATCATCTAAAACAGGCTTTTCAGCTAAGTTTTACCCACGGTTTCACAGACAAAACTTAAAGGTCCCCCCAAAATGAAAATGTGATTTGAAATGTGATTTGAAGGAATAGTTCACCCCAAAATGAAAATGATCCCATAATTTACTTACCCTAAAGCCACCCTAGGTGTAAATCACTTTCTACTAAATCTCCTGACTCTTCCAAGCTTTATAATGGAACTAAATAGTGTTTGAAGCCCAAAAAAGCGAATAATTCATCATAAAAATGATCCATATGACTCCAAGGGGTTAATAAAAGCCTTCTGAAGTGTATTTTTAAGAAAAATATACTTTATAATCACTGGCTTCTGGAAACGAACATACAGAAGTCTAGTTCCGGCAGGATAGTGACCTCTGACCCTGGAGTCATATGGATTACTTTTATATGATGGATGGATGTGCAGTTTTGGGCTTCAAAATCTGCACCATTCACTCCCATTATAAAGCCGAAGAGCGCCAGGATATTTTTTGAATAACTACGATTGTGTCTCTGAAAGAAGTAAGTCATATACACCAAGGATGGCTTTAGGATGAGTAAATGATTGGATAATATTCATTTTAGGGGTGAACTAACCCTTTAAACCCAGTCCCGGATTAAAATGCATGTTTGATGGATTTTTGTGTCATTGTTTTGCCTCATGATTCACACCAGTATGAACATGTTTTTTTCTAAGACAGATTTATAAAAGCTACTTGAATTGAACTAAGGCCTAATTGTGGCTTAATCTAAACCCTGTCTGTGAAACCAGGCCTTATTGAAAATTTAAATCCATTTATAAAATATAACAGTGTAAGTTAAACATCCTACTCGTCCTCTCCTGTTGGCTCTTCAGGCCGGAGCTGTAAAACAGAGGTGGAGGACAGAAAGCGGTGTGTTCTTGTGCTTCTTCAGACCACGAGACACTCGGTTCAGTCTGAGTGAACGTTGGAAGCCCTGGATGCTTGTCTTCTGATATCACAACATCAGCTGACCATCTATCTTGTGTGAGAACATTACCAGGATTGTTCTCAGACATCTCATCTTTTCCAGTATACACTGGAACTGACTTTGAGTTCTTCTCCTTTTCCATGGTGGGTCAGGCCGACTTCATGAACTCTGTTATCTGGGATGTGAGGGATTAAATTCGCTCCTAGACTTACAATCTTATAAACCAGAGAAATGGCACCGATGCTGTTTCCCATCAGATTGCAGATTGGGGTGAACAGTCTCTCCATGAGCGCTCAGAGTGCTAATACCATGTTTATCCACATCCAGTTTAATTCTATCCATCACTTTAGCCAAGGATATCAAGGAGCTTCCTATAAGTTTGGGAGTCTCATCCTTTACATCCAATACCATTGCGTAGAGAGGGGTGTTTAGGAGATGGGTGTGTAACGAGTGGAAATTCATCTTAAAAAGACAGGATTTGCCTTTATGGAAGGAATACTTTAGATTGTCTCCGTCGTTCGGGTTGAGATAAAGCCTCAGGTGACATCACGCACAGGTCAGCATAGCCTGATTTAGATGAGAAGTCCACTTGTCCTGATTGGTAAATGAGAAGTGTGGGGAAATCTAACAAGCGGACTGCCACTGCAAGATCCAAAACATTGCCACGTGATCCATCGACGCGGACGTAATCGATCACCAGTTCCAATGAGAAGAGACTTTCAAGCGTTGACGACATGTTCCTTTATATACGAATTTACAAATAAACAATCATTTTAATGGAGATGATTATCTAAAACGGAGATGAAATCGCCACCAGGAAGCGAAGTGAGTCTGAGAGCGTCGCATCACCTAGCAACGATATCGTCTCTGGATTAATACGTCACTGGCACCGTGGGATTCTGGGAGATGTAGTTGATTTTACAATTTCTTCCTCTCTTAACCCAAAAGCACTCAGAACTTGTAAAATTTGTAAGTCCTACAAACTTTTTACTTTATTAAATGTTTAAATTTATCATTTAAGTATTACCCTCTTTGTATTTTTTATTTATTTATTTATTTATTTATTATTATTTTTTTATAATTTTTTTTCCTGTTTATCATTGTCTAACGTATGTTCTGTTGTTGTTATTATTATGTTATTTACTCTGTAAACTGAATGTTTAAATAAAGCATTTAAAAAAGGAAGGGAAAAAAGAAAAAAGATGTAGTTGATTTTAAGCAGTGTTGTATATTACTGATAGATAAGTGGAAATCTGTTATACTTATTTTCTTTTTTATACTCTGATAGCTACCTGCATTATTATATTCTTTTTTGCATAATTTAGAGGCTATGTACCATCTATGTACACATTGGTACATACATAGCCTACACTTGATAACAGGTTGATAATGAATGGAACATTTCTATTGGTGTTGTTCTGTGGTTGTTAATAATAATAATAATAATAATCATATTTATAAATAATAATGTATGTAATATTATTTATAACATTGATATGTATTCGTCTTCTCTTCTTCTTCTTCTTCTTCTTCTTCTTTTTATTATTATTATTAACAACAACCACAGAACAACACCAACAGAAATGTTCTATTCATTATTAACAATATTGTATCAAAAGTGTTGCATATGGCTATACATGAACCTGTGGTTGGTGTGAATAGTTATTTATTTTAGTCTTTTTTCTTTGCATTTCAATATAAGGTAAAAAATACAGTTAGTTCTAATTATTAAATATACATTTAAAGTGCACAAAAACATGTCACGAAGTTACCTGCACAACACACACACAACAGTATTGTTGTGAAATATTATTACAGTTTAAAATAATGGTTTTAATATACTTTAAAATATAATTGATTCCTGAAATCAAAGCTGAGTTTTTCAGCGTCATTACTCCAGTCTTCAGTGTCACATGATCCTTGAGATATCATTAAAGTAATGCTTATGTGTTATAATTTACATTTATGCATTTGGCAGACGCTTTTATCCAAAGCGACTTACATTGCATTTCAAGGTACACATTTACATTCTTATCAGTTCTGACCAACTGCTCTACTGTTTGTCAAAAATAGTAATGTTTCCAAGCTTTTGACTGGTACTATTAATTAATTCAAGCATCATACTCTCAATCTGGTTTGTTCAAAAACTCTAATTTGTTTTTAAGTCAAAGAAGAAAGTCTATAAAGAAGATTTTGCCTCAGTCTTCCAGTTGGGGCCACTATTACTCCAGACTGAGTTCATAGTTGTTATTAAACTGACATCCAAGAATGTTTCATCCTAAAATAGCCAAACAGTAAACAATATCATTTTTAATGACCTGCTGTGAAAACTGTAACGTTTTCTAAAATACCTGAAAAAGTCTATTTACCATAGTATATTCTTGTCCACTCTTGTGAACAAGTGCGTGGCGGAGTTTGGCAACAGCTTCGACCAATCACAGATCGCGGTAGGCGTGGCCACAGACCGGCTTCACGCGATCCGAGCAAAACGGCTGTATTTTGGATTGAGTGAGTGGAGAGTGTAGACAGCAGCTCTTCCGACAACATACAAGTGTTTCTGTCTGGAATATGATCAAATCACTGGCTTTGTTTTGAAAAGGAATTAGATTGGCGTTCACCTTCAAATCATGGGACTTTCTTTAACTCGGAATGCTGAAGGTAAGGTCCACTTGTGTCGTTACTACTCACTTACTTGACGTATTTTGTTGTGATTTTGGCTAGAATAGCGTCCGTTGAAAAACTACAGTGATTGAGTTTCCTTTAGTTCACTATACAAGTTTCAGTTTTGGTGATATAAACCCTTATTTTGTGACTTAACCGCCTATTAAGCTGCCTACCTCAGGCGTCATAGTCGCGTGTTGCAGGTTTGGTCGTTTTGGGCGCGTTCCTTGTTGTCAAAGGTAATGATGGGCAGAAATGATGATGTCTGATTGACAGCTGATTAGGTATTCTGATTAGGTCCTTCTGTATGGGAGGTTTTCATTGCTGTCTATAATGCGCGTCCTTGAAACATTACAGATAACTCAGGTGAAGATATCACAAATATGCACGTATTAGACTCATGCACTTTGCCATTTTGTATATTTATTGTCTTTATCGTGGACTGTGGAGTTATCAGGTTCAAATGCAGCCCAGGGACTGTGCTTCAAATAACACAAAGGCAGTCAAAATAAAGTTGATTTTAAACACAGGCTGTCAGAAATCCACTAGAGGGCTCTTGAATGTTCTTATGGATCAGACAATCCAGTTACATGATGATGGGATCGTCAAATTGTCTTTGATAATCTGTACCACATGTTACCGATCCATTCATGAAAATTTAGATATTTAAGATGATTTAATGGCAGTTTTTATGTGTAGTGCTTGAGTGACAAATGACAGATTATATACCTGATATGAGAATTTTTGGATGATATTTGAGATATATTTATAGATTTTGAATAACACACTCGCACAAGGATGATAATATTTCTGGGTATTTGGTATCATATATTAAAACCCCCTGCTTTAAGCTTGGATCCATAACAAAAAGTACATGTTAAAGGAATTGTTTCACCCAAAAATGAAAATGATGTCATCATTTACTTACTTCTTGTCCCAAACCTGTATGAGTTTCTTTCTTCTGTTGAATTAAAACTATATTTTGAAAAATGTTGGTAACCAGTTTACGGTTGCGATCGAACTGTTTGATTATCAACATTCTTTGAAATATCTTCTTTTGTGTTTCAGAAAAAGAAAGAAATTCATAAGGTTTGGAACAACATGGTGAGAGGGTGAGTAAATGATGACAATATTATTTTTTTAGTGAACTATCCCTTTAATGCCATATGTTTTTGGGCATGCACCATGGTAATTTCATGTTATTCTTCTATGTTCCATTGAAAATGAATGGCAATGATGCCAGTGCAATATCAAATTACCATATCTTAAAACCATTGCTCCTCCATTGTATGGTATTTCTTTTGTAAGGGAAGGAACAACTTCTTCTTAGTTAATAATGAGCTGTCATTTTTTTATTCTGCTTCAACAAAGAAAACATCAGAAGTCTTCTATAATCTGTGTGAACAGTGTGTACTATTAATGCAAGAGTCTTTGTGCTGTGCCACTCAAAGGACTTAAGCATGAGTGTTTTCTCTGTCTTCTGAACAGCCAGCTCGTATCAGATTATGGTCAGATAATTACACATTTGATTAGACAAGTTGCACAGCCGAGTCCTTGTGCGATGCAGTGTCAAGGGTAATAAAGCCATTTCTTATAGCCGTATCAGTGATAATACGTGGGGGACACGGACATCCTGGCTCAGTTCTTTCCCACCAGCACACAAAATTGCACCCCTGTCTCTGAGGATGAAAACCACCTGGAAAGCCTATATTCATAGACATATTCTAGTTTAATAATATACTACCAGAATGTTTATTTCCCTGGAATAGTGGTTTGGTTGCAAATGTTGGGGTAAAAGCATTGTTAAAGGTTCCCCTGTTTGCTTTTGAATATACCTTTCATGCAGTGTGTAACATAGCTGTTTGTAAATGTTTAAGTGCTGCTCTATAAATAAAGTTATTTGTTTTTTATATGAGATAATCGATTCTGAACTGCTTGAAACGAGTCGTCAGTATTTCTAAACTTAATTCCTGCACGAACCGAACGTAGGTTTTGTAACAAATTTGCTTAATGCCAGCCTATGGTCTTCATTGGCCGCCTGCAAACATCAGCTGACTGGGAAGAGTTTGGCTTGTTGATTTGCTGCGAAATCAAATCCACTTTGAATGCGCTTCTAAGGATGACTCTGACTTTAATTGATACGGGGGAAAACAACACCATCGTTTACTGTTCCGATATCACATCCATTTCTGCCAAATTCTGATATGTGAATGAAGACACTGATTTCACGCAGCCGCCATTTTGAAATCGAAAGCGAGGCTCTGGTGGCTCTTGGAAGTACAGATTGACAACAATGCCTTGGACTACCAACCTGTAGCTGCTGCCGCGATTTTACACCATAGGCAGGCCGATCATGATCATCGGCCGATATTAGGCATTTTCAAAACTCATCGGTATCGGCAGTTATAATTGCCGATAAATGAATATTTAAAAAATAAAATAAAAATGGACGAAACACGTTTCTACCATGTCATGAATGTTGGAGTTGTATAGTTTGTCCACCAGAGGGCACTCTACACCATCCCTGTTGGCAACACTGAGTTTATAACGCGCCACACATCCTGCAAACTGCTGATAATTTATTGTTGCGCGCTTCTGAAAATAAATAAATAAAAATATCGGCCAATATATCGGAATATCGGATTTTTAAAACCACCAAATATCTGCATCCGGTACTCAGCCTTCAAAATCCTTTATCGGTCAGGCTCTATTACACTATTGGATGTTAATGTCCAATAGGATATATTTTTCGTTCCTGCTTCTTTTCGTTCTGAATAATATATAAGCAAATAATTTTATTTATAAATGAATTTCACTATATAGTCTAAAGAAATGTATAACATGCATTGCATTTAGAAATATAATTGGGTACATTTTCATCTTCACTGTTGACTTTGCAAGCAATAAAGGTACGAGAGGCTTGTGCTGTATCGTGAATAAGAAACGCTGAAGGGCGTTGTTAGGCTCGAACGCGCTGTTAGGCTCTACTTATTCAGGATACAGCACTTGCCTTGAGTACCTTATTGCTTTTATAAAACGGTTACCACACAATAAAAATATTAAAGTAAAAAAAAATGTATTAGTGCAACTTTCATAAAGTAAAATCACTAAAAGCCTTCCTTCCGCTAGAAAAAAATAGTCCCTGACCGTGAACAGCAACAACGTTCCAATGTGTAATATGCATGAAAGCTCAAATAAACACAACATAGGAACCGCAGTGTTGCGCAGTGATACACAGAACCGTTGGGTGAAGCGGTCATAGCCGTGTTTTATCATGAATAAAGCACAGCTATTGACCAATCAGAATAAAGGATTGGAACTAACCGTTTTATAAATGCAAATGAATAACAGCAACTCACAATGTTGTTGTGCATGGGTAGGATAGCAAAATAAACAGACTTACAGGTATCTTATCTTATCCCAGATCTGTTGGTTTTGATGTCAAAGGCTGCACACATCCAATCAAACTCTACAGAATTGATCATTATATATGCATATAAATTGAAATTTAGCATATTTTGTATTGCTGTATTGTATTGTATAAAGTGCTATTAAGTAAATGTGACTGACTTTTTGTAACTAAACTGTAACTAAAAAACAACAAAATAAAAAACAAACGAGGTAATGATTATTGTATTGTTATTGGCGTGTTTAAGTTTCTTTCTTTGTCTTCTTCTGTTCCCCTGGGAGAAATGTGAGGTTGTCTTCCCATCGCTGGGCTTCGATGGCACAGTGACTGCAGAAGGATGTTTATCTTGTGTTGCACTCCTGAATGCATTCATAACATAATGACAGGAAATTAAAGCTCGTTTTAGAGACTCGTCTTGAAAATAACATCTGTCAGGACAGGTGGACATCTGCTCGCCACCTCACGTCGTCAAGCAGTTTTGTTTAATGTGAACAAGGTTAACAACACTATTTAGTATGCTTTTTGATTGGTTGTGTGCAGTGTTTTAATTTGAATACGATGGGGCTATGAGACAACATTTCTCAGAACATACGGAATCTTAGTCGTGCTTCTAATCCGTCGGATAAAGGGTTTAATATGTCTTGAGATGTGGCAATCAGGAACAAAGGATGCCAAGACAACTGTTTATCGCTGTTATTATCGCCCCCATTGCTTGATATTACATGGATATTTCATGTTCTAGAAGAGATGACTCCAAGTGAAATGGATTAGTATGCCATCTGCTCTTCATGTTTACTGGCAAATCATTGAACAAATCATGAAGCCCATCAAAAATGGCCTTTCCTTAGGCAAAAGTCTCTAATGCTTATAACATTTGTGATTTATACAAACCTTTGACTTAAAGTATTAGAACTTTGGTATGTAATTCATTCATCCAACATGTTTATGTTTCAGAAGTGAATCATTTCTCAAATTATTGGTCTTATTTTTCAAGATATGATCGATTTTACTTGCATTGAAGGAAGGACTCAAATCATATAGAGATTCACAGAAACTTGAGGTTGTAGGAATCTTTTGGTTTGGGTGCATTGGAGAAGCTAATAGGTAAACAAGAACCTCTGGATCTTTAGCCATGTGAATTTGTGCTTGGTTTGGTTTGTAATCAGTCATCCGTCTGGTTCATTCTCTCTTGTACTTGTTAATGACCAACAGTTGTGACTGGCATCAACAGAGCAGATCTCTGCCAGCTGCTGGTTGACTCCACAACAAGCCTGTTTGTGTACTTAAACCGTGTTTGTGTGACTGTTGTCATTTGGCGGAGACACAAGTATCATGACAAATGAATGTTTTTTATTGGTTTTGGAATGTGGCTACTTAAATCTTCCTTTAAAAATGAGTGTTTTGTCGGCTATTATCAAGCATGGTGATTTAGCAGTCCGATTTTATTATGCAGCTTCTTCAATTTTCAATTTTGTTGACGTATCTGTGATCTTTCTTTGGTCAACATCAACATTTTAGGTTTAAGTTTAAATACAGTAAACCCTAATGCTCAAAATAATTAATTGGTTTGAGTAAGGTAAACTTAAATTAAACAGTTTCTATCTACTAATTGTTTTAAGTGTTATGAACTTGTTTCTTTTAATTTAGACAAACTTAAATTCAACTGAAACTGTGCTGGGATTTCTATTCCCAGCATGCTTGCCATGACATTCGAAAGGAATGAAATGCTAAAATTAAGTGTTATCTAATGTTTTTTGTGTGTGCAAGATTAATGTTAAGTGGAGATTTAGTAGTGTTTAATGTTTAGCTAATTTTATGAAGTGTTAGTTTGAGAACATAATTTTTTTTTAAATATTAGCTTATACAAATATTTCAAGTTTAGAGCAATTAAAATGTGGAAGTACGAAACAAAAATTTGCCTGTTTCATTAAGACTTTAAATTTCTTTTATTCGTCTTACACTGTAAAAAAAATTTATTGGTTTAACTTAAAGTAAGTAAACACTTTTAAGTTGATTGAAATGAAAAAGTGAGTTAATACAATGAAGGAGATTGATTTATTCATCAGAAAATCTAAATAATAAGTTATTGACTGAACTAAATAAATTATTTTAAGTTGATTTGCCAAAAGAAAAAATGTCTGTGATAACAAATCTTGAAAATATTTTTTTACAGTGTAGTCTTTTAGTCTTTCTTTTTGATGTAACTGATAACCTGAAATTTGAAGTTTGGGGGTTTACAGTGTGTGTATAAGGGAAAGTACATTTTAGGTCCTCTAACTAGTCACCATTTAATTCCATTTCTGCCTTCATCAGTTCATTTTAAATTGTCCTGGTGTATGACAAATGAACTTTTCCATGTAGTCTCTCAATTAATGAGTTCATGCATAATAAGTAAATTGCTTCTTAAAATAGTTTTGCACAGATTAAACTCACTCACTCACTCATATTCATGTGGTTGGAGGCTGCAGAGACATTAATTTCATTTGCAAGTCAATTTATGTAACACATCCTTTAACCTCTGGTGGTGTCCTGTATCCTGATCTTTGGCTCTGACATTATTCTTAGCTAAAGGACATGAATACACATGAAATCTAAGCAGGTATCCATCATTCAGTGGAATATGTACACACATCCACCCTGACACAATCTCATCTTGCAGGTTAGTGAAGGAGACGCCCTGATAGAGTTTCTTCTTCCAGATGTGAGTGTGTTGCAGGTTTCAGGCGAGATGATTTACTGGCCCAGGGAATATCTGTTAATTTTTTTAATATTTGTTAAATCTGCTAATTTTGCCATTGTCACTGACATTGCTTTACCCTTTTGTCTGTTATTGTGTAGGGATTCAGTCCCATGATGCATCTCTGAGTGCTGTCACATTGTGGTGTGTCAGAGAGAAATATAATGTGTAGCTGTATGTACAGTACTGTGCAGAAGTCCACCAAAGGTCTTTATCCAGCTGAAAACGCTAGACGCTTCTGCTGAAGACGCCGTGCTTTGGCCGCTTGAGAGCGTTTTTGGCAGCGCAGCGTTTTTCTGGTTGAGCGTTTTCGTTGCTATGATACAGAATATCCGCAGCAGTTTGAATGTTGTGACAGTTGGTCGTTGTGGTTTAGTCCCGCCCCTCCTCCACTGTGATTGGACGGCTGGGTGAAAAGTGACAGTGATAAGCGCTGCGTTTTATCCAAAGTTGTAACATTTTTCAACTCCCAGCGACTCAGTGAAAGCGCTGCAGGCGCTCGGCGCTTCAGCGTGAAGAAAAACGCTACAATGCCTCAGTTACGCTTATGGCGTTTGAAAGCGCTGCGCTTCCATTGAAAACAATTAATAACATTACGCCAGGCGCCGTGGAAAAAACGATTTGGTGGAGACACGGCCTCAGGCACACTAGTATTTCCACCTCAAAGAAATGGTTTATGTCGTCAGCTCGGCCATTGAAATACCCACTTTGGTTGAACACTAGTTCCATGTTATGACATATAGCCAAAACTTCAGCCAGTCAAACGTCAGTTTCCTGAATCCCAAGTGGTATCTTGAGTGACACTAGTTGGATCATGTGTGTCTTTTCCAGCCATGTGATAACACAGGCCCAATGTAGGCTAAGCACTGTTATGTTGTGCACAGTGTGAGCGCTACATGAAGTTCTTTATCTCCTCGTTCTGTCGCTCATCCCTTTCTGTTTCTGCCATCATGTCTTTACTGAAACATCTATATGAATGTTGGGCAGTAAATGATGCTGAAGTGGCACTGAAAAAACACAACATCAAGTCCATTTTGTTGTTGGTCAATGTTGCCGTAGTATTTATGCATCAGGTACCATACTGGAAGAATTATTTTTAATTTTTTTGCTTGCTTTTTAAAATCACTTCTTTTAGACGTAATGGGATTTGTATCAGCGTTTTTTTTTTCATTAAATTTTTTCCCATCATATGTGTCCGTATTACATGATGCGCATTTGTGGTCGATATATGGATGGATGAGGCCCATTATTAACACATTTCCTCAGAGTGTTAATGGATGAAATCTGTGGGATTGTGCAACTAATCTAGTCAAGATAAGGCCGGACGTGTTGTTAATGGATTCTGAGCACAGACGTGGGCAGTTTCGCTGTTTTATCTTGGTGCATTAATATAAAATCCAACTCATGTGCATGTAGAAAGACTTTTGAGAATTTAGGTTGGAACTATATGCTTTATAATATTAGTTTCAGCTCTTTTGAGTATTTCTAAGTTTGATTTTCTGCATTTTTTGCATCTGTAGCAAGCATTTTGAGAGGTGTTTTGACAATTCTGAACCACTGAATGACAAATATGAAAAATTGTATATTTTAAAGACATTATTTCTTAAGTCTTATCATAGTGGCTGACTGTTCATGCAGTCGACCACAGGTTAGCGAAACGTCTGAAATAACTTCGAATTGCGATTCGAATGGGGATTTTGTTGGTCACGAGGCCATTGGCCCCGCCCGGCACATTGTTTGCCCTGGAAAAATGGCTATTGAGGCCAAAGCGAGGAGGTGAACCAGTGAAGCATCAGCACGGCAGATGCACCACACTGGTCAGAACCGAAGACCCCTCTGGTCAGGGGTTGAGATATATGGTGACACAGTCCATTCTGTGCCACTTCAGGGCCAGAGATGTTACTTATGACCCACTTACCATCTGAAGTATGAGCTGCACACACGGTTCAGTGAAATGTAGGCTAAGGCTTGACAGACTGTTTACATGCATTTAATCCTGCACTGTTTATCACAAAATGTTGCATGTGGAAGGGAAAATGGATTTCATTCGTTTGGATGAATCTTTAGCTTTTGACCCTTGTGTGGATACAGTTCTTGTTCATAAACATTTTGATTGAAAATGATCCCGTCATGCAAAACAGTTGAGATAATACAGTAAATGCTCAGGTTGCTTTACAGGATTTGAGCTGGGGGAGAAAAGCATTTTCATTTTATTTCTGTGGAATATCCGTTAGAATTAATATCTGTTAGAATGAGGCTGGAAGCTTGGATTAAAACTTGAAAAGGGTCGGCAAAACTATTTTTGTACTCTAGTTTTTCAATTTGACAGTCTGTGTCAACTTATCTGCTCAAGTCTCTGATAAAATGTGTCGCTCTCTCCCGCAATGTAACTATTTTAACATCTTCCAAGTGAAAATCATTTAATAATCTGCATACTGAAGTTTAATACTTGCATTTATGGATTAAAAACCCCTAAGCGTAAGTTTGAGCAATAAAAATAAATAATAGGGATACATTAATGTTGAGAGGCTATTTTTCAACATCTCCAACATATTTCCCAGTGGTAATTCGTAAGTGGTGACTAGGGCCCTATAAAATCCGTTTTATTTTTTCCCAAATTCCATTTTATTTTTTCCCAAATTCCGTTTTTTTCCGTTTTAATTTTTGCAAATTCCGTTTTTTCCGTTTTAATTTTTGGGAATTAATTTTTTTTTACCCTTTACTGTTATTTTAGTTGTAAAAAGAGTGTGCTTTTTATTCCGTGATTGCAGAAATTATAGGGCCCTACCAGTGGTGTGTGTTTGAGTCATCATGTTCTGGTTGGTGAGTGTCTGTTGACTCACGGTTGAGACAGCGAAAGCGGATCAGTCATTAACCGCGTGAGAGCTGGACTCAGGGGTCACGAGGGTTAACCCGCTCGCTTTTCTCCAGTGGCTCCAGACAATCGGGACACTGACCTCGACGCTCTCGACCTCGGATCTGAGATGAGAGGGATTTCGAGCGCATACCTCTGGCCTATTGTGACGGGCACTTGTGGACTCTG
Organism: Hybognathus amarus; assembly: GCA_030378365.1. Lineage (NCBI taxonomy): Eukaryota > Metazoa > Chordata > Actinopteri > Cypriniformes > Leuciscidae > Hybognathus > Hybognathus amarus. The sequence continues at coordinate 109,882 of JAQIUQ010005453.1, forward strand.
TTCTATTCACTTTCTCTCGACTCAGCCTTTTGCCTTTTCCTATTTTCACAGTTGCTGTGTGAGATAGTGAAGTGCAGTTTGCACAGTTGGTAAGGCCATTGAATGGTAACATATTCCTGCCCATCTGGCCTTTTAACACATTTAGAAGGAAAGGTTCTATTTAGAACTCAAGGGCTCTTGATTCGATTTTAAAGACCCTTTTATGCCAAAAAGGTTCTATATAGACCTTATGCACCAGAGAAACAAAATTCTAAAAAAAATGTTTACTTCCAGCTCTGAACTTCCGGTTTTGCGTTAGCTGTGTATATTTCTATATTTCACTGTCGAAGAGTTATTAGCTGGTGAAGTGGATTTACTAATAGTAGATTTAAGGAAAGTTAGCATGAGTATTGTAATGTTTTAAGCGAATGTCATGAATGTGTAATAATGAAACTAATGAAGATTTTAAAACGAGCGCTTCATTCATAAATCCGTAAGATCTTCCCTTCATGCTGTGGAAATATTAACCGGAAGACAGATGTGGTTTCTTCTTTTTTTGTGATAAAGTATGTTTTCGAAGCTGTTTAATTCATTAATTTAATTACAATTAAAAATGACATGTACACAAAATTCATTAATTAACACTGAATCCATAATATTATCACCTAAAGGATTCTATATAGCGCAGGTCGAACCCTTTAAAGGGATATTTCACCCAAAAATGAAAATTCTGTCATTATTTACTAACGCTCATGTCGTTCCAAACCCGTAAGACTTTTGTTCATCTCCAACACAAATTAAGATCTTTTTCATGAAATAATGAGTAGGGTTGCAAGTTTCCAGAAACTTTCCAGGATTTTCGGAAACTTTCCAGGATTTTCGGAAACTTTCCAGGATTTTTCGTAATCTTTCCAGGATTTTTGGGAAGTTTCTGGAAATTTACCGGAAATATTCAGCCCCTTTGCAACCCTAATAATGATAGGGCTTAAAGCACCACTTCTGATGCTTTAAAGAGATCATAAAACTTGAGCGGTTTATTTGATTGAATTTAGTCTTTTATTCACATATCTTCATTATTCACTTTATTACATTTTATTGGAACTTTATGCAGTCATTTTGTACATTTTATTTATTAATTTTTTTCACATCTAAAGAAATACAAAATCAGAGCAGGTTATGTTTGTTAAATGCACGGCTAACATGTAAACTAGTATGGCTACATAAACATTTGAATCATTTTTAATAACTGTACTTTTATTATTATTTAACTGTCCAATTTTATCCACAGTGATTTTTATTGCATTCAACGTCTTGTTTATCAGTGCATTCCCTATAATTTAATCCATGACATTGGCATTGCAAAGAAAGAGAAACATCTTTTGTAAATGGTTTTTCATTTTTATTATAATGCCACTCTTAAAGTCAGGATTTTATTGAATAAAATAAGCCTGAAACCTAAAGGTTGATTTGATTGATTTAAAAAGTATTTTTGTCTTTAGTATCCTGAGACCTAAAAACAAGCTGACATCATTCTCTGTGTAATAATAAAAAAATCATCAACCGTTGTGTTAGTTGGACTGGATTTGTATTTATTAGACTGGGCTTTCTTATTATGAACTTTTAAAATGCCGTTTTTATGGGTGAGGAGTTTCAATTATTGAGTCAAATGGAGCGTAACCTTGACAGATGTGCGGTAATGTGGTCACGTTCATATGGTTTGTGTTAGTATGAGGCTCATGGGAGTTGATGCTGGATGGATTGATGTTCAAACCTCCTTCATCTGACCTTCCTTTGCCAAGACAACAAATCAGATTCTTCCTTCCATGCGTTGCACATGCACTTGATAACAATATTACAGCAGGTTTGATGCAATGATGTCAAACTGCTGCCTGTATAATGAATGCATGTTTATATTGTACATAAGTTTCATTCAGTTGTTAAGATTGATGTGATCGAATCAGCATGTTAGTCAAGTATAATTGATTGGTATTAATTAATCAAAATTCGTCATTTGATTGTTAGATTGCATCAGTCCTGATTTACAAAGTGTGTGTAATGGCCTTATTATTACTCATGTTTTGTAGGAATTATGGTAATATAGACCTATTACCATGATTCCTAGACAAAACATATAGTATTATCATGTATTATTGGAAGTGTCTAGTAAATATCATGGTGCATAAATATGAAAATCATTCAATGTCAGAGCATCTCTTATAATCTAAAACATTCCCGTTTTTCTAAGTGAAACAAAAGCTCTTTATGGAAACAATAGACCTGCAAAACAAAAATGCTGATGTGAAGTTCTGTGACTATTTTTAGGACGAAGCAATTTATTCGAAGAATAATTACTTTAACGTGCATCACAAAGGGACAAGTATGGAAAATGAATGACATTTTTGGTTAACACATTTTTATTTTTTTGGTGTTGAACATTTCTACAAGGAATGGTCTTTTTATTATTTTTTAAAGTTGTAAATAAAGGTGATTGCAGTATGTTTTACAAGAAAATAATAAACATAATGAGTTATTCTAATGTTGAATTTCAAGTTGACCAAGGCTATGTTCAAAATAACATACTACTAATTCTATTTTTGCAGTATCTAGTGTGCATGAAATACCTGGGTGATTTGATAATGGTTAGTGTGCAAATGCAATACACTCAATTTATTCATTATTGGTCACATGGTCATTCTGTCTCGACTTGCTGATCTTGTCATTAATACTTCACAGTAAAACATCTCGCTCTAGACTTTCATTTGGTTTCTTTTTTAGTGCTGGGCTTGTCCTCAAACACGTTGTTGTTTCTCTTTCCTGTTCTGACTAATGAAGGCCAATTATGCTTAATTGGAAAGTCACTTATCAAGCAGTTCTGTGTTTAACCTTCCCTGTCAGCGGAGCAGTTTGTGTCTGTGTCACAGGTCAAAGCTCATTTTAGTGATGCATGAACTAATTCAGTTGCTGAAAAGCATCATGCAGTCACATTTTAAAGCATGTCTTCTCTGCTGAAATGTTATTTCTCTCTCATTCCAGCCTTATCTTATCTTCTCTTGCCCCAGAAACTTCCTGCGGCCACGTGTAATTGCTGATGACCGTTTCATGTATATGAGTCTTTTGATAAAGCTTGCGATTGTCTCATTTCTGCAGTCAGTCATGTGCTCTTGACTGATTTCTGGAAACAATCTGATTTATGTTTCTTTTGCCAGGAGAGATGTTTGCAAATGCTTTGATAATCTGTGGCAGAACAGGCTTTATTTTGACGTAAAAGATGTGAACGTTGCAGTGGTTTGATTTGACAGACTAGAGATTCTCTCCTCCTTTTATGTCGATTAGATCAGAGTATGAATGAACTACAATCTTCTGATGCTGACGGAAAACAATATTTCAATCAAACACGATCTTACATGTTGTTTATTTAAAGTTATTGAGCTATTGTAGACCCATGCAATGATTTTACCACGGTGAACTTCTAAGAACACTCGTTCTTGCAATGCAAAAATTGACTCATTGACTTAAGTCGTTCTAAACGTTTATGCTATGGAAGCTTGTTTCTGTCACACACAGAATGGAATATAAAAAAGGTATAAATTGCGACTTTTTATCTCTTTTATCTTAATTGGAGTTATATCTCGAGCTTTATTTCTCAGAATTGCGTGTTATAAAGTCAGAATTGCGAAGATATAAAGTCAGAATTGATGGATATAAAGTCGCAATTATATGTTATAAAGTCAGAATTGCGAGATTTAATTGATGGATATAAAGTCGCAATTGCGTGTTATAAAGTCAGAATTGCGTGAAATAAAGTAACAATTGCGTGTTATATTCAGAATTGCGTTGTATAAAGTCAGAATTGATGGATATAAAGTCGCAATTGCATGTTGTTGAGTCCAAATTGTGATGTATGAAGTCGAAATTGCGTGTTATAAAGTCAGAATTGTGCGATATAAACTATTCTGAGGGAAAAGTTAGTCAATTTTTTTTCCTTAGAATTGGCCTGATAACTCGCAATTGCAGTTTATATCTCACAATTCTGAAAAAAGATGTCAATTCTCGTAGAATTCGAACTTGCAATGAATTATAAAGTCAGAATTGCGAGATGTAAACTAGCAATTGTGAGAGAAAAAGGTCAGAATTGTGAGAAAGTCTCAATTCTTTTTTTCTCAGACTTTATTTCTCAGAATTGTGACTATATTTCGCAATTGCAACTTTATTTCTCAGTATTGCGACTTTATATTTCTCGCAATTGCGACTTTTTTTTCCAGAAATTGCAACTTTATATTCTCGATTGTCGAATTTATTTCTCAGAATTGCAACTTTATATCTCGGATTGCGACTTTATTTCTCAGAATTGCAACTTTATATATCTACAATTGTCGGGTTTATTTCTCAGAATTGCGACTTTATATCTCACAATTGCGACTTTATTTTCCAATTCCTCTAGCTTTATATCTAGATTTCACTTTATTCTCAGAATTGCAACTTTATATCTTGGAATTGTGACTTTATTTCTCAGAATTGCGACTTTATATCTTGCAATTGAATTTATTTCTCAGAATTGCAACTTTAGATCTCTCGATTGCGAATTTATTTCTCAGAATTGCAACTTTATATCTCGTAATTGCGACTTTATTTCTCAGAATTGCAACTTTATATCTCACAATTGCGACTTTATTTCTCAGAATTCGACTTTATATCTCACAATCGCAACTTTATTTTCGCAATTGCGACTTTATTTCTCAGAATTGCAACTGTATATCTCACAATTGCGACTTTATTTCTCGAGAATTGCGACTTTATATCTCACAATTGCGACTTTATTTCTCAGAATTGCAACTTTATATCTCGCAATTGTGACTTTATTTCTCACAATTGCGACTTTATATCTTGCAGTTGCGACTTTATTTCTCACAATTCTGACTTCATATCTGTCAATTCGTGAGATAAAAAGTCCAATTTTATTTTATTTATTTTTTGTTTAAGTGGCGGAAACAAGCTTCCATTTTATGCCGTTTTTTTATTTAATTGTTTACATTTTGAATGATGTACTAGCCAATGGTTGAGTGGTGGATAAGAGAAGGCAGGAACCGTAACGCTTACAAAAATATCGAATCAGTCCAATTTGTGAACAAATCATTTAGATCAAAACTCAAAAGAATGATTAGTTCATGATGTCATACGGATTTTACGAGTTTTATTTTTCGGGTGAACTCTTACAACGTGGCTCATTTGATAAAAATGTGAATAAAATATTTAAATTGGTATTAAATACAAAATGTATACAAATATTTTTCAGTGAACATTGTGTCAACTCTTTCATGACATTACTGGACTCTTGTTTACAGGATATAAGTGATTTTGACAGGAAAGAGCTGTCGCTCTCAGAAAGAGTCTTTTATCAAGCGTGTGAAGGAAATTGGCCTTTATTTCCTGTTGTGTTCTGCCATGCCGGTCACTCTATTGTTCTCACCTAACAAGTGCTTCGAGGACACTGATGCATTTATTGTCACTAAAACTGCATTGAAAACCAACTGATGCGTTTTACATTCGATTACCTGACACTGTTTGGGAACATTATCTTGTAGCACTTCCAGATTCTCAGGTAAACTCAACAGGGCTTAATACGCTTGTGGAGATCATGTTGTCCATCTCAGCTAAACGTTGCACATTTACAGAAAGTGAAAATAAGGACAAATGATGCCAAATGATTCTTTGGACAATGTTATTGAGACATTTTGAGTTTGTGTTATCCGTGATGAGCATCACAGCTCAATATGTTGACCCACATGACCATGATTTAAAAAAATTGGAAATTCTGATTTCCAAACCATTTCAAGGGCTCTAGATTGGCATATTTCCTGATCCAATAATTTGGGATTGAACATGTTGGAACTTTTGTCCTTTAAAAGTATCTAAAAGCCAATAGTTTACATTATATAATGGAATCGCCATTTTCTGTACACTCCTAAGCAGTGATGTCATTATGTTTAAAACATTTTCCTGGTAGTGAAAGACTTTTTATTTTGGACATTTTAAGACATTTTAAATGAATATATCAGATTTTATTTTTTAAAGTTGATTCATATCACTTTTATAGTAAACTAGATGGCCTCAAAGCTAACACACATTGTTTGTGTCTGAAATTGCCCCTTCATTTACTCTTCCCGATACATTAGTCCACTATACAAATAAATAAATTAAAGGAACTTAGGCTACTCCTGTATGATTCCTCTTTGGATGCCATTTTCCAGCGAGTTAATTTGAAATTTATTTGATGTGACATTACTGTAGAGTTATCTAGCCACTAACTGTACATCTGTTGTATGTTATTTATCGTCATGCATTGTGGGATTGAATGAGTGCACTCATTATGGTTTTATAGTGCACTCATTCACAAATGTCTGTCTCTGTTTAAGAGTATACAGACTCTGTGTTTTGTGGGCGCTATCAGGTGGTAGAAAATGACAGATCCGCAGTAGTAGTCTATGAAAGCCAAAGAATAAAAGAATAAAAAAGGTACTTTTGAGTTTATATCGCAAAATTCTGAAAAGAAAAATTTGAATTGCAAGATATAAACTCTGAATATTCTGTATTTTTTGTGATATAAACTATTAATGAAATTGTTTTTGTGTGTGTTTGTTTTTGTTGATTGTATGGATTACTGCTGGTTGTGAAACAAATTGCCCCTTGGGGTTAATAATACTAAATTTAACCTAAACTCGCAAGTTATGAAGTTATAGGTTTGAATGTTATCTATGTAAAATGTTATAGGTTTAATATTTCATTCTGCAACTTTATGGCTAATACATTATGCCCCCTATGAACTGCTACTATGTGAATATTATGTAGATCTATTGTTTATATTAAATTCATGCTTTAAGTATGGAATTGGTTGCAAGTTTCATCAGTCAATGGCTTGCAACCGTAAATGTCTGCATTTAGTTTTGAAGGGCGTCTTTGACTTAAAGAGTAAAGACATCACTAATAGAAAGGAAGTGTAGTTTGATTGCTTTTCGCATTACATTTATGTTTTACCCAAAGCGACATGCATTGCATTCAAAGTATCAGTTCTTGCTGTTCCTGGGAATCGAACCCATGACCTTGGGTTTGCTAGAGCTGTAATGTCTGTACAAATGCACTATTTTATCCACCTTAAACACACAGTAGTCTGCAGATAATGATCCGGACTGACAGTGGCCTGATTCCTCCTCATCTTCTATTTTCTTGTAATCCATTGTTCCTTGGCAATGACCAGATCACAGATCTCCGGCTCCAACCTTCCCTCTCCAAGTTCCCTGTACGCATGTTCAGTTAAACAGAAGCCTTCTTATGTGCCACGGGACGAAATGGAGAAGGGATGAGACCGGTGTATCATTCCCTCCACACTGTACCGCAACAGAATTGAACGTTTTGCTATGCAGATATGGTCTTTGTTGCTTTGAAATATCGAGTTTATTATTGCAGTTGTGTTACATGATGTCAGCACGTGAAATCCCCACAGTGGTTTTCAGATGGGTATGTTTTTTAGGAGGTGGTTTCTCGGAAAACAGGTCATAAATATCCGTATCTTTGAACATGAAGCCCCAGATGCTTTTTGTCTGGGACATATTTACCAAGTAATTCGCAGCAAATGCCACATGCCACAACAAACATGGTTTACTTCCAGAAAATATTGTTTTATCATGAGTTTGTTTTAATCCTCTATAAGCTTTCAGTCCTGAAAGGCAGATGGTGGAATGAAACTAACACTAATGTAAAGCTTTTCTCATCACTTTGATTGTCATTGCACAGTGACCTGCTGTTTGTCCAGCTCACCTCTGGTCAGTCTTTCTGGATAATCTAAATCAGGGGACACTTTAGGACATGAAGTGACATGAAGTGAACTGTCTTTATAACGCAATCTTCTTATCTAAACGCTTACCGTTCTCAATGATTCGTTTTGCATGTAGGGACCCTGAACATGCTACCGTGTAAGTGTGGGGCTATTTTGAGCCTTGTTTGTGGTATTAACTAGCGATTTTTATTTTCATTACTCTATCCCTATATACTAGCATTATACGCTGAAACAGTTTTTAGTAGATAAAACTCTTTACGTTCTAAACTATCATGAAAACAAATCTCAGTAGAACGGTCAACTAGGTGCTGATGTTTTATTAGACCAAAGGTTTATTTTGTGCCGGAGTTCTCCTTTAATAGTATGTCAGAAATAGGAGGCATCAGTTTACCGTCAGGGATTTTGTGTGTTGCCATGTGCTGCTCGCGTCTGGTGTAAACTGGTATTGTTAAAGCTAAAACATTAAAGGGATAGTTTACTTTGAAATACATTTTTGGTGTGTTTTAGCTTTCGTTATTATATATATATAACTAAAAATGTAGAAACAAAGACACCTACGTCTTGGATGCTCTTGAGGTAAGATAAAACATACCAAAAATCAATTTCAAAGTGAACTATCCCTTTAAGAACAAACAGCTTGCCAAATTTAGTGTGACGGCTGAGCCTGTTTTTCATTCAGTTTAACCGTTTTATAATCTCTGGTATTCTTGATTTTTACGAGCCTCCGTCAGTTTTGTTTTTAGTTGTTTTTACTCAAACTCAAATTTCATCTGCCGTAACCATAGCCAATGAATTGCAGAGAGAATAGTCAAATTGCATTTGGACACAATATTGTCAGTTTTCGACAACAATATAGGTCCAAGCAAAGCCAGAGCAGATCTGTTGTTTGTCTTAAAGCAAAATGTTTCTTAATTGAATGAATCTGTTTTAACTAATAATTGAGCTGAATCAAATGTTCATAAAGACAGTCATTGGCTGCTGTGTTAATTGGCAAAAAACAAACGTGACAAAGAAGGATGCAAATTCACAAAGAGAGTAAGCAAAATGTACCTGGATGATCTATTACTTCCTGTGAGATCTGAAGTGTCAGACACTTTACTATCCCATGAGGCCACAGGAGAGGATTTATGAATGGCAGAAAGCGATGCAAGATAACTGACAACATGGCGTATATGTTGTACATCCATATTACCTTCATACTACACACACACCTTTTTTAATGCAAAGTTATTGCTTATTAACAATAATTACTTACTCAAGAGAGTATGTGATTTCAGATGCTTTATTTCTAAATGAACCATCAACCGTTTTGATCGAATCATTTGAACAGAATTATTAAATGAATCACTCATTAAGATTGGGCTGGGCTGCCTTACAGTGGTTTTAGATATGCCTAAACCAGCACAAAAACACACACAGCTATATATCAAGATTTATTTTGTCAGTATCTCACACCCCTGCTCGTGTCTAGTCTGTCTGCAGTGTTTCTCAATTGTTGTTGATTTCAGAACGTGTGTTTTCAGCAGTAGGACTCATTCACAGACCCCACATGTGATCTGAGGCCTGTAAGAATATAAGCTTAAGATAATAACCCATGTGATAGATCATGGAGAGTTTGTTCCCACGCGAAAAACACATTTAATAAAAATAATTAAAGTATGTCTTTTGTGGAACATTCTTAAATTAGTCCCTTCTGGGCTCAACGAATCTCAAGCCAGCAGCGTCTTCACCATAAATGTCATGTTTATCTATGGCGACTGAAAATTATATCTGCAGGGGAACTTTCCTTTTTCTCTGGCTGTGAAATGAAGTTGTGAAGGAGAAGATCCTCTTTGGTGCTTTGAAAAACATGGCCCGCGGTGAGGCGATAAGGGAGAGGGAATAGGAACGACGGGTTTATTTGGGTCCGTGTAGTTGGGCTCCAGTGGTGCTGCGATTAAGGACAAGCACCGTCCTCTGTTCATTTTTCATCTGATGACTGATCTCGTCTCGAGGGCTTGGAAGAAACATTCTCTTGGTGTAACCGAAGCTCCCTTTATGTCACTCTGAATTATATAAACATTTATGCCGTGAGATTCTTCTGAGCTTTGAACACAGTCTCTTTTATGAAGAAAACAAGCCCTGTAGAGTTGCACAGCGCTTCAGATGCTGCTGTCATGAATTAGATCTGTGGCGCTGCTGGAAGCACGGTGCACTTGTGATGTTAACCGATGACCGTCTGACCGCATTAACGTTAACGAATCAAAGTTGCTGGTAGTCGGTTAAAAAAAATAAAAAATTTTAGACAGTTGACTAAAACGCTACTACAGTTAGCCATCTCATTCCAAGATATTTTTGTGGGAAGTGAACAAATTCCTTACACTCAATTTTTCATAACTCATCTGTTTGTACTTAATAAACCAAAAAAAATAACACTTGGCGCGAGGTCATAGCGTTCGGATTGCGCGCTCACAAGGTTTGCGAAAAGTAAAGGCTACAGGCTAAAACACTCGTGCCAGGCTGACGCGTGCATAGAAAAGTAGTTAGAGCCCGAACCGATAAAGGATTTTGAAGGCTGATACAGATACAAATATTTGTCGGTTTTAAAATATCTAATATTCTAGACATATATACGGCTGATATATATAATATATATTAGTGCTGTCAAACAATTAAAATATTTAATCGCGATTAATCGCATTAATGTCATAGTTAACTCACGATTAATCACACATTTTCTAAATGTCTTTTGATTTCTTTTTGTTACATAATTTTTTCTCATTTTAATGCTCTTATCAACATGGTGAAAGTGGATTGGCTTGTTTAGTGCAAATGTTTTTTTTATTATTATTATTATTGAAAATAACATTGGAATAGTGTTCAATTTCACACTAACATACCAATAATCTCTCACACAATGTAACACTGTCCATCAATAAAAGGGTGAAAGAAATACTGACGAGGTCCTGATATTGACGGAGGGGTGGAGAATTCGCATCATCTCTGTGTGTGTGTGGTGTGTGTGTTTGCTTGGCCATCATCAAGTGGTGTTTCAGACTGGACGTGCTGCGATGATGATAGCTAAGTTCACAACGACAAAACACACAGATCCGGCGTCTTCGCGCTCGTCATCCACTCAAAACGTAAACGTTACCATTTGGCCGGCTCGCAAGCCGAAAGCGAGTGTGTGCGGCACAAAACGTCCTTGCGCTGCGATCTGAAACCCATTCATTTCAATTGCTTGTGCCGCGTGAGGACGTTTTGTTGCTTCTTCAACCAAAGCGCAGCGCGATCTAAGCTAGACCGTATAACAAAACAACAGACACAACGCACACACTCGTTTGGGCTTGCGAGCCGGCTTTGAGTGGATGACGAGCGTGAGACGCCGAAATGGATCAGGATTCAGGGACGCATGCCGTCCTGTTGCAAAAGCATGTGAAAAAAGTACAACGTTTGCTAGGACAAGGCCGTTAAAAAGACCGTTAATTGGGCGACAAAAAAAATTAACGCCATTAAAATGGGTTTGCTGTAACACCTAGTAACGCGTTAGACTGACAGCTTATATATATATATATATATATATATATATATATATATATATATATATATATATATATATATATATATATATTGAAAAAAAAATAAAAAAAAAATATATATATATATATATATATATATATATATATAATTTTTTTTCAGAAACGGCTGGACAAAATTTCTAATAGCTTGTGTTGTATCAATCCTGTTTCCTTCCTAGATGAAGTGTCATAATGCATTATAATGCGATTGTGTGCTAGTCCTTGAAAGTTCCATTGTAAAAGTGCATACAAATTAACTAAATTAAATTCAAAATTAAATTTGCTTGTTGCCACACTTGCCAATGGCCCGTGACTTCAGAAACTTTACTGGCCATTAATGTTTTATCGGCCATGAAACTGTTTTTGCAAAACGTGCAGTAATTTACACACCAAAAGTTTAGATACCAGTGAAAATTCACAATTCTAGATTCCAATTTCAATACCACAGCTAAAACTACGAGCTAATATAAATTACATTAAATACAGGTTAACTGTAGTAAAATAAAAACAATCAAATTACAAGAAAAAGCACAAATAAATACAGTATATAACAGATACAAATGAAACAAACAGCTTTTTAGGTTTTTCAGGTAGGTCTGAGAGTAGTTTTCAGGTACAAAAATGTAATAAAAGTAAGCAAATGTACTTTTTACTCTCATTTGGCGCTTGGCGAGTGTTAATTTTAGGCCCTGTCTCTGACTGTGTGTCAATGCATTTACCATTTACCAAATAATGTCTGTGGTTTATTGACAACATCACAGATTATGTTTATGGAGTGTATATCATATGTTCTTTTAAAATCCTTTCTTTACATGTAAAAATAAGCACGTTTGGTCTGTTTGTGTGACCAAATGCCAAATTTGTTTGAAAATGGTTGCTTGGTGCCACAAATGTTATACTATTCAATGCACAAAGTATTGAAATGATCTAAAATGGAAAGCTGAGATTATTCTGATGTGGAGTAAGTTGGTCTCATTTTGAATGACAGCCCTCGTTCATTTTGCATGTGTGCGTGCATATATTTAATAAGATCTCTGGTTCAAACGGGGGTCGAAGAGGAGGACGCAGTATCACCCATAACACATCAGGCGTATTCATTTTTTAAAACCGACGAATACATGTCGCTCGATGAGTCGATTCACAGAATGAAAGAGAAACTCATTCACAGGGTTGTTTCTCACGCCTGAATGAGAATGTCCTTTATCCGTCGAGTCAAGTGGTGCATTGTGAAATCTACCAAAGAAATGCAAATATTGGGAACAGATGTACTGGGCTTTTCTCTTCTGCTGTCATTAGTAATGATCCCATTCTGAAGGACCCACGGCGGTGAGACGGGCCCACAGTCTTTACAAGGGAAAAGCCATGTCACCCGGCACGTGACTCCTGCCGGATTCTTTAGCTCTTTTCTTTGCCGCTTCAAACTCTCAGGAAGGATAAATGGATTTTTTTAGTGCACTGAGCCCGAGGGAAGACGCTCACAATGAAGGACACACACAACGAGATTCTTTTCAGAAGAAAAAGGGAACTTTGAAAGTATAGCAGCAGCTCTCGGTCCTCGTCTCTCGCTTTCCATGAGAGTTTCCTCGAATGTTTCCACCTCACCCCGTATGAGCGCAGGATGAGGGAATGGAAATGACTCGGACCATGTTCTTGCATTTCTTTTTATGGGGCATTTCTGTGAGTTGCTTTGCTTTCCATGCCTTTAAACAAGAGTTTTATTCACTGATGATGATGTTTGGTGCGTTTTCGTCATATTATTGGTCTCAGTCCAAACTGCAGCAGTATTGTCTGATATATGTCATGTGTGACTGTAATATTGAAAAGCATATTTTATCGACCTAAATAGTGCTTTGTGAACAAGGATTTTCGGCTGGCGAACAAAATTGTTAGCCGGAAGGGTTTCACTCTCTGTGCAGCATTTATTGTAACTTTGCGAGAATAAATGATATTTAAAAGAGTAGTTCACTTTAAAAAAAACTTTTGCTGATAATTTACTCACCCCCATGTCATCCAAGATGTCTATGTCTTTCTTTCTTCAGTCGAAAAGAAATTAAGGTTTTTGATGAAACATTCCAGGATTTTTTTCCATATAATGGACTTCAATGGGGTTCAAATGGTTCAAGGTCCAAAAGACAGTTTCAGTGCAAACTGCAAACTGTTCAAAGGGCTTTAAGACGATTCCAGACGATGAATAAGGGTCTTATCAAGCGAACTGATCAGTCATTTTAAAAAAAAAATAACAAAGTTTAAGTTTTATAAGCACAAATGGCCTTGCTCTGTTCTGTGATGCGCGTCGTGACTCTCCTGTTCAAATTCGTTCATCAAAATGAACGAATCTTTTTCGTGTCATTGGGTTCATTCAACGACGAAATGAACGAATTGACTCTGGAAAAGATTTGTTCATTTCGATGATTTTTTTTTTAATGAGCGATCGTTTCACTTGATAAGACCCTTATTCATCGTCTGGTGTCGTTTAAAGCCCTTTGAACAGTTTGCACTGAAACTCTCATTTGGACCTTGAACCGTTTGGTTCCCATTGAAGTCCATTATATGGAGAAAAATCCTGGAATGTTTTCATCAAAAACCTTAATTTCTTTTCAACTGAACAAAGAAAGACATGGACATCTTGGATGACATGGGGGTGAGTAAATTATCAGCAAAAGTTTTTTTAAAAGTGAACTATTCCTTTAATATTATTTTAATATATTTTACTGTCCTATTTTGGTGTGTTACTTTAAATACTAGTGTGATTATTTTATTTAATTAAAAAGTCTAATAGTAATACAATTATATACAAAAACACTTAAAATAAGAACTGAATAATTAAGAAAAAGGTTTTGGTTTTCGGACAAGAAAATTTCATCCAGAATTTTCTTTTTGTTGCATCCCTATTTTGTAAAAAAAAAAATGTTTTTAGTTTTTTGCACTGTTTCTCATTTTCTTCTCCTCTCTCATCATCTCCCTTCTTTTCATTGTGTTTATCGGTCCTCTTGGCACTTTAGTTTGAGAGCTGGTCAGTGTGGCTTTATTGGTTTTGTCCGGCCATTTCCACACGATTTGGATTGATCTGCTGCTCGTCTTGTCAGAAGCGGTCCTGCGTCTCACGGCTGATGCCCACAGAACAGATGTTTCCAATGACACTTTCAGAAGAGCTTTCAAAGTGATTTTTAAAAAGAGAGAGAGAGAGAAGGCAGCTGTGTGACTGAGGCGAACAGTCAGATTCTCATGAAGTTTTACCCAAACCATCTCCCCGCGGGTACGTCAGGGCTTTGGAGAATAAGTTAGCGGTTTTTAGTTAATCAAATATCTGTTGTCGGAGTTTCTCTTTTAATTAGACTGGAAGTTCCTGCTGGGATGTGACAGATGTTTAAGGCTGCCACCATTTCCTCTTTGTCGTTGTTTATTCACTCTGTCGGATGTGTTCGATATCCAGCTGTTCAACAGGCCTCTATGAACCTTTACCTCCATATGCGAATGCATAAACTCTTCATCGCATGATCACACCAATTAAACCACCAGGAAGTCTAGAAATGTGGTAGTTTGATTCGAGTACTCAACATATCATCTGAGTCTCTTGAGTTGAAGTGAGTTACATTTTTGCTTGTTTTTGGTTTATGTACTGTAGATGTGTATCATATAGATTCCTGCATTGCATGTGGACCTATTATGCCCTCTTGATTTGGTCTTTGGGCTCTACTAGAACCAGTCTTCATGCTTGAATGTTCAAAAAACACATTATTTTTCCCATATTGTACATTGTTGCAGCTCGTCTCTTCCCAGTCTGTCAGTAACGCTCTGTTTGAACTCATGCTGGAGGGACTTTGTAACTTTGTAAACCTTTTTCATGCTCTAACAGCAACATTACACACTAAAGAAAGTGACGCATAATAGAAGCCCTTTAAAGGAGTAGTTCACTTAAAAAAACCTTTGCTGATAATTTACTCACCCCCATGTCATCCAAGATGTCCATGTCTTTCTTTCTTCAGTCGAAATGAAATTAAGGTTTTTGATGAAAACATTCCAGGATTTTCTCCTTATAATGGACTTCTATGGGGTCCAAACGGTTCAAGGTCCAAAAGAGAGTTTCCGTGAAAATGTTCATCAAAATGAACAAATCTTTTTTCTGAGTCATTTGGTTCATTCAATAAATGTCTCAAAAATATTCATTCATTTTGATGAACGAGTTCGAACAGGAAAGTCACGAAAGCGCATCACAGAACAAGGCAAGCATTTGTGCTTATAAAACTTAAACAATTTTATTTATTTTTGAAATGACCAATGGTTTCGCTGAATAAGACCCTTATTCATCGTCTAGTGTCGTTTAAAGCCCTTTGAAGCTGCATTGAAACTGTCTTTTGGACCTTGAATGGTTTGGACCCCATTGAAGTCCATTATATGGAGAAAAATCCTGGAATGTTTTCATCAAAAACCTTAATTTCTGTTCGACTGAAGAAAGACAAACATGGATATCTTGGATGACATGGGGGTGAGTAAATTATCAGCAAAAGTTTTTTGAAAAGTGAACTACTCCTTTCAATTAAACTTAGTTCAACTTTCATTGTTGAAACAAACCTGTAAATCTGTTTTTAATGCACAATTACTAACAATATGCCACAACAAAAATAATAAAAAGACTGTCAAATGACATTTTGTGTTATGTATGCAACAAAAACAGTGTGAGCGATGTAGTCTGATTCACAAACAGATGACTATTATGAACCAAGTAATTATTTGGTCCAAATGGCTCTGAAACCTAAGCATGTTCTAGCACATTCCCAGACTGTCATTTTTACTGGAGTTTAATCAGTGTGAAATGTTTTGAAGTCATGCAATTAACGTGTTTTGATAATCAATCATTGCTGTCACTTCTCCAGTTTCAGTGTATTGATATCAGCCCATAGTTATGACATCTCAGTCTTTATCATGGCTTTCCCTGCGTCTGGGCAAGAGCAACACAACCTCCCTCTGTGCTTTTAGCTCTTTCTTATCTCTCAGTTTGTTGTAGAGAGACAGGTAATGGAGCTGATGGCAGCCTCTCTGTGTGCTTTAGTTCCTCTTGTACCCGTGCCCACACCCTGTCACGCACTGTTCTGTGCTCGCAGAACATCAAATCTATATAAATCACCTCCAAAGCCATTCATTTATTTTTTTCATGTGCTAATTTTAGACTCAGCGTGTCAAGCTCCAGCCCTGCGCATGAAATCATCAGCTGTGGAGACGGAGAAATGAAACTAACTCACAGTTGATGAAATGACTAGTCAGTTTATCCAGATTTGAGCTGTGTCCGTCCGTGACTCCTTGTGTAATGTGAATGAACTCAGAGATGCAATTTTTCTGTGCCAAAACAGGTACAGCTTCTACATGCCAAATCTGAGAAGTTGCATAAATGCATCCTTTTTAAAGCAAATTTAGTGCAACATTGTATAACATATTCATCATATTTCAAGACAGTTACTGACCTCGAGGTGAGCAATGCATGTATGCATAATTTATAATGCTATATATTATTTAGGATTGATGCACTTAATAGATTACAGATATTTACATTTATGCACATGGAATATGATTTTATACAAAGCAAGTTACAATGCGTTATATTAAGAGCGTGCATAAATGTGTTTAATCTTGCATATTTACTTGAGTAGCCTATTTATCAGCACTGTGCATTTGTGACATCAGTCAGTGCATTTAACATTTATTTTGACTTTAACAAAATAAAATTTCCCTTACAATGCCAAGTTTTGAATTTGAATGAAAACGTGTGTTGCACATCTACAGTCTGAGGGGTTGAATGATGTTGTTGACTTGGGAAACACTTTTTAAAAAAACTTTAACATCAGTTTAACTTTTTTGAATGTCAAATATACTTAGCATCTATGCATTTGGCAATTGCATTTATGCTAATATGCATTACAAATTAATTTAATCAGTTCATGCATTCCCATCTGTCAGCGCTGTGCCTTTGTGCACCTATAAGTGCTGGTTTTTAATATTAGTCATATGCAGATGCATTGATTCATCTCTTTCCATCGACATTTAAGATACACTCTAAAATATGCTGGTAGTTTTAACCCATTTTGGGTCAAAAAATGGACAAACCCAGCCATTGGGTTACATTTTTAAATTACATTTTTAACCCAGTGTTTGAATTTGTCCATATTTGACCCAAAACTGGGTTAAAACAACCCAGCGTTTTTCGAGTGTAGCATGTTCGAATTAGAAACCAAACTTCATTAAGACTTTAAGACCAACCTAATTGAATTTGAATAGCGTTGCACGTCCGTAGTTTATGACATTGACTTAAAGTTGTTTTTCACATAAACAGTTTAGCTTTATTGGATGGCACTGATTACATTAACATTTATGCATTTGGCAGACACTATTATCCAAAGTGAATTGCAATGCATTCAAGATATGCATAAATGCGTTTATGCATTTCCCAAATGTGTTTGTTGCCGTATCTGTGCCTTCAAGCAGCAATCAGTGCTAGTTTGTAATAGTTTATAAATGTCTTGTATCATGAGTGTTGCATTATGTCTGAATAAAATTCATCGAACTTCATTAAGACATTCTTAAGACCAACTAGTTGATCAGACAACTAGTTGAATTTGAAAATATGTTCTTGCATTTATGCATTTGGAGATGCCTTTAGCCATTGCATTTCATTTCAGGCCCAAATGTAGTGTTGCACATCTCTAGTTTGAGGAGTTGCATGATGTTGTTGACTTGGTAAACATGTTTTTTCTGCATGTTTCAGTTGAACATTATTGGATGGCACAGTCATGTGAATCAGAAGTGACTGGTTTATTCCAGTGTGTGTTTGAGCAGCAGTTAAACCTTCACGCTCGGCCTGCCGATGTCCGTTGGTGTATGAGTTTTGGTTGAGCGGCTCAGTCGTGGTCCTGTGGTGCCAGCATTCTGCTCTCTGTCTGGTGTGACTAAACAAAGCCTGCCAGAGCTGGATATGACGCACGTCTTTGTGTCAGGATGAAAACACCTGCCGGGTTCTGCTCTCGTGTCTGCTGTGTAGAGGTGAGCTTTCTTATTGTGGGAAAGTCAACATGTCAACACACACATGTATATGTTTATGAAATTTTCCACCGGTACTGATAGCCGTAAGGAACTACGGCATGATAGTAGAGGTTTTCTTTCCGAAAAAAAAAATCAAATAATGTTGCAAACTACACAGATAACCTTCTCATTTGGTACACTATAATATTGGTTGCAATTGACAATTGAGGTAAGTATGTAAGCTTGTTTCCACCATGGACTGAAAAATATAAAAGGTAATTGCGACTTTTTATCTCACAATTCTGATTTTATTTCTCACAATTGTGAGATGGAAAGTCAGAAATGAGAGATATAAAGTCAGAACTATGCGATATAAAGTCAAAATTGCAAGCATGTAGAGTCAGAATTGCAAGCACTTAAAGTAAGAATTGCTAGATATAAAGTCTAGGTTGCGCGTGTTATAAAGTCAGAAATGCTTGATATAAAGTCAGAATTGTGAGATTTAAACTATTCTGAGGGAAAAAGGTAGTATGTTTTTCCCTTAGGATTAGTCTGATAACTTGCAAAAGTCTACACAATTCTGAGAAAGATTTTTGACATATAAACTTGCAATTATAAAGTCAGAATTGGGGAGATAAAAAGGCGCACTTCTGTCTTTTTTCCCTGAGAATTGTGACTTTATTTCTTGCAATTCCTGACTTTATATCTCGCGATTCTGAATTTATATCTAGCAATTTCCTGAATTTATATCTCGCAATTTCTGACTAGTATCTTCGCGATTTTTGAATTTATATTTCAGCGATTCTGAATTTATATCTCGCAATTTCTGACTATATCTCGCGATTCTTGACTTTATATCTCGCAATTCTGACTTTCACATCTTAACTTTGAATCTATATTCGCAATTCTGACTGATATCTTCTCGATTTACTCCAACTTTATATCTTGCGATTTCTGAATTTATATCTCACAATTCTGACTATATTCTCAGCGATTCCTGACTTTATATTCTCGCAATTCTGACTTTATATCTCACGATTCTAAATTTATATCTCGCAATTTCTGACTATATATGTCGCAATTCTGACTTTATATCCACGATTCTGAATTTATATCTCGCAATTCTGACTATATCTTGCGATTCTGACTTTTTATCTCGCGATTCTGACTTTATATCTCGCAATTCTGTACTCTTATATCACACAATTCTGACTTTATATTAGCGCTGATTCTGACTTTATATCTTCGCAATTCTGACTTTATATCTTGCAATTCTGACTTTATATCTCGCAATTCTGACTTAATATCTTGCAATTCTGACTTTATATCTCGCAATTCTGACTTTATATCTTGCAATTCTGACTTTATATCTTCGCAATTCTGACTTTATATCTTGCGATTCTGACTTTATATCTTGCAATTCTGACTTTATATCTCACAATTTTGACTTTATATCACGCAATTCTGACTTTATATCCCCAATTCTGACTTTTTATCCCCCAATTTTGACTTTATATTACGCAATTCTGACTTTTTATCCCCAAATTTGACTTTATATCCCCCAATTTTCACTTTATATTATGCAATTCTGACTTTTTAAACTGCTGTATATAATAATTACACCCAAATACAACTTAGTTGCACATATAAGGTTTCTTATGAGCACTTGTCCTCATGGCAGATTTATTCAAACATACATAACACAGTGCGAGTAGCAGTCGGACACATTTTTGATTGACAGGAGGATAGTGAAAATAGCAGCTTTTCGTCCCAGACAGATTATTGGCCATTGCATCTCTATATTTCGAGGGCTTGGAGCCAGAGGGCGTAAGTGGCATTTTGGGCGAATATGAGTTCTTTATATCAAAATAAAGGTCTTGGTGAGCTCTATCCAATGGTGTCAAAATATCTGAGATATTATCTGAGATAAACTGTATTGAATAAAATAACAAAAAGGCGCATTTGACATATTTTACTTTTTTTTATTTTACATTTTTTTAGAACATTGTCATTTGTGTTAATATATGCCATACATTTTTACCTAAATACTCATTCATGTAGGTATGCCTGTGGTTGAAATGTTTGTGGTTTAAGGTTATTAATACAGGTGATTGAAATGTGGTAAAAATTTTGTTTTGTCTCTCCTGTAAAGTTTGTTAAAAGCCACTTACGCCCCTCTGGCTCCATGCCCTCATTTTGTTTCTGTAAAATGGGCTGCAACATATCGCTATCATACATTAATTTTTCAGTTCCGAAGGCAAAGTAGACATTAGTCAAATGCTGTCATTGGGGAGGGCCAGATCATGCTGAGGTTGCCTAGCAATGAGTCAGTGGTGTGTTGCGTGTTTCCCTCTCCGTAACACTGGCGAGGGTTGATGGGAGTGACGGTGTGTTTACTGGTGACAGCTGACATCAGACGGAGGGATGGTAAGATTGAGAGCGAAAACCGTGAATGAATAGACAGACTGGATGATGCCCGGACCGCTCACCAGCTGCTGCTGTGGGACGTTCCTCTGGCGTCACTGGAAGCAAATCAGTCTGAAGATTCAGCCTTGAGTAATATGACCAATTAATTGCATATGATCTTTGCATAATAATCTGTGTGAATATATTAGTTTTAAAACGTTACAACACTTTTATTTCAAACACGATTACTGTCCAAAACTTTGTAGAAAGTTAGAAGGCAATCCCAAAATGCATTGCGATAGCTCATTTACACACACGTGTAAATAATTTGTTGTTGTTGTGTAATTTAGTTAAGTTCGTTAGTTATTGTGGTTATTTATTTTAGTCATTTCATTTATTTATTATTTACTTCATCTAGTTGGTTTGCTTGGTTATTTTAGTTATTTTGTTTTTTAGATTTTGTTTATTTTATTAATTTAGTTATTTTTGTCAATTACTGTTGTTCATTATTTAGTCATTTAGCTTATTTTGTTTATTTATTTCAAGACTTTTTTGCATATTTATTATTGTCTTAAGCCCGATTGTTAAGTGCTTAATTCACTGACTCATTGAATTATGCTCTGGGACGTTTCCTGCCAAATAAGTGGCCTTGTTAGTGGCCAACTGTGGTCAAGTTAGCACAGAAACAAATTACCAAATTATGTTTCTGGTTGACCTGGCCTTGTTCTGTGATTGGCTGCTGTTCAGTCCAGGCTTTTCCTACTCTGAGGGGTTTATACACATGCAACCAGGTGTAAATGTCCTCCATATTTGATACATCACTGTTGTGACCTTGATCACTTAACCTCACATAGTAAGACTTTGTAAGTGCTATGTTTGTTGATTTGATTGAGCATTTTTTCCTAAGACTTATGCTAGAGCCCGACGAGGAAGTATTTGAGGCTTTATTTCAATACAAATATTTTTTTGGTTTTAAAATCCGATATGCCGATATATCGGCCGTACATATGTACATGTATATATATATATATATATATATATATATATATATATATATATATATATATATATATATATATATATATATATTTATGTAACCTAGAGAGATGCTTGTTATAAATACAGCACTCATTACTTTATTTAGGCAGAAAAGTTCATTGTGGTTTCCGAAGCTCATTAATGTTAACGTTACGCGGTCTTCCACTGATGATAGTGGCGTTAGCTAGCTTTGTGGTTAGCTAGTCTATGATGAGCCATAATTTAGCAATGGATAACGTTCATTCTGCAAATTGGAAAACAGGTAACATTTCAAGCAGGCCGAAGGAGAATGATCGCACTCGTAAGCGTGTTTTGTCCATTTTTATTTTTTATTTTCTGAAATATTCATTTATCGGCCATTATAACTGCAGATACCGAGAGAGTTTGGAAAATGCCTAATATCGGCCGATATATCGGTCTCTCACTCTAGACCTATGTATTGTGTTTCAATTGCGTCTTACTGGGAGTTCTGGCAAAAGCAGATTCTAGTAGCACTGGCTAAAGACTCTTTGGTGACACCTGACCTAAAGCACTCTTCTGACGCCTGAACATCTTTCCTCATCAGCTGATAAAGCTACCAAAGTGTGTGTTTCTTCAGACCTGACAGGTGAAATGCCTCTATCGTGTTGAACATGCTTTATTCGAGGCCGTTCCTCAGAGGAGCCCCTACATGGCATCTGTTCTCAGGCATTCATCACTATCCTAGAAGCGTTTCTGTGTTTTGCTCTTATCCACTAGGGTCATTTCAATATCCTATCTACACACTCCCCTGCCGCCCACTGAAAACCTCCAGAACACTCTCTAGCCGTCATGACCAGACGCCTTTGCATTTCAGACTCACACTGTGCCCTAACTTGGTGTGATGGGACAGAGCAATCCCTTCTAAGCAACAGTACTGTTTGTTATTAGATTGGGGTCTGTTTTACACGCACACAGTCGGTATATCAGACATATTCTATCATTGGTACATGAGGTACTCTAGAGGTAAACTGTAGACCGTCTTCTGTTTTGCTTTAGAGAGAAACAGCACAGTCTGAGGATTTCCAACTGAGTATGTGAGTGTAGTGCTCAGTATGACACTGTATGCTGCCTTCTCTGTTTCAGAAAAGGATGTGAAACAGCAGTATGCCGTACGCAGACGTATAAAACCCTCGTGACAGTAGTACACTGCATCGTTACCACTGTATTTCTCTGTGTAATCTCGGTGGAGCAGGGCTCGATGATATATTGTTTAAGCAAGAATAACACAGAATTACACTTTCTTTTACGTATATTTGTGATAGAAGGATTCTACGTCCAATACGAAATTTTGTAAAAACGCCCGTTCTCTGTGAGTATATATCCTTGTAAACACAGTCGCTTATGGCTTACGCGGCTTAAACTTATAGTCGCATCATTATATCGGATCAGTGGATTAGTCTCTTAAAGTGACAGTAGCCTAATAAACTTGCAGCCATCTGTGTCAGACTCATTAATGTAAGTCAACCAAGCATTCATATTTATTGCTATATCAAAGATTAATTGTGTTTCAATTTATACAATGAAAACTGCAGTGTTATTTTATGTTATAAATGTATGTATATATAAATTTGTAAGTATAAATTTAACCGTTTATTATTAATATATTTTTATTTAGTCAAACTGATTCTCAGGGTTAGTTGAGTTATCTTAGAAATAAATATTTGTTTTATATTTGTAAAAAATGTCCTTGGCAGTGCGACGATCAAATATTCGAGTCAGAAAAGATTACTTTGTTTTATTCGTCACACTGGAAAGAACGTCAAACACATTGCATTGTGGGAACATTGTGTGTTTGTGTATAATGCATATTTTGGTGTATGTTTTGCAACAGAGATTTACTCACTGCTTCTGGTGCATCCACATAAACACTTTAATCAGTGTGTGTGAGATATGTAACTGAACGAAGTAATATC
>JAQIUQ010005454.1:0-10836 GCA_030378365.1 Hybognathus amarus
TCCGTTCTCCACTCAGATAAAAATTCGGCATCGAAACGTTGATTTTTCGCCGAGTATCTGGGATTTTCTCCAGAGCTCGTGGCGCCATTTCAGAGCGCGGCCGACGGTTTTCGGCTAATATCTCCGCGAATACTGCCACCAAAAATGACGAAACATTCAGACAGGATAAATAATCATATACTGTCTATGGATATAACAGTTGAGGATTTTTTTTGGATGTTTTTTTAAAGCATTTTTATATATTTTTAAAGTCAGCTAAATTTGTTCTGATAGGCAGATAACAGTGGACACCGCCTTCGTCTGGGATAAATCAATGGCAGCAGCTTCTCATAGTGAAGAAATTCGCTGTTTGTTTGTTTGATGCCTCATGCCTGCTTTAACGATCCACCGGGCACACAATCACCTCCAATTCAACACACCCTCGTCCTTCCTTCTCCGGTGGGGATTTCAAAAGCGCTGATATGCCAACAACAAACAAACAGTAAGAAATCCTCCACAATAATCATTAAAAAAACTCGAGCGGAGGAGTACGAGCCTTCCGGCTCAGAACCCTCAGAGGTCGATACTGGGCTCGCGAGTTTGCATATGAAAAGCTGTTATGGCTGGAAGCTGGATGCCCCTCCAATCCCTTTAAGCTTTCAGAGTCTCCCCATACATAATTGGTGAGTATTTCACGTTGAAATGATAATAAGAGACGGTACAGTCGCCACTCGAAATGAAGCGCTAAAGGATGCTAAACAAAAGGATCCGTGGTAAATCCGAGCTGACAGAGAGGGGGGTGAAAGTGCTCAAACAATGGCTTTCACCACACGGTCAATGTCGGATTAGAATGCATTAAGTACTCGAAATGTGCCAAGTGCAATGGGACGGGCTGATTTTTTAATGGACCGTGTAGCATAGTTCAACACAACAGCGGCTGTAATGCAATATGATATTCAGTCAGGTAGGAAAAAAGAGAAACGGTTATAGGCTAGCTATTGCTGCTGATACAGTAAAACGAAAAGGCAAAAGCTTAAACATTGGTCACACAAAGCATTAAAAAGCATAAGGTCATTTTAAAAGTTGTTTGGGTTTTCACACTGACTTGCATTTATTAATGATGTTTGCTAAGACTGTCCTCCACAGAACGCTCGCATAGGCCTAATCACAACGTTTTATTTAAATTTTTTATGTATGTTTATACCACTATACGATTATTACTACCTTTGCACCAAATTACATTAACGCTGCTTTTTAATACAGTGGCTAGGAGTGACGATACAATTTACATATTTTATTCTAAATTGTTATTAATTTTTTTTAAAAGTCTTAATAAAATTTATATTGTAAAAAAATCAATATTGATATTGTGTTGAAGTCTTTGTTATTTTGCGCTTAACATAAAATGTTACAGGAAGGTTAGTGGAACCTAAGTTAACATATTTCCGTAACGAAACGTTAGGAAGCAATCGCCTACAGTAGCAAGTTAGTAACATGGCAAAATCACACACCTTAGCAACGCCCTTGTAACCACTTGGAATATTCTAGCAACACCCTAGCAACATGCTAAAACCACTCAGAAAACCTGCAAACAAGTCTCTTCTCCTTACTAATTAAATGCAAATAAAGTTGCATTTATTTGACCAAACCATTGTAAAAACAGCAATTTTGTAACTTTTAATTGTAATAAATTTAAAAATGTAATTTATTCCTGTGTAAGGCTGTATGCCTGACACCAGTGAGGCGGGACCTTAATCCCACTTCTCTGTCAATGACTCATTATTTCAATGAGTCAGTCATTTATCCTGAGCCAAGTTTAGCATTTTTGCTATTTTCCATTTACATCACTTCTCAGTTTGATCCCTGACGCTCATAATGAATCAGTGAAGAATGAAAAACTTGCTAGTTTTCAGGACTTTTCAAAAAAGACATTCATCTGTGGTCATTAAAAACATCCCGCAGGAAAGTGAATCACAAATGAGATGTCCTCAAGATCAAATAAATAGAGAGCATTTCTACTTGATCTACGATGACATTAGCTCTCTACTCTTATTGTGTTGATTTGTATTCCTCCTAAGGAATTTTAGAGAAACGTCTGAAGCAAAGATTGATATTTAAATGTCATATAGGGTCCAAAAGTCTGGGGCCGCAGTCACTTTCTGATGGTCGTGGTGTCACTTTTACTCCATGATGTTGATAAATGAGCAGAGCCTGTTTAAAAAGGTCATTGACTGGTGTCACGACTCACGAGTCAATTACACTGACAAAAAGCCAACAATCGAAGTCTTCTCTGCCGGTCATCAGAAGGACAGAATCGGAGCAGTATCGGGTCAATGGCAGGGCAGAGGGGCATGTGTCCCCGTGTCACAGAGGTCGTGACCCGCTCCTGTAGCCTGTCCCGCTGTCAACATTTGATCACGCCACAGGTCAAACTCACTTGACTGAAGAAATCAATATGCGCTAACAGGCGTCTCACATTCTCAATAGTCTATATCGTTGCCTGAACCAAAGAAACACTCTTTTTTAATCAAGAAAAGTGTCCATATGCTCACCCAAAAACATTAACCCTTACGCCATGTTGAAAACCCTGAAACACCTTTGGTGTTCCCGATCAAAAATTGCTTGTAAATCATGATATTATCACCAATTATTGGATTCAATATTTTTATAGTTTTTTTTTCCAATTAGGACAGGTTTTGTATTTATTTTTAAACTGATTGATCATAGGCCTCATTGATCTGAGGATAAAGTTGTAATAATAAAAAAAGTTGTAAAAAGCCTATAATACTAAACAATAAATAGTGTGTGTAGTTGTACATACATAGTCTTATGTGAACATGAACTTGATAAATGGTTCAAAAATCATCATTTTAATGAACGAGTTTGAACAGGAGAGTCACGAACGCTCATCACAGAACAGAGCAAGCATTTGTGCTTATAAAACGTAAACTTTTTTATTTATTTTTTAAATGAGTGATCGTTTCGCTTGATAAGACCCTTATTCATCGTCTGGTGATCGTTTAAAGTCCTTTGAACAGTTTGAAGCTGCACTGAAACTGTCTTTTGGACCTTGAACTGTTTGGACCCCATTGAAGTCCATTATATGGAGAATCCTGGAATGTTTTAATCAATAACCTTAATTTCTTTTCTACTAAAGAACTAAAGTGAACTACTCCTTTAAGCATTGAATTATTGTTGAGCGGGCAACACATCTCTGTTTGATAATCACATTCATAAGCTTTTGTATCTGAATGGTACTGTAATATACTTGGTGTATTTCTATGGTGTTTGCAAAGCATCTTGGTGGAGAGTTAAATCTAGTTATGTAAAGAAGACTTTCAACAGATTCCTCTTGTAATGTTAGTATGTTCTTTTCTGAAGGGTTTGACCCGATGTCATGGGAAACTCTCTGTCTAAATGTGTCCCCGAGGGCCGTTTCTGACCATTCTTCTTGTTATTGTCACCACTGGCCAGAGCCTCAGAGGTCACGACCTCTCTCAGTATTCCCTGATTCATATGAGGCTGGAATCCTATATCCCGTCTCAGGGAACTGAGGATGTGTTTGTCAAACGGACAAAACAAGAGCTCTTCTGAAGCAAACGTTTCATTATCGTGAAGAAATAGCCCTGCCAGTGTGGCATCTGTCTCAATTCTGTCGATTACTAAAGATAATTATTTCACATTCATGCATTTGGCAGATACTTTTAATCTAAGTGGACATTTGACCAGTTATGAATTTCTAGGGATTTGAACCCATGATTTTGGCGTTGCAAGTGTTGAGCTACAGGAAAACTTTTATTACCAGTTTGTATGACTGTTGATAGATTTTAATTCAGATCTGAAATGTTTGTTTTTAATATGGACTTTTAAGGGAACCCGCTAACTAGCTAGTAATTTTTATTGTTGGCATTTTATTCTATTTAAATATCTAAATGTTAAAGAAAAGAAGACAAATAAAATAAAATAGTGTGTGTCAGGTGTCTTTGTAGTGGTGTTCTGTGATCTGTGCTTTTATATTTCTCTTTCCTTTGCTCTTCCTCATGGCTTTGATGTGTGTGTCCTCAGAGATGAAACTCTACACGTGTGTTTTGATCACGGCTCTTTTACGGTGAACTTCTGCTCCTGTGGTCGGTCTTGTACTTTTGTTCTACTCTCAGGTTAAAGGTTATTAAATGTAGAAATCTGATATAGACACACACACATATATAAGGCCAGTTTAGTCTTTATTTTGAGTTGTCAAGCAATTAACTGAATTAAGTATCATTTATTAACTTATTGCAAATAATTAAATATGCAAACAAATGGTTAAATGTGCATGCTCTGTGCTCTGAATTGTGTCCCGAACCCACTGGTTGTGATAAGAAAACGAGTGAGGAGAAGGGTGGAGGGATCCTGATAATGGACGGACAGAGGTCAGAGGTCAGCTGTATATACACCTCTTATCCTAAATGAGTTGATTAACTGAATGTGCTCCTCTTGTGTTAATCAGGTTCATTATCTGAACATGCTTTTCCCGATGTTAATAAAACATCATATAAATTAATCAGATGAGCAGATTTGCCTGTATTTGAGCTGTGAATCATTTAAAAAATGAATGGAATTCATTTGATTTATTTTTATTTTGCAATTAAATTTAAATTCAATATACAAACAAAGGGTTAAATGTGTAAATCTGATATAAATCTAATAAGCAGTTTTTACCGTATTTCAGCTGTTAATCAATAAAAAAATAACTGAATTAATTATAATTTGTTTAATTGCAAATAATTCAATAAGCAAATAAAGGGTTAAATGTGTAAATTTAATATAAATATAAATATAATAAGCAGTTTTGACTCTTTCAGCTGTTAATCAATTAAAATTGAACTGAATTAATTATAATTTGTTTAATTGCAAATAATTTAATGCACAAATAAAGGATTAAATGTGTCAATTTAATCTAAATCTAAATCTAATAAGCAGTTTTGACTGTATTTAAGCTGTTAATCAATTAAAAATCAACTGAATTATAATTTGATAAACTGCAAATCATTCGATATACACAAACAAAGGGTTAAATGTATAAATCTAATAAGCAGTTTTGACTCTTTCTGCTGTCAATAAATAAAAATATAATAACAAATAGTAATAACACAATAAACATACACATGCATACGCAAATTAATTGAATTAACTGAATTTATTTGTTAAACAATTTGCAAATAATTAAATATTGCAATCAATATTAACCTAACAAGCCCTTAAATGAAGAGCATTCAAATAAATGACATTATTAATGATTAAGATGACCAAAAAAGGCTTTGGATGTAATTTTTGTTGTTGTTGCATATAAATAATTTTATTTGAATTATCATTAACTTTAAGATTAAACCGCTTTAAAAAACACACCTAAATTCTGGCATTAATTTCCAAAGTCTATTTTTCATGCATTTACCAATTCTTTATCTCAGACTAATATATGCTGCTGCCGTCTCAAACGCTGCTTTGTTCAGAGCGCATCTCTCATTTGTTGTATTCTGAGCCGGTGGTTAATTGGCAGGACGCCTGTCTGTTGTGATTCATCTCAATGTGTGAGGAAGCTTGTTGTACACTGTAATATATTAAAAGGGTGCTCACAAAAGCTCCCTCGCTCTTTTCTATAGTCCCGAGACTGTGTAAACCCCCTGGGCTTCATTCAGGGAGGGCTCGGGCATTTAGCGTCTGCCCTCTGTGAATGCATGTCAGCGATATGGAAATGAAAGCCGATTCGAAGGCGTCCAA
This sequence comes from Hybognathus amarus, assembly GCA_030378365.1. Taxonomy (NCBI): domain Eukaryota; kingdom Metazoa; phylum Chordata; class Actinopteri; order Cypriniformes; family Leuciscidae; genus Hybognathus; species Hybognathus amarus. The sequence goes on from JAQIUQ010005454.1 coordinate 5,740, forward strand.
ACATGCTTATTCAGTAAGGCTTTGTGTTGACGGCTCTGTCAATGAGGGAAGAAATACACACACTTCTCACCATCTGTATGTGTTGGCACCGGATGGAGGGGCTCTTATGGACAGACGCTTGTGGTTATGACCGAGTCTGTTCTGCAAGTTAAGATAAAGCAGACTTCTAGAAATTGCTTCTGTCCTTTTTCGCTGAGGCTAAACTCCTCTTTAGTGCGCACGAGGGAACGGCTCTGAAAGCAATTTTGGAGGAAAATGAATCAAAAACAGGATGGAAAATCGTTGAGGCGTAATGATGCTCGGGTGTTAAAAGTGAATGAGTCAACATTTATGCTGAATCTTTAGGCTAATATTACAATGCAATTACCTTTCTAAGCAATCAACGTACCCATCAGACCGTTAAACAGATGAGAAAACGTGATTTCAGATTCTAGAGACTAGAATGTCATCGAATTATTGAGAATTATTTTTATTGGCAATTGTATAGGAACATCAGTGTAACACAATACAATGCAAACACCTAATACACAATCAACGGCATAGCAACACCCTGGAAACCACCTAAAACATCCTAGCTTTTTACATAGCAACAAACTAACAGCTTCTCAGAATGCCTTAGCAACTGCGTAGCAACATCCTAGCAATGCAACCAAACAGAATACCTTAGCGACTGCATAGCAACACCTTGGAAACCAACCAAAACATTATAGCAATTGCATAGCCACACACTAATAGCCCCTTAGCAACTGCATAGCAACATCCTAACAATGCAGCCACCCAAAATACCCTAGCAAGTGCATAGCAACACAGCTAACTAACAGCTTCTCAGAATACCTTGGCAACTGTATTGCAACATCCTAGCAATGCAACCAACCAGAATACCTTAGCGACTGCATAGCAACACCCTGGAAACCACCCAAAATATTATAGCAATTGCATAGCCACACACTAATAGCCCCTTAGCAACTGCATAGCAACATCCTAACAATGCAGCCACCCAAAATACCCTAGCAATTGCATAGCAACACAGCTAACTAACAGCTTCTCAGAATACCTTGGCAACTGTATTGCAACATCCTAGCAATGCAACCAACCAGAATACCTTAGCGACTGCATAGCAACACCCTGGAAACCACCCAAAATATTATAGCAATTGCATAGCCACACACTAATAGCCCCTTAGCAACTGCACAGCAACATCCTAACAATGCAACCACCCAGAATTCCCCTTTCGACTGCATAACACCCTGGAAACCACCCAAAATATTATAGCAATTGCATAGCCACACACTAATAGCCCCTTAGCAACTGCATAGCAACATCCTAGCAATGCAGCCACCCAAAATACCCTAGCAAGTGCACAGCAACACCCTTAAAATCACCCAAAACATCCTAGTAATCACAAGGCAACACAATAACAGTCCCTCAGAATTATTTAGCAACTGCATAGCAACGTCCTAGCAATGCAACCGCCCATAATTCCCCTATCGACTGCATAACAACACCCTGGAAACCACCCAAAAGATCATAGTAATCACATGTCAACATTCTAACAGCCCCTCACAATTCCCTAGCAACTGCATATCAAAATGCTAGCTTCTACTTAACAATTGCATAGCAACCAGTACAAACACCCAAGCAATTAGCAACACCCTGGAAACCACACAAAACATTATAGTAATTGCATAGCCACATACTAACAGCTCCTTAGATTGACTTTGTAATTGCATATCAACAACCTAGCAATGCAACCACCCATAATAACCTAGCGACTGCGTAGCAACACTCTGGAAACCATCAAAAAAATCCTTACAACCACATAGGTACATGTTAACAGTCGATTGCATAGAAACATGCAAACACACAGAATGCCCTAGCAACTGCATATCAATATGCTCAAATCTACTTAACAATTGCATAGCTATAACCTAGCAATCACCCTAGTAACATGACAACCTCCCATAACAACACATTGTGGTGATGAGTTTTGCAAAGGCAAAACATTGGATATAGTCTTTATTAGTAGAGTCTTTATATGTCTATTTAACTGAAAACAAATGAAATTACCCTTTCATGTGAAACATTCATGGTTACATTTATTTCCTAAGGCACATGTTATTCACTGGTTGGTTATGCAAGAAGACAGATAGAGATAACGGTTGGAACAGATGCATATGGGGTCAGTGGTCTCTGGCAGAGATGCCCGTCGCAGTGGGTGAGGAACGGGACAGGCGTCAGCACGGTTATGTAATCCATCTGTGCTGCCACTGCAGGCGACTGGCACAGACTTCGCTTATAGGGTGACCCTCGCCACAACTCTACCCACAATCCCCTTCTCAATCTGTCTGGCCCTCTGCAGCCCTTCACCTTCAAATGACCTGGGCTGCGTTTAACTTTAAGATATACACTCGTGAACTTCCATAAGCTCTTCCCCGCCGCCATTTTGAAGTGTGTTCAGACTTCGTCAAGTGGGAGAGGGAAGTTTATTTAGGACAGACCCTCAATATGTGTACTTCAGGCAGATACATGGACCACAATGCACCGTGATTGTGATGTCACAGCAGGTCGCGGCTTAATTTACCTCCATCCCACACAACTTAAAGGAGTAGTTCACTTTTGAAAAAACTTTTGCTGATAATTTACTCACCCCCATGTCATCCAAGATGTCCAGAAATTAAGGTTTTTGATGAAAACATTCCAGGATTTTCTCCATATAATGGACTTCAATGGGAACCAAACGGTTCAAGGTCCAAAAGACAGTTTCAGTGCAAACTGTAAACTGTTCAGAAGGGCTTTAAACGATTCCAGACGACGTTCGTGACTCTCCTGTTCGAACTCATTCATCAAAATGAACGAATCTTTTTCAGAGTCATTTGGTTGATTCAACAAAACGAAACAAATGAATTGACTTCGGAAAAGGATTTGATTTATTTTGATGAACGAGTTCGAACAGGAGATGCACAACGTCATCATAGCAGAACAGAGCAAGGCGAGCATTTTGAGCTTAGAAAACTTAAACTTTGTTATTTATTTTCTAAATGAGCGAATCGTTTCGCTTGATAAGAGCCCTTATTCATCGTCTGGAGTCGTTTAAAGCCCTTTGAACAGTTGCAGTTTGCACTGAAACTGTCTTTTGGACCTTGAACCGTTTGGACCCCATTGAAGTATTACCTGGAATGTTTTCATCAGAAACCTTAATTTCTTTCGACTGAAGAAAGAAAGACATGGACATCTTGGATGACATGGGGGTGAGTGAATTATCAGCAAAAGTTTTTAAAGTGAACTACTCCTTTAAAGAGTTTTTTGACATTTAACCGCATTTAATACTTTAAGCCATTTTGCAGCATCTCTTCTCTGATGATGAGGGCGGGGCAACCTGTCACTCACACGAGATCCACCAATAACGAACCATCCAATCAATTACCCACAGACAAAATTAGAGCCCCGCCCACATTTTTTCTTGTTCGGAGAAGCCATTACACTTGGATATACGTCACAATAGTGAAGAAAAGACTATCGCAACTTCCATTTGCTGACTTTAAAAGCGACGTTTCAACACTTTTTATGGGGCCGTACACTCAAGAACAGAATATACGAGTAAAATAGGCTGTGAAGGGGTCTTTTTGAGAGCCCTTTATCTATATGAGCAATATGATGTTCACTATACACACTAAAACATGGGCTTCATCAGTCAGGAGACCTGCGTCTGAACACTGGCACAGAAAGGTCTGACGCACATCTCTCCTGGCAGTGGCTTTCGCCTTCCTTTGCTTTTGGACAAACAGTTATCCAGCTGACCCGTTCATCTCTAGACCTCAGTCATGCAAAAACTCACAATTTTATTCTTATTAAGACAAAAGCACAGTTGAGTTTGTGAAAGAGTTCTGACCACAACATATGTAAGAGAAAATCTTCACTAACTAATACAAATGTACATAGATACACTTTTTATTTGATTGATTTCACATATTAATATTGTAGGTTATAACACGAGCATACCTTCTCGAGCACTTCTTGCTAAATACCTTATTTTTATTTCACATGCAGTGCTTAAAAATGGTTAATGAGACCAAAAATTATAAATTGGGGGAAAAGCTGTTGAGGTTGCATTGGCCATCTGTGATGAATATTTTTTTTGCATTCTCTAACAATATTACATGCATTAATGTCAATATGCCTACACATTTATTTTAACAGTTGTGATTCAGATTAATAGCTTTGCATTGGCCATCTGTGATCACGGTGACGACTTCTTTCCATTTTTTAATTACACTCAATGCATTAGTCAATACTTTATTTTGTGTTTAAGGAATATTATGAGGTTTTCCAGAATTGCTTTGCAAAAGCTTAATCGAACCAGGGATTGTCAAGTGCCAAAAAATAAATTACCGTCCCATAACAATAGTTCATATGACTATATTCCAAGTCTTCTGAAGTCACAATATAGCTTTGGGTGAAGAAAAGCCAAATTTATGGAGATATTCCAACAATATTTATGTTGTTTTTCTTTAGAGAGTAGTAGCTCTCAAATTTCATTTGCACATGGGAAGGTTTTAGTGAATAACTACATAAATTTAAGCATTTTCCTATTGAAAAAAAGAATCCCTTCTGTGTTCATATTAAAGGAGTAGTTCACTTTTAAAAAAACTATTGCTGACAATTAACTCACCCCCATGTCATCCAAGATGTCCATGTCTTTCTTTCTTCAGGTCGAAAAGAAATTAAAACATTCCAGGATTTTCTCCATATAATGGACTTCAATGGGGTCCAAACGGGTTCAAGGTCCAAATGAGAGTTTCAGTGCAGCTTCAAAGGGCTTCAAACGACACCAGACGATGAATAAGGGTCTTATCCAAGACTCTTCGAGTCATGACTCGAAAAAAGATTTGTTCATTTTGATGAACGAGTTTGAACAGGAGAGACACGACGCGCATTCACAGAACAAGGCGAGCATTTGTGCTTATAAAACTTAAACTTTTTTATTTATTTTTTTAAATGACTGATCTTTTCGCTGAATAAGACCCTTATTCATTGTCTGACGTCATTTAAAGCCCTTTGAAGCTGCACTGAAACTGTCATTTGGACCTTGAACCGTTT
>JAQIUQ010005458.1:0-38856 GCA_030378365.1 Hybognathus amarus
GCCATACATAGGTCAATTTTTGACATCCAGGAACACATTTAAAGCACTTTTCCAGAAGAAAATGTGAAGTGGTGCTTGAAGGGGTAAATCTCACCACCTGGTTGCTAGGGTGTTCTGGGTGGTTGCTATGGTCTTCTAGGTGGTTGCTAGGCGTTTGTTAGCGTAATCTGGGTGGTTGCTATGGTTTTGCTTTTCGGTTGCTAGGTTTTTTCTGGGTGGTTGCTAAGGTGTTCTGGATGGTTGCTAGGTGGTTGCCAGGGTGTTCTGGTTTATTGCTAGGGTGCTCTGGTTTATTGCTAGGGTGTTCTGGGTGGTTGCTAGGGTGTTGCTAGGTGATTGCTAGGGTGTTCTGGTTGGTTTATAGGGTGTTGCTAAGGTGTTCTGGGTGGTTGCTATGGTTTTGCTAGGTTATTCTGGGTGGTTGCTAAAATGTTTCTGGCCCAAAAGTACTTGATCTTGAACTTTCCATACATACTCATAGACTCCAACAGATGCTTCCCAAGCCATAGAGAAGTCCATATCTGACCTGTTGAATTCATTTCTGGTCAAAGGTTCCTCAAAAAGTTTAATACATTATAAACTTATAGACTTTTCCTGATGTTATATTAGATATGCATAGGTCAATTTTTGACCTCAAGGAACACATTCATGGCCTACGGGTATTTGATCTGTGGGTTAATATACCGAGATATTTACTTCTCATAATGTAATTTCAGCCAGACAGATATTTGACCTACTGAACATGTTTCTGGCCCAAAAGTACATGATCTTGAACTTTCCATACATACTCATAGACTCCAACAGATTCTTCCTAAGCTATAGAGAAGTCAATACCTGAGCTATGGAACTCATATTTTGTCAAAGGTTCCTCAAAAGGTTTTAAACAATATAAACTTATAGAATCTTTCTGATGTTATGTTAGCCATACATACGACAATTGTTGACCTCCAGGAACACATTTATGGTCCACGGTTTCTTGATCGGTGGGTTAATATACCGAGAGATTTACTTCTCATGATGTCATTTCAGCCAGACATATATTTGACCTATTGAACATGTTTCTGGCTCAAAAGTACTTGATCTTGAACTTTCCATATATACTCATAGACTCCAACAGATGTTTCCTAGGGTGTTGAGAAGTCAATACCTGAGCTATTGAACGCATTCAAAGGTTCCTCAAAAAGTTTCCTGTCTCTTGATGTTATATTAACCATACATAGGTCAATTTTTGACCTCCAGGAACACATTTATGGCACTTTGCCAGAAGAAATTGTGAAGTGATGCTTGAAGGGGCAAATCTCACCACCCGGTTGCTAGGGTTTTCTGGGTGGTTGCTAAGGTGTTCTGGATGGTTGCTAGAGTGTTGCTAGGTGGTTGCCAGGGTGTTCTGGGTGGTTGCGAGGGTACTTGGTTGCTAGGGTGTTTTGGTTTGTTGCTAGGGTGTTCTGGGTGGTTGCAAGGGTGTTACTACGTGGTTGCTAGGGTGTTCTGGTTGGTAAATAGGGTGTTGCTAAGGTGTTCTGGGTGGTTGCTAGGCCGTTGCTAGGGTTTTCTGGGTGATTGCTATGTTGTTGACAGGTTATTCTGGGTGGTTGCTAAGATGTTTCTGGCCCAAAAGTACTTGATCTTGAACTTTCTATACATACTCAATGACTCCAACAGTTACTTCCTAAGCCATAGAGAAGTCCATATTAACCTATTGAACTCATTTCTGGTCAAAGGTTTCTCAAAAAGTATAAAACAATATAAACTTATAGACTTCTTCTGGTGTTATATTAGATATATATAGGTCAATTTTTGACCTCCAGGAACACAATTATGGTCCACGGATTCTTGATCTGTGGGTTAATATACTGAAAGATTTACTTCTCGTGATGTCATTTCAGTCAGACAGATATTTGACCAACTGAACATGTTTCTGGCAGGTTTCCAGAAGAAAATGTGAAGTGGTGCTTGAAGGGGCAAATCTCACCACCTGGTTGCTAGGGTGTTCTGGGTGGTTGCTATTGAGTTCTGGGTGGTTGCTAGGTAGTTGTTAGGGTATTTTGGGTGGTTGTTAAGGTCTTCTGTGTGGTTGCTAGGGTGTTGCTAGGTGGTTGCCACGGTGTTCTGGGTGGTTGCTAGGGTGTTGCTAGGTGGTTTCTAGGGTGTTCTGGTTGGTTGCTAGTGTATTCTGGTTGTTGCTAATATGTTCTAGGTGGTTGCTAGGCGGTTGCTAGGGTGTTCTGGGTGGTTGCTATGGTATTCTGGTTGTTGCTAATATGTTCTAGGTGGTTGCTAGGCGGTTGCTAGGCTGTTCTGGGTGGTTGCTATGGTGTTGCTAGGGTGTTTTAGGTGGATACTATCGTGGGTGGATACTATGGTTGCTATTGTGTTACTAGGTAGTAGTGTTCACATATGGTTACTATAGAGTTTTTATAATATTTTTGGCATGATTTAGCAATTAACTAAGAGTATTGTATTACATTTCATACGTTTTTTTATTCTGGCCCAAAAGTACTTGATCTTGAACTTTCTATACATACTCAACGACTCCAACAGATACTTCCTAAGCCATAGAGAAGTCCATATTGACCTATTGAACTAATTTCTGGTCAAAGGTTCCTCAAAAAGTTTAAAACAATATAAACTTATAGACTTCTTCTGGTGTTATATTAGATATGTATAGGTCAATTTTTGACCTCCAGGAACACAATTATGGTCCACGGATTCTTGATCTGTGGGTTAATATACTGAGAGATTTACTTCTTGTGATGTCATTTCAGTCAAACAGATATTTGACCAACTGAACATGTTTCTGGCAGGTTTCCAGAAGAAAATGTGAAGTGGTGCTTGAAGGGGCAAATCTCACCACCTGGTTGCTAGGGTGTTCTGGGTGGTTGCTAGGTAGTTGTTAGGGTATTTTGGGTGGTTGTTAAGGTCTTCTGTGTGGTTGCTAGGGTGTTGCTAGGTGGTTGCCACGGTGTTCTGGGTGGTTGCTAGGGTGTTGCTAGGTGGTTTCTAGGGTGTTCTGGTTGGTTGCTAGTGTATTCTGGTTGTTGCTAATATGTTCTAGGTGGTTGCTAGGCGGTTGCTAGGGTGTTCTGGGTGGTTGCTATGGTATTCTGGTTGTTGCTAATATGTTCTAGGTGGTTGCTAGGCGGTTGCTAGGCTGTTCTGGGTGGTTGCTATGGTGTTGCTAGGGTGTTTTAGGTGGATACTATCGTGGGTGGATACTATGGTTGCTATTGTGTTACTAGGTAGTAGTGTTCACATATGGTTACTATAGAGTTTTTATAATATTTTTGGCATGATTTAGCAATTAACTAAGAGTATTGTATTACATTTCATACGTTTTTTTATTCTGGCCCAAAAGTACTTGATCTTGAACTTTCTATACATACTCAACGACTCCAACAGATACTTCCTAAGCCATAGAGAAGTCCATATTGACCTATTGAACTAATTTCTGGTCAAAGGTTCCTCAAAAAGTTTAAAACAATATAAACTTATAGACTTCTTCTGGTGTTATATTAGATATGTATAGGTCAATTTTTGACCTCCAGGAACACAATTATGGTCCACGGATTCTTGATCTGTGGGTTAATATACCGAGAGATTTACTTCTTGTGATGTCATTTCAGCCAGACAGATATTTGACCAACTGAACATGTTTCTGGCATGTTTCCAGAAGAAAATGTGAAGTGGTGCTTGAAGGGGCAAATCTCACCACCTGGTTGCTAGGGTGTTCTGGGTGTTTGCTATTGAGTTCTGGGTGGTTGCTAGGCGGTTGTTAGGGTATTTTGGGTGGTTGTTAAGGTCTTCTGTGTGGTTGCTAGGGTGTTGCTAGGTGGTTGCCAGGGTGTTCTTGGTGGTTGCTAGGGTGTTGCTAGGCAGTTGCTAGGGTGTTTTGGGTGGTTGCTATGGTATTTTGGTTGTTGCTAATATGTTTTAGGTGGTTGCTAGGTGGTTGCTAGGGTGTTCTGGGTGGTTGCTATGGTGTTGCTAGGGTGTTTTAGGTGGATACTATCATGGGTGGATACTATGGTTGCTATTGTGTTACTAGGTAGTAGTGTTCACATATAACCACTAACACTATAGAGTTTTTATAATATTTTTGGCATGATTTCGCAATTAACTAAGAGTATTGTATTACATTTCATACGTTTTTATATTGTTTGAAACCTTTTGAGGACCCTTTTACCATAACAATAGACTTCTTCTGATGTTATATTAGCTATACATATGTCAAAATACAATAGACTCCAACAGATGCTTCCTTAGCTATAGAGAAGTCAATACCTGATCTATTGAACTCATTTCTGGTCAAAAGTTCCTCAAAAAGTTTCCTGACTCTTGATGTTATATTAGCCATACATAGGTCAATTTTTGACCTCCAGGAACACATTATTGCACATTTCCAGAAGAAAATGTGAAGTTGGTGCTTGCAGTTGCAAATCTCACCACCCGGTTGCTAGAGTGTTTTGGGTGATTGCTACAGTGTTCTGGGTGGTTGCTAGGTTGTTGTCAGGGTATTCTGGGTGGTTTTGCTATGGTGTTGCTTTGCGATTGATTGAGTATTCTGGGTTGTTGCTAGAGTATTGCTAGGCAGTTGCCAGGGTTTTCTGGGTGGTTGCTAGGGTGTTGCTTGACAATTCTATATGGCCTAGGAACCATCATAAGGACTCTATGAGTATGTAGAAAGTTCAAGATATAAGGAAAATGGTCAAGAAATATGGTCTGTAGGTCAAATATCTTAGCCTCGTGAGACCATCCTGATCTCGCGAGCTTTCAAGGTTTCACTCACAGATCAGTCTGGATACTTTCCGTTAAAGAAAATTTGGGAGCAGTTCACCAAACGAACGTTCAATCAGCGTTGGCTTTGAGGCGGGTTGAGGTGTGACGCAACGAGAAGCGGGCAGTTCAGTCCAGAGTCACATGGCGGCTTCAGCGGATGAAACTAGCATCAGCGTGGCTATCGAGCAAGTTTTATCGGAATTACAGAGTATTTCCTCACTGAAAGAAGAGCAAAACACTGCTCTGGAGGCTTTTCTCAGAGGAAAAGATGTTTTTGCTCTTCTCTCGACTGGTTTCGGCAAGAGTTGCTCTGATTGGTTGATTTGGCCAGTCTATCACCAACATAGGCCAATCAGCTAACCAGTATTTTCGCCTCTTTAAAAACTACTTCAACGGAAGATTTCCAGATGGATATGCGGAGCAAATCCATCTGGCGGGGTCAGGTTACAAATATCTGTCTAGCTAAAATAACATGATAAGAGGTCATTCTCTATCTTGATGTTCAAAGAACTCTTTGGCCAGAAATATGTTCAGTAGTTGAAATAAGGACTCTTGTATGGCTTTAGTAACATCAAAAAGAGTTAATGAGTATGTTTATAAAGTTCATGATCAAGTACTCGTGGGCCAGAACTATGTTCAGTAGGTCAAAAAGGAACTCATTAGGAGCTCATATAACATCAGAAGGAGCTACAATATCAATGTATACAAACCTACTGATCAAGTAGCCTTTGACCAGAAAAGAGTTCAACAGGTCAGATATAAACAATCCACATGGCTAATTTGTTCATTTGGACTCTTGTATGGCTTCAGTAACATCAAAAGGACTCAATGAGTATGTTTAGAAAGTTTAAGATCTAGTACTGGTGGGCCAGAACTATGTTCAGTAGGTCAAAGAGGAACCTCTGCATAGCTTATCTATCATCAGAAGGTCTCTATAAGTTTATGATTTAATGAGAAGTAAATCTCTCTGTATATTAACCCACACATCAAGTACCCGTAGGCCATGAATGTGTTCCTTGAGGTCAAAAATTGACCTATGCATATCTAATATAACCTCAGGAAGAGTCTATAAGTTTATAATGTATTCAAATTTTTGAGGAACCTTTGACCAAAAATGAATTCAATAGGTCAGATATGGACTTCTCAATGGCTTGGGAAGCATCTGTTGGAGTCTATAAGCATGTGTGGAAAGTTCAAGATCAAGTACTTTTGGACCAGAAACATGTTAGCATCCACCCAGAATAACCTAGCAACACCATAGCAAATACCCAGAACACCCTAGCACCCGCCTAGCAACCACCCAGAACACCTTAGCAACACCCTATTAACCAACCAGAACACCCTAGCAACCACCTAGCAACACCCTAGCAACCACCCAGAACACCCTAGCAATAAACCAGAACACCCTAGCAACCACCTAGTGACACCATCGCAACCCCCCAGAACACCCTGGCAACCACCTAGCAACCATCCAGAAAACCCTAGCAACGGAATAGCAAAACCATAGCAACCACCCAGATTACACTAACAAACACCTAGCAACCACCCAGAACACCCTAGCAACCGGGTGGTGAGATTTGCCCTTTCAAGCACCACTTCACATTTTCTTCTGGAAAAGTGCCATAAACGTTTTCCTGGAGGTCAAAAATTGACCTATGTATGGCTAATATAACATCAGGAGTCAGGAAACTTTTTGAGGAACCTTTGACCAGAAATGAGTTCAATAGGTCATATACGGACTTCTCTATGGCTTAGGAAGTATCTGTGGAGTCTATGTGTATGTATGGAAAGTTCAAGTTCAATTACTTTTGGGCCAGAAACATGTTCATTAGGTCAAATATCTAATGACATCATGAGAAGTCTGGCTAAAATGACATCATGAGAAGTAAATCTCTCTGTATATTAACCCACAGATCAAGTACCCGTGGGCCATAAATGTTTTCCTGGAGGTCAAAAATGTACCTATTTATATTGAATATAATATCAGAAGGAGTCTGTAAGTTTCTATTGTTTTAAACTTTCTGAGGAAACTTTGACCAGAAATGAGTTCAATAGGTCAGATATGGACTTCTCTATGGCTTGGGAAGCATCTGTTGGAGTCTATGAGTATGTATGGAAAGTTCAAGATCAAGTACTTTTGGGCCAGAAACATGTTCAGTAGGTCAAATATCTGTCTTGCTGAAATGACATAATGAGAAGTAAATCTCTCGGTATATTAACCCACAAATCAAGTACCCGTAGGCCATGAATGTGTTCCTTGAGGTCAAAAATTGACCTATGCATATCTAATTTAATATCAGGAAGAGTCTATAAGCTTATAATGTGTAATACTTTTGAAGGAACCTTTGACCAGAAATGAATTCAATAGGTGAGACGTGGACTTCTCAATGGCTTGGGAAGCATCTGTTGGAGTCTATGAGTATGTATGGAAAGTTCAAGATCAAGTACTTTTGGGCCAGAAATATGTTAGCAACCACCGAGAATAACCTAGCAACACCATAGCAATCACCCAGAACACCCTAACAACTGCTTAGCAACCATCCAGAACACCTTAGCAACACCCTATTTATCAACCAGAACACCCTAGCAACCAGGTGGTGAGATTTGCCCCTTCAAGCACCACTTCACATGTTAGCAACCACCCAGAATAACCTGTCAACACCATTGCAATCACCCAGAAAACCCTAGCAATGTCCTAGCAACCACCCAGAACACCTTAGCAACACCCTATTAACCAACCAGAACACCCTAGCAACACCCTAGCAACCACCCAGAACACCCTAGCAACAAACCAGAACACTCTAGCAACCACCTACCCTCGCAACCACCCAGAACACCCTGGCAACCACCTAGGAACACCCTAGCAACCATCCAAAACACCTTAGCAACCACCCAGAAAACCCTAGCAACCGCATAGCAAAACCATAGCAACCACCCAGACTACCCTAACAAACACTTAGCAACCACCCAGAACACCCTAGCAACCTCATAAATTTGTTCCTGGAGGTAAAAATTGACCTATGTATGGCTAAAATCAGCTAACCAGTATTTTCGCCTCTTTAAAAACTACTTCAACGGAAGATTTCCAGATGGATATGCGGAGCAAATCCATCTGGCGGGGTCAGGTTACAAATATCTGTCTAGCTAAAATAACATGATAAGAGGTCATTCTCTATCTTGATGTTCAAAGAACTCTTTGGCCAGAAATATGTTCAGTAGTTGAAATAAGGACTCTTGTATGGCTTTAGTAACATCAAAAAGAGTTAATGAGTATGTTTATAAAGTTCATGATCAAGTACTCGTGGGCCAGAACTATGTTCAGTAGGTCAAAAAGGAACTCATTAGGAGCTCATATAACATCAGAAGGAGCTACAATATCAATGTATACAAACCTACTGATCAAGTAGCCTTTGACCAGAAAAGAGTTCAACAGGTCAGATATAAACAATCCACATGGCTAATTTGTTCATTTGGACTCTTGTATGGCTTCAGTAACATCAAAAGGACTCAATGAGTATGTTTAGAAAGTTTAGGATCTAGTACTGGTGGGCCAGAACTATGTTCAGTAGGTCAAAGAGGAACCTCTGCATAGCTTATCTATCATCAGAAGGTCTCTATAAGTTTATGATTTAATGAGAAGTAAATCTCTCTGTATATTAACCCACACATCAAGTACCCGTAGGCCATGAATGTGTTCCTTGAGGTCAAAAATTGACCTATGCATATCTAATATAACCTCAGGAAGAGTCTATAAGTTTATAATGTATTCAAATTTTTGAGGAACCTTTGACCAAAAATGAATTCAATAGGTCAGATATGGACTTCTCAATGGCTTGGGAAGCATCTGTTGGAGTCTATAAGCATGTGTGGAAAGTTCAAGATCAAGTACTTTTGGACCAGAAACATGTTAGCATCCACCCAGAATAACCTAGCAACACCATAGCAAATACCCAGAACACCCTAGCACCCGCCTAGCAACCACCCAGAACACCTTAGCAACACCCTATTAACCAACCGGGTGTTCTGGGTGTTCTGATTCGTTGCTAGGGTCTTCTTGGTGGTTGCTAGGTTGTTGCTAGTTGGTTGCTCTGGTTGGTAAATAGGGTGTTGCTAGGGTGTTCTGGGTGGTTGTTATACGATTGCCAGAGTTTTCTGGGTGATTGCTATGGTGTTGCTAGGTTATTCTGGGTGGTTGCTAACATGTTTCTGGCCCAAAAGTACTTGATCTTGAACTTTCCATACATACTCATAGACTCTAACAGATGCTTCCCAAGCCATTTAGATTTCCATCTGACCTATTGAATTCATTTCTGGTCAAAGGTTCCTCAAAAAGTTTAATACATTATAAACTAATCGACTCTTCCTTATGTTATATAAGATATGCATAGGTCAATTTTTGACCCCCAGGAACACATTTATGGTCCTCAGGTACTTGATCTGTCGGTTAATATACCGAGTTATTTACTTCTCATAATGTAATTTCAGCCAGACAGATATTTGACTTACATGTTCCTGGTCCAAAAGTACATGATCTTGAACTTTCCATACATACTCATAGACTCCAACAGATAAGCATCTAAGCCATAAGCCATAGAGTAGTCCATATCTGACCTATTGAACTCATTTCTGGTTAAAGGTTATTTAAAAAGTTTAAAACAATTTAAACTTATAGACAACATCTGATGTTGTATTAGATATACATAGGTCAATTTTTGACCTCCAGGAACACATTTATGACCCTCAGGTACTTGATATGTGGGTTAATATACCGAGATATTTACTTCTCATGATGTCATTTAGGTCAGACAGATATTTGACCAACTGAACATGTTCCTTGCCCAAAAGTGCTTGATCTTGAACTTTCCATACATACTCATAGACTCCAACAGATGCTTCATAAGCCAAAGAGAAGTCCATATCTGACCTGTTGAACTCCTTTCTGGTCAAAGGTTCCTGAAAAGGCTTTAAACAATATAAATTTATGATGTTAAATTTGCATCCTTCTGATGTTATATTAGCTATACATAGGTCAATGTTTGACCTCCAGGAACATATTTATGGCCCACGAATTCTTGATCTGTGAATCTGATATTTACTTCTCATCATGTCATGTCAGCCAGACTGATATTTGAATTACTGAACATGTTTCTGGCCCAAAAGTACTTAATCTTGAACTTTCCATAGACTCCAACAGATGCTTCTTAAGCCATAGAGAAGTCCATATCTGACTTATTGAACACATTTCTGGTCAAAGGTTCCTCAAAAACTTTAAAACATTATAAACTTTGGGTGGTTGCTAGGATGTTGCTAGGTGGTTGCTAGGGTGTTCTGGTTGGTTGCTAGGGTGTTGCTTTGGTGCTCTGGGTGATTGCTATGGTGTTGCTAGGTCATTCTGGGTGGTTTCTAGGGTGTTTTAGGTTGTTACTATGGTTTTCTGGGTGGTTGCAATGGTGTTACTAGGTGGTTGATAGTGTTCACCAATGGTTAGTATAGAGTTTTCATATTTTTTTGGCATGATTTAGCACTTACTACAATTATTGTATTACATTGCATAAGTCTATATTGTTTGAAACCTTTTAAGGATCCTTTTACCATAACAATATAAAATTATAGACTCCCTCTGATGTTATATTATCTCTACAGAGGTCAATTTTTGACCTCCAGGAACACATTTATGGCCAACAGGTACTTGATGTGTGGGTTTATTAACTGAAATGACATGATGAGAAGTAAATCTCTCAGTATATATACTGAGAGATTTACTTCTCATCATGTCATTTCAGCCAGACAGATATTTGACCTACTGAACATATTTCTGACCTAAAAGAACTTGATCTTGAACTTTCCATACATACTCATAGAATTCCTAAGCCATAGAGAAGTCCATATCTGACCTATTGAACTCATTTCTGGTCAAAGGTTCCTAAAAAAGTTTCCTGACTCCTGATGTTATATTAGCCATACATAGGTCAATTTTTGACATCCAGGAACACATTTAAAGCACTTTTCCAGAAGAAAATGTGAAGTGGTGCTTGAAGGGGTAAATCTCACCACCTGGTTGCTAGGGTGTTCTGGGTGGTTGCTATGGTCTTCTAGGTGGTTGCTAGGCGTTTGTTAGCGTAATCTGGGTGGTTGCTATGGTTTTGCTTTTCGGTTGCTAGGTTTTTTCTGGGTGGTTGCTAAGGTGTTCTGGATGGTTGCTAGGTGGTTGCCAGGGTGTTCTGGTTTATTGCTAGGGTGCTCTGGTTTATTGCTAGGGTGTTCTGGGTGGTTGCTAGGGTGTTGCTAGGTGATTGCTAGGGTGTTCTGGTTGGTTTATAGGGTGTTGCTAAGGTGTTCTGGGTGGTTGCTATGGTTTTGCTAGGTTATTCTGGGTGGTTGCTAAAATGTTTCTGGCCCAAAAGTACTTGATCTTGAACTTTCCATACATACTCATAGACTCCAACAGATGCTTCCCAAGCCATAGAGAAGTCCATATCTGACCTGTTGAATTCATTTCTGGTCAAAGGTTCCTCAAAAAGTTTAATACATTATAAACTTATAGACTTTTCCTGATGTTATATTAGATATGCATAGGTCAATTTTTGACCTCAAGGAACACATTCATGGCCTACGGGTATTTGATCTGTGGGTTAATATACCGAGATATTTACTTCTCATAATGTAATTTCAGCCAGACAGATATTTGACTTACTGAACATGTTTCTGGCCCAAAAGTACATGATCTTGAACTTTTCATACATACTCATAGACTCCAACAGATTCTTCCTAAGCTATAGAGAAGTCAATACCTGAGCTATGGAACTCATATTTTGTCAAAGGTTCCTCAAAAGGTTTTAAACAATATAAACTTATAGAATCTTTCTGATGTTATGTTAGCCATACATACGACAATTGTTGACCTCCAGGAACACATTTATGGTCCACGGTTTCTTGATCGGTGGGTTAATATACCGAGAGATTTACTTCTCATGATGTCATTTCAGCCAGACATATATTTGACCTATTGAACATGTTTCTGGCTCAAAAGTACTTGATCTTGAACTTTTCATATATACTCATAGACTCCAAGAGATGTTTCCTAGGGTGTTGAGAAGTCAATACCTGAGCTATTGAACGCATTCAAAGGTTCCTCAAAAAGTTTCCTGTCTCTTGATGTTATATTAACCATACATAGGTCAATTTTTGACCTCCAGGAACACATTTATGGCACTTTGCCAGAAGAAATTGTGAAGTGATGCTTGAAGGGGCAAATCTCACCACCCGGTTGCTAGGGTTTTCTGGGTGGTTGCTAAGGTGTTCTGGATGGTTGCTAGAGTGTTGCTAGGTGGTTGCCAGGGTGTTCTGGGTGGTTGCGAGGGTACTTGGTTGCTAGGGTGTTTTGGTTTGTTGCTAGGGTGTTCTGG
This sequence comes from Hybognathus amarus, assembly GCA_030378365.1. Taxonomy (NCBI): domain Eukaryota; kingdom Metazoa; phylum Chordata; class Actinopteri; order Cypriniformes; family Leuciscidae; genus Hybognathus; species Hybognathus amarus. Next base: position 12,183 of record JAQIUQ010005458.1, read on the forward strand.
GTGGTTGCAAGGGTGTTACTACGTGGTTGCTAGGGTGTTCTGGTTGGTAAATAGGGTGTTGCTAAGGTGTTCTGGGTGGTTGCTAGGCCGTTGCTAGGGTTTTCTGGGTTATTGCTATGTTGTTGACAGGTTATTCTGGGTGGTTGCTAAGATGTTTCTGGCCCAAAAGTACTTGATCTTGAACTTTCTATACATACTCAATGACTCCAACAGTTACTTCCTAAGCCATAGAGAAGTCCATATTAACCTATTGAACTCATTTCTGGTCAAAGGTTTCTCAAAAAGTATAAAACAATATAAACTTATAGACTTCTTCTGGTGTTATATTAGATATATATAGGTCAATTTTTGACCTCCAGGAACACAATTATGGTCCACGGATTCTTGATCTGTGGGTTAATATACTGAAAGATTTACTTCTCGTGATGTCATTTCAGTCAGACAGATATTTGACCAACTGAACATGTTTCTGGCAGGTTTCCAGAAGAAAATGTGAAGTGGTGCTTGAAGGGGCAAATCTCACCACCTGGTTGCTAGGGTGTTCTGGGTGGTTGCTATTGAGTTCTGGGTGGTTGCTAGGTAGTTGTTAGGGTATTTTGGGTGGTTGTTAAGGTCTTCTGTGTGGTTGCTAGGGTGTTGCTAGGTGGTTGCCACGGTGTTCTGGGTGGTTGCTAGGGTGTTGCTAGGTGGTTTCTAGGGTGTTCTGGTTGGTTGCTAGTGTATTCTGGTTGTTGCTAATATGTTCTAGGTGGTTGCTAGGCGGTTGCTAGGGTGTTCTGGGTGGTTGCTATGGTATTCTGGTTGTTGCTAATATGTTCTAGGTGGTTGCTAGGCGGTTGCTAGGCTGTTCTGGGTGGTTGCTATGGTGTTGCTAGGGTGTTTTAGGTGGATACTATCGTGGGTGGATACTATGGTTGCTATTGTGTTACTAGGTAGTAGTGTTCACATATGGTTACTATAGAGTTTTTATAATATTTTTGGCATGATTTAGCAATTAACTAAGAGTATTGTATTACATTTCATACGTTTTTTTATTCTGGCCCAAAAGTACTTGATCTTGAACTTTCTATACATACTCAACGACTCCAACAGATACTTCCTAAGCCATAGAGAAGTCCATATTGACCTATTGAACTAATTTCTGGTCAAAGGTTCCTCAAAAAGTTTAAAACAATATAAACTTATAGACTTCTTCTGGTGTTATATTAGATATGTATAGGTCAATTTTTGACCTCCAGGAACACAATTATGGTCCACGGATTCTTGATCTGTGGGTTAATATACTGAGAGATTTACTTCTTGTGATGTCATTTCAGTCAAACAGATATTTGACCAACTGAACATGTTTCTGGCAGGTTTCCAGAAGAAAATGTGAAGTGGTGCTTGAAGGGGCAAATCTCACCACCTGGTTGCTAGGGTGTTCTGGGTGGTTGCTAGGTAGTTGTTAGGGTATTTTGGGTGGTTGTTAAGGTCTTCTGTGTGGTTGCTAGGGTGTTGCTAGGTGGTTGCCACGGTGTTCTGGGTGGTTGCTAGGGTGTTGCTAGGTGGTTTCTAGGGTGTTCTGGTTGGTTGCTAGTGTATTCTGGTTGTTGCTAATATGTTCTAGGTGGTTGCTAGGCGGTTGCTAGGGTGTTCTGGGTGGTTGCTATGGTATTCTGGTTGTTGCTAATATGTTCTAGGTGGTTGCTAGGCGGTTGCTAGGCTGTTCTGGGTGGTTGCTATGGTGTTGCTAGGGTGTTTTAGGTGGATACTATCGTGGGAGGATACTATGGTTGCTATTGTGTTACTAGGTAGTAGTGTTCACATATGGTTACTATAGAGTTTTTATAATATTTTTGGCATGATTTAGCAATTAACTAAGAGTATTGTATTACATTTCATACGTTTTTTTATTCTGGCCCAAAAGTACTTGATCTTGAACTTTCTATACATACTCAATCGACTCCAACAGATACTTCCTAAGCCATAGAGAAGTCCATATTGACCTATTGAACTAATTTCTGGTCAAAGGTTCCTCAAAAAGTTTAAAACAATATAAACTTATAGACTTCTTCTGGTGTTATATTAGATATGTATAGGTCAATTTTTGACCTCCAGGAACACAATTATGGTCCACGGATTCTTGATCTGTGGGTTAATATACCGAGAGATTTACTTCTTGTGATGTCATTTCAGCCAGACAGATATTTGACCAACTGAACATGTTTCTGGCATGTTTCCAGAAGAAAATGTGAAGTGGTGCTTGAAGGGGCAAATCTCACCACCTGGTTGCTAGGGTGTTCTGGGTGTTTGCTATTGAGTTCTGGGTGGTTGCTAGGCGGTTGTTAGGGTATTTTGGGTGGTTGTTAAGGTCTTCTGTGTGGTTGCTAGGGTGTTGCTAGGTGGTTGCCAGGGTGTTCTTGGTGGTTGCTAGGGTGTTGCTAGGCAGTTGCTAGGGTGTTTTGGGTGGTTGCTATGGTATTTTGGTTGTTGCTAATATGTTTTAGGTGGTTGCTAGGTGGTTGCTAGGGTGTTCTGGGTGGTTGCTATGGTGTTGCTAGGGTGTTTTAGGTGGATACTATCATGGGTGGATACTATGGTTGCTATTGTGTTACTAGGTAGTAGTGTTCACATATAACCACTAACACTATAGAGTTTTTATAATATTTTTGGCATGATTTCGCAATTAACTAAGAGTATTGTATTACATTTCATACGTTTTTATATTGTTTGAAACCTTTTGAGGACCCTTTTACCATAACAATAGACTTCTTCTGATGTTATATTAGCTATACATATGTCAAAATACAATAGACTCCAACAGATGCTTCCTTAGCTATAGAGAAGTCAATACCTGATCTATTGAACTCATTTCTGGTCAAAAGTTCCTCAAAAAGTTTCCTGACTCTTGATGTTATATTAGCCATACATAGGTCAATTTTTGACCTCCAGGAACACATTATTGCACATTTCCAGAAGAAAATGTGAAGTTGGTGCTTGCAGTTGCAAATCTCACCACCCGGTTGCTAGAGTGTTTTGGGTGATTGCTACAGTGTTCTGGGTGGTTGCTAGGTTGTTGTCAGGGTATTCTGGGTGGTTTTGCTATGGTGTTGCTTTGCGATTGATTGAGTATTCTGGGTTGTTGCTAGAGTATTGCTAGGCAGTTGCCAGGGTTTTCTGGGTGGTTGCTAGGGTGTTGCTTGACAATTCTATATGGCCTAGGAACCATCATAAGGACTCTATGAGTATGTAGAAAGTTCAAGATATAAGGAAAATGGTCAAGAAATATGGTCTGTAGGTCAAATATCTTAGCCTCGTGAGACCATCCTGATCTCGCGAGCTTTCAAGGTTTCACTCACAGATCAGTCTGGATACTTTCCGTTAAAGAAAATTTGGGAGCAGTTCACCAAACGAACGTTCAATCAGCGTTGGCTTTGAGGCGGGTTGAGGTGTGACGCAACGAGAAGCGGGCAGTTCAGTCCAGAGTCACATGGCGGCTTCAGCGGATGAAACTAGCATCAGCGTGGCTATCGAGCAAGTTTTATCGGAATTACAGAGTATTTCCTCACTGAAAGAAGAGCAAAACACTGCTCTGGAGGCTTTTCTCAGAGGAAAAGATGTTTTTGCTCTTCTCTCGACTGGTTTCGGCAAGAGTTGCTCTGATTGGTTGATTTGGCCAGTCTATCACCAACATAGGCCAATCAGCTAACCAGTATTTTCGCCTCTTTAAAAACTACTTCAACGGAAGATTTCCAGATGGATATGCGGAGCAAATCCATCTGGCGGGGGTCAGGTTACAAATATCTGTCTAGCTAAAATAACATGATAAGAGGTCATTCTCTATCTTGATGTTCAAAGAACTCTTTGGCCAGAAATATGTTCAGTAGTTGAAATAAGGACTCTTGTATGGCTTTAGTAACATCAAAAAGAGTTAATGAGTATGTTTATAAAGTTCATGATCAAGTACTCGTGGGCCAGAACTATGTTCAGTAGGTCAAAAAGGAACTCATTAGGAGCTCATATAACATCAGAAGGAGCTACAATATCAATGTATACAAACCTACTGATCAAGTAGCCTTTGACCAGAAAAGAGTTCAACAGGTCAGATATAAACAATCCACATGGCTAATTTGTTCATTTGGACTCTTGTATGGCTTCAGTAACATCAAAAGGACTCAATGAGTATGTTTAGAAAGTTTAAGATCTAGTACTGGTGGGCCAGAACTATGTTCAGTAGGTCAAAGAGGAACCTCTGCATAGCTTATCTATCATCAGAAGGTCTCTATAAGTTTATGATTTAATGAGAAGTAAATCTCTCTGTATATTAACCCACACATCAAGTACCCGTAGGCCATGAATGTGTTCCTTGAGGTCAAAAATTGACCTATGCATATCTAATATAACCTCAGGAAGAGTCTATAAGTTTATAATGTATTCAAATTTTTGAGGAACCTTTGACCAAAAATGAATTCAATAGGTCAGATATGGACTTCTCAATGGCTTGGGAAGCATCTGTTGGAGTCTATAAGCATGTGTGGAAAGTTCAAGATCAAGTACTTTTGGACCAGAAACATGTTAGCATCCACCCAGAATAACCTAGCAACACCATAGCAAATACCCAGAACACCCTAGCACCCGCCTAGCAACCACCCAGAACACCTTAGCAACACCCTATTAACCAACCAGAACACCCTAGCAACCACCTAGCAACACCCTAGCAACCACCCAGAACACCCTAGCAATAAACCAGAACACCCTAGCAACCACCTAGTGACACCATCGCAACCCCCCAGAACACCCTGGCAACCACCTAGCAACCATCCAGAAAACCCTAGCAACGGAATAGCAAAACCATAGCAACCACCCAGATTACACTAACAAACACCTAGCAACCACCCAGAACACCCTAGCAACCGGGTGGTGAGATTTGCCCTTTCAAGCACCACTTCACATTTTCTTCTGGAAAAGTGCCATAAACGTTTTCCTGGAGGTCAAAAATTGACCTATGTATGGCTAATATAACATCAGGAGTCAGGAAACTTTTTGAGGAACCTTTGACCAGAAATGAGTTCAATAGGTCATATACGGACTTCTCTATGGCTTAGGAAGTATCTGTGGAGTCTATGTGTATGTATGGAAAGTTCAAGTTCAATTACTTTTGGGCCAGAAACATGTTCATTAGGTCAAATATCTAATGACATCATGAGAAGTCTGGCTAAAATGACATCATGAGAAGTAAATCTCTCTGTATATTAACCCACAGATCAAGTACCCGTGGGCCATAAATGTTTTCCTGGAGGTCAAAAATGTACCTATTTATATTGAATATAATATCAGAAGGAGTCTGTAAGTTTCTATTGTTTTAAACTTTCTGAGGAAACTTTGACCAGAAATGAGTTCAATAGGTCAGATATGGACTTCTCTATGGCTTGGGAAGCATCTGTTGGAGTCTATGAGTATGTATGGAAAGTTCAAGATCAAGTACTTTTGGGCCAGAAACATGTTCAGTAGGTCAAATATCTGTCTTGCTGAAATGACATAATGAGAAGTAAATCTCTCGGTATATTAACCCACAAATCAAGTACCCGTAGGCCATGAATGTGTTCCTTGAGGTCAAAAATTGACCTATGCATATCTAATTTAATATCAGGAAGAGTCTATAAGCTTATAATGTGTTAATACTTTTGAAGGAACCTTTGACCAGAAATGAATTCAATAGGTGAGACGTGGACTTCTCAATGGCTTGGGAAGCATCTGTTGGAGTCTATGAGTATGTATGGAAAGTTCAAGATCAAGTACTTTTGGGCCAGAAATATGTTAGCAACCACCGAGAATAACCTAGCAACACCATAGCAATCACCCAGAACACCCTAACAACTGCTTAGCAACCATCCAGAACACCTTAGCAACACCCTATTTATCAACCAGAACACCCTAGCAACCAGGTGGTGAGATTTGCCCCTTCAAGCACCACTTCACATGTTAGCAACCACCCAGAATAACCTGTCAACACCATTGCAATCACCCAGAAAACCCTAGCAATGTCCTAGCAACCACCCAGAACACCTTAGCAACACCCTATTAACCAACCAGAACACCCTAGCAACACCCTAGCAACCACCCAGAACACCCTAGCAACAAACCAGAACACTCTAGCAACCACCTACCCTCGCAACCACCCAGAACACCCTGGCAACCACCTAGGAACACCCTAGCAACCATCCAAAACACCTTAGCAACCACCCAGAAAACCCTAGCAACCGCATAGCAAAACCATAGCAACCACCCAGACTACCCTAACAAACACTTAGCAACCACCCAGAACACCCTAGCAACCTCATAAATTTGTTCCTGGAGGTAAAAATTGACCTATGTATGGCTAAAATAACATCAAGAGTCAGGAAAATTTTTGAGGAAACTTTGACCAGAAATGAGTTCAGTAGGTCAGGTATTGACTTCTCTATAGATTAGGAAGCATCTGTTGGATTCTATGAGTATGTATGGAAAGTAATTTTTGGGCCAGAAAGATGTTCAATTGTTCAAATATCTGTCTGGCTGAAATAATATCATGAGAAGTAAATCTCTCTGTATATTAACCCACAGATCAAGAAACCGTGGACCATAAATATGTTCCTGGAGGTCAACAATTGACGTATGTATGGCTAACATAACATCAGAAGCAGTCTATAAGTTTATATTGTTTAAAACCTTTTGAGGAACCTTTGACAAAATATGAGTTCAATAGCTCAGGTGTTGACTTCTCTATGGCTTAGGAAGCATCTGTTGGAGTCCATGAGTACAGTATGTATGGAAAGTTCAAGATGAAGTACTTTTGGGCCAGAAACATGTTCAGAAGGTCAAATATCTGTCTGGCTGAAATAATATCATGAGAAGTAAATCTCGCGGTATATTAACCCACAGATCAAGTACCCCTTTGCCATCAATGTATTCCTGGATGTCAAAAATGGACCTATGTATAGCTACTATAACATCAGAAGGAGTCTATAAGTTTATATTGTTATGGTAAGAGGCCTCAAAAGGACAGTTACCATAACAATAGTTACTTGTTACTTGTCATCACTACGAAACCCGCCACAAAGAGGATGCTAGCTTGCGAGGGCAAGCAAGAGAAGACAGGATTCGGAGGAAGAAAGGCGGACTGGCTGCACAACAGGATGTATTCCTTCGCCAAACTTGGAATCAAGTGTTAATATAGTAGTGTAGATATAGTAGTGGGGATGGCTCTGCCAGGCTAGTGATCTCTACTACACAATGTAGCCTGCTGATGGTCATTTTTCTCCGGGTCGTACAATTCTATGTTATATAGATAACCCGGCCCCCCATAAAAGTCAGGAACGATAATGTGGCCCCCAGAGAAAAATGTTTGGTGACCCCTGAGTTAAGCGATAAATCATGCCAAAAACATTATACAAACTCTATAGTAACCATATATGTGAACACTACCAACCACCTAGCAACAACCCAGAATAGCATAGTTTTTACATAAAACACTCTAGAAACCACCCAGAATAACCTAGCAACACCAAATCAATCACCCAGAACACCCTAGCACCCGCCTAGCAACCACCCAGTTACCCGTATCAAGTACCCGTAGGCCATGAATGTGTTCCTTGAGGTCAAAAATGTATCTATGCATATCTAATTTAACATCAGGAAGAGTCTATAAGTTTATAATGTGTTAAACTTTTTGAGGAACCTTTGACCAGAAATGAATTCAATAGGTCAGACGTGGACTTCTCTATGGCTTGGGAAGCATCTGTTGGAGTCTATGAGTATGTATGGAAAGTTCAAGATCAAGTACTTTTGGGCCAGAAATATGTTAGCAACCACCGAGAATAACCTAGCAACACCATAGCAATCACCCAGAAAACCCTAACAACTGCCTAGCAACCATCCAGAACACCTTAGCAACACCCTATTAACCAACCAGAACACCCTAGCAACCAGGTGGTGAGATTTGCCCCTTCAAGCACCACTTTACATGTTAGCAACCACCCAGAATAACCTGTCAACACCATTGCAATCACCCAGAAAACCCTAGCAATGTCCTAGCAACCACCCAGAACACCTTAGCAACACCCTATTAACCAACCAGAACACCCTAGCAACCACCTAGCAACACCCTAACAACCACCCAGAACGCCCTAGCAACAAACCAGAACACCCTAGCAACCACCTACCCTCGCAACCACCCAGAACACCCTGGCAACCACCTAGCAACACCCTAGCAACCATCCAAAACACCTTAGCAACCACCCATGAAAACCCTAGCAACCGCATAGCAAAACCATAGCAACCACCCAGACTACCCTAACAAACACTTAGCAACCACCCAGAATACCATAGCAACCACCCAGAACACCCTAGCAACCAGGTGGTGAGATTTGCCCCTTCAAGCACCACTTCACATTTTCTTCTGGAAAAGTGCCATAAATGTGTTCCTGGAGGTCAAAAATTGACCTATGTATGGCTAAAATAACATCAAGAGTCAGGAAACTTTTTTCAACACACTAGCCACCACCGAGAACACTCTTGCAACGATCCACAACACCTTAGCAACCATCCAGATTACCCTAGCAACCGAATAGCAAAACCATAGCAACCACCCAGAACACCCTAGCAACCGCTTAGCAACCACCCAGAACACCTTAGCAACACCCTAGCAACCAACCAGAACACCCTAGCAACCACCTAGTAACACCCTCTCAACCACCCAAAACACCCTGGCAACCACCTAGCAACACCCTGGCAACCATCCAGAACACCTTAACAGACACCCAGAAAACCCTGGCAACCGCAGAGCAAAACCATAGCAACCACCTAGATTACCCGAAAAAATTGACCTATATATATCTAATATAACATCAGAAGGAGTCTATAATCTTATATTGCTTTAAACTTTTTGAGGAACCTTTGACCAGAAATGAGTTCAATAGGTCAGATATAGATATCTCTATGGCTTGGGAAGCATCTGTTGGAGTCTTTGAGTATGTATGGAAAGTTCAAGATCAAGAACTTTTGGGCCAGAAACCTGTTCAGTAGGTCAAATATCTGTCTGGCTGAAATGACATCATGAGAAGTAAATCTCTCGATATATTAACCCACACATCAAGTAATCGTGGTCGTGGGCCATGAACGTGTTCCTGGAGGTCAAAAATTGACCTATGTATATCTAATATAACATCAGAAGGAGTCTATAAGTTTATATTGTTTTAAACATTTTGAGGAACCTTTGACCAGAAATTAGTTCAATTGGTCAGATATGGACTTCTCTATGGTTTAGGGAGTATCTGTGGAGTCTATGAGTATGTATGGAAAGTTCAAGATCAAGTACTTTTGGGCCAGAAACATGTTCATTAGGTCAAATATCTGTCTGGCTAAAATTACATCATGAGATGTAAATCTCTCGGTATATTAACCCACAGGTCAAGTACCCGTGGGCCATAATTGTGTTCCTGGAGTTTAACAATTTACCTATGTATAGCTAATATAACATCAGAAGGAGTCAATAAGTTTATAATGTTTTAAACTTTTTGAGGAACCTTTGACCAGAAATGAGTTCAATTGGTCAGATATGGACTTCTCTATGGCTTAGGAAGCATCTGTTGGAGTCTATGAGTATGTATGGAAAGTTAGCGAAGTACTTTTGGACCACAAACATGTTCAGTAGGTCAAATATTTGTTTGGCTGAAATGACATCATGAGAAGTAAATCTCTCTTTATATTAACCCACACTTCAAGTACCCGTGGGCCATAAATGTGTTCCTGGAGGTGAAAAATTTACCTATGTATAGCTAATATATCATCAGAAGGATGCAAATATAACATCATAAATTTATATTGTTTAAAACATTTGAGGAACCGTTGACCAGAAATGAGTTCAATAGGTCAGATATGGACTTCTCTTTGGCTTAGGAAGCATCTGTGTGAGTCTTTGAATATGTATGGAAAGTCCAAGATCAAGTACTTTTGGGCCAGAAATATGTTAAGTAGGTCAAATATCTGTCTGGCTGAAATGACATCATGAGAAGTAAATATCTAAGTATATTAACGCAAACGTCAAGTACCCGTTGGCCTTAAATGTGTTCCTGGAGGTCAAAAATTGACCTATGTATAGCTAATATAACATAAGAAGGAGTCTATAAGTTTATATTGTTATGGTAAAAGGGTCATCAAAAGGTTTCAAACAATATAAACTTATGAAATGTAATACAATAATCGATTAGTTAAGTGCTAAATCATGCCAAAAAAATATAAAAACGCTATAGTAACCATATGTGAACACTACCAACCACCTTAGCAACCACCCAGAAAAACCTAGCAACAACATAGCAATCATCCAGAACACCCTAGCAACCACCTAGCAACCAAACAGAACACCTTAGCAACACCCTAGCAACCAACCAGAACAACCTGGCAAACACCTAGCAACACCCTAGCAACCATCCAGAACACCTTGGCAACCACCCAGAAACCCCTAGCAACCGAATAGCAAAACCATAGCAACCACCTAGATTACTCTAACAAACGCCTAGCAACCACCCAGAGTACCATAGCAACCACCCAGAACACCCTAGCAACCGGGTGGTGAGATTTGCCCCTTCAAGCACCACTTCACATTTTCTTCTGAAAAAGTGCCATAAATGTGTTCCTGGAGGTCAGAAATTGACCTATGTATGGCTACTATAACATCAGGAGTCAGGAAACTTTTGGAGGAACCTTTGACCAGAAATGAGTTCAATAGGTCAGATATGGACTTCTCTATGGCTTAGGAAGCATCTGTTGGAGTCTATGAGTATGTATGGAAAGTTCAAGATCAAGTACATGTTCAATAGGTCAAATATCTGTCTGGCTGAAATGACATCGTGAGAAGTAAATCTCTCAGTATATTAACCCACAGATCAAGAAACCGTGGACCATAAATGTGTTCCTGGAGGTCAACAATTGACGTATGTATGGCTAACATAACATCAGAAGGAGTCCATAAGTTTATATTGTTTAAAATAAATCTCTCTGTATATTAACCCACAGATCAAGAAACCGTGGACCATAAATGTGTTCTTGGAGGTCAAAAATTGACGTATGTATGGCTAACATAACATAAGAAGGAGTCTATAATTTTATATTGTTTAAAACCTTTTGAGGAACTTTTGACAAAATTTGAGTTCAATAGGTCAGATATGGACTTCTCTTTGGCTTAGGAAGCATCTATTGGAGTCCATGATTACAGTATGTATGGAAAGTTCAAGATCAAGTACTTTTGGGCCAGAAACATGTTCAGTAGGTCAAATATCTGGCTGAAATAATATCATGAGAAGTAAATCTCTCTGTATATTAACCCACAGATCAAGTACCCCTTTGCCATCAATGTATTCCTTGATGTCAAAAATGGACCTATGTGTAGCTAATATAGCATCAGAAGGAGTCTATAAGTTTATATTGTTATGTTAAAAGGGTCCTCAAAAGGTTTCAAACGATATCAACTTATGAAATGTAATAAAATAAACGATTAGTTAAGTGCTAAATCATGCCAGAAACATTACAAAAACTTTATAGTAACCATTTGTGAACACTACCAACCACCTAGTAACACCATAGCAACCACCCAGAATAGCATAGTTATTACCTAAAAACACACTCTAAAAAACCACCCAGAACACCCTAGCAACCACCTAGCAACCACCCAGAACACCTTAGCAACACCCTAGCAACCAACCAGAACACCCTGGCAACCACCTAGTAACACCCTAGCAACCACCCAGACCACCCTAAGTTTATATTGTTTTAAACTTTTTGAGGAACCTTTGACCAGAAGTGAGTTCAATAAGTCAGATATGGACTTCTTCAGGCTTAAGAATCATCTGTTGGAGTCTATGGAAAGTTCAAGATTAAGTACTTTTGGGCCAGAAACATGTTCAGTAGGTCAAATATCTGTCTGGCTGACATGACATCATGACAAGCAAATCTCTCGGTATATTAACCCATAGATCAAGTACCCGTGGGCCATAAAAGTGTTCCTGGAGGTCAGAAAATGACCTATTTATGGCTAATGGTGGAATGGTGGGAAGAAGCCCACACATCAGAAGGAGTCTATAAGTTTACATTAAACCTTTTGGGGAACCTTTGACCAGAAATTAGTTCAATAGGTCAGATATGGACTTCTCTTTGGCTTGGGAAGCATCTGTTGGAGTCTATGAGTATGTATGGAAAGTTCAAGATCAAGCACTTTTGGGCCAGGAACATGTTCAGTTGGTCAAATATCTGTCTGGCCTAAATGACACCATGAGAAGTAAATATCTCGGTATATTAACCCACATATCAAGTAACTGAGGGCCTGGAGGTCAAAAATTGACCTATGTATATCTAAAACATCAGAAGGAGTCTATAAGTTTATATTGTTTTAAACTTTTCGAGAAACCTTTGACCAGAAATGAGTTCAATAGGTCAGATATGGACTACTCTATGGCTTAGGAAGCATCTGTTGGAGTCTATGAGTATGTATGGAAACCTAGCGATCAAGTACTTTTGGACCAGAAACATGTTCAGTAGGTCAAATATCTGTCTGACTGAAATGACATCGTGAGAAGTAAATCTCCTGATATATTATACAACGCTTGTGCTTTTGGATTGCATTGCACATACGTTCAAGCGTTGTGCATTGGTAGAATAACACCTGCTTTCGCATGGTTTTCGACACTACAACTAACTTATTAAGTTGTGAGACTGAAAGAAAATCATTGCATTGGTTGTTGCATTTGTGTGATGACGAAAAATCGTTGCATTTGCTGTTTCTTTACAATGCATACAATAACTAACTCATTCCGTTGTTTAACAATGAAACAGCATGCTTGGATTGCACACACGGCTAACTTTGTGCATTAAAGAATAAATACCTCATTCCGATGTTTATTGAAGGGATAGCCTTTTAAAAAATTGCTTTGCATTACAAGAAAGAACTAACATCTGTGCAATGAAAACAGATAATGTAATGCTTTTCGCTTTACATTAAATATGACATATTGTGCTTTGCATTGCAATTGCATAATAATTTCCTCTGTGCAATTAAAATATTGTGGCTTTTCAATGCATACACTAACTAAAACTTGCTTTCTTCCTTTGTGCAAGAAAACACCTAATATGATTCATTGCATTGCATAACTTGTTCCTGTTGCAATGAAAAGACAACGTGCATGCATTTCTTTTTTACAAACTAATTTATTTGTGCATAGACGAGAAAACATCACATGAGCTGTCGCTTTACAGTGCGTACAATATACTCGTTACTTTGTGCAACGTGTGTTTCATTGCATTGTCTAACTTGTTCCTCGTTGCAATGAAAAGATATAACGTGATTTTGCATGCATTTCTATTTTACAAACTAATTTATTTTTGCACAGACGAGAATTATATTATTGTATACATCGTGAAATCTAATGTTATGCATTGAAGAAAAACAATAATAACACTTACTTTTGCATGCTTTCCCACACTTCATCTAACTTACTCAGTTGTGTAACTGAAGGGAAATCATTGCCTTAGTTGTTGTATTTGTGAAAAGCAACATATAATGTCTATCGCTGTGCATTAAAGAAGAGCACGCAATAACTAACATGTTCCTCTGCTCAATGAAAAGAGAACCCATTCTGTAGTGCATTAAATAGATAAGTTAGTTATTGTATGCATCGTGAAACGAAATCTCATGCGATGTTTTCTCGTCTGTGCAAACATCTAATGTTATGCATTGAAGAAAAACAATAATAACACTTGCTTTTGCATGCTTTTCCACACTTCATCTAACTTATTCAGTTGTGTAACTGAAGGGAAATCATTGCCTTAGTTGTTGCATTTGTGAAAAGCAACATATAATGTCTATCGCTGTGCATTAAAGAAGAGCACGCAATAACTAACATGTTCCTCAGTGCAATGAAAAGAAAATTTCTAATATGTGTTTCATGGCTTTGCATAACATATCTAACTTGTTCCTCGTTGCAATGAAAAGATATAATATGCCCTTTGATGCAGTTAAGTGTTTTCAAGAACCAACCCATTCTGTAGTGCATTGATTGAATAGAAAAGTTAGCTATTGTGTGCATGTGAAACGAAAGCTCATGCGATGTTTTCTCGTCTGTGCATACAATCTAATGTTATATTTTGAAGAAAAACAATAATAACACTTGCTTTTGCATGCTTTTCCGCACTTCATCTAACTTATTTAGTTGTGTAACTGAAGGGAAATCATTGCCTTAGTTGTTGCATTTGTGAAAAAACAACATCTAATGTCTAACGCTGTGCATTAAAGAATATGCACGCAATAACTAACATGTTCCTCTGTGCAATGAAAAGAAAACCCATTCTGTAGTGCATTGAATAGATAAGTTAGTTATTGTATGCATCGTGAAACGAAATCTCATGCGATGTTTTCTCGTCTGTGCATACAATCATGTTATGCATTGAAGAAAAACAATAATAACACTTGCTTTTGCATGCTTTTCCACACTTCATCTAACTTATTCAGTTGTGTAACTGAAGCGAAATCATTGCCTTAGTTGTTGCATTTGTGAAAAAACAACATCTAATGTCTATCGCTGTGCATTAAAGAATATGCACGCAATAACTAACATGTTCCTCTGTGCAATGAAAAGAAAACCCATTCTGTAGTGCATTGAATAGATAAGTTAGTTATTGTATGCATCTTGAAACGAAATATCATGCGATGTTTTCTCGTCTGTGCATACAATATAATGTTATGCCTTGAAGAAAAACAATAATAACACTTGCTTTTGCATGCTTTTCTACACTTCATCTAACTTATTCAGTTGTGTAACTGAAGGGAAATCATTGCCTTAGTTGTTGCATTTGTGAAAAGCAACATATAATGTCTATCGCTGTGCATTAAAGAAGAGCACGCAATAACTAACATTTTCCTCCGTGCATTGAAAAGAAAACACCTAATATGTGTTTCATGGCATTGCATAACATATCTAACTTGTTTCTCGTTGCAATGAAAAGATATAATATGCCCTTTGATGCAGTTAAGTGTTTTCAAGAACCAACCCATTCGTAGTGCATTGATTGAATAGATAAGTTAGCTATTGTGTGCATCGTGAAACGAAAGCTCATGCGATGTTTTCTCGTCTGTGTATACAATGCATCGTGAAACAAATCTCATGCTATGTTTTCTCGCCTGTGCATACAATCTAATGTTATGCATTGAAGAAAAACAATAATAACACTTGCTTTTGCATGCTTTTCCACACTTCATATAACTTATTCAGTTGTGTAACTGAAGGGAAATCATTGCCTTAGTTGTTGCATTTGTGAAAAAACATCATCTAATGTCTATCGCTGTGCATTAAAGAATATGCACGCAATAACTAACATGTTCCTCTGTGCAATGAAAAGAAAACCCATTCTGTAGTGCATTGAATAGATAAGTTAGTTATTGTATGCATCGTGAAACGAAATCTCATGCGATGTTTTCTCGTCTGTGCATACAATCTAATGTTATGCATTGAAGAAAAACAATAATAACACTTGCTTTTGCATGCTTTTCCACACTTCATCTAACTTATTCAGTTGTGTAACTGAAGGGAAATCATTGCCTTAGTTGTTGCATTTGTGAAAAAACAACATCTAATGTCTATCGCTGTGCATTAAAGAATATGCACGCAATAACTAACATGTTCCTCTGTGCAATGAAAAGAAAACCCATTCTGTAGTGCATTGAATAGATAAGTTGGTTATTGTATGCATCTTGAAACGAAATATCATGCGATGTTTTCTCGTCTGTGCATACAATATAATGTTATGCCTTGAAGAAAGACAATAATAACACATGCTTTTGCATGCTTTTCCACACTTCATCTAACTTATTCAGTTGTGTAACTGAAGGGAAATCATTGCCTTAGTTGTTGCATTTGTGAAAAAACAACATCTAATGTCTATCGCTGTGCATTAAAGAATACGCACGCAATAACTAACATGTTCCTCTGTGCAATGAAAAGAAAACACCTAATATGTGTTTCATGGCATTGCATGACATATCTAACTTGTTCCTCGTTGCAATGAAAAGATATAATATGCCCTTTGATGCAGTTAAGTGTTTTCAAGAACCAACCCATTCTGTAGTGCATTGATTGAATAGATAAGTTAGCTATTGTGTGCATCGTGAAACGAAAGCTCATGCGATGTTTTCTCGTCTGTGCATACAATCAAATGCTGTGCATTGAGGAAAGACAATAATAACATATGCTTTTGCATACTTTTTCACACTTCATCTAACTTATTCAGTTGTGTAACTGAAGGGAAATCATTGCCTTAGCTGTTTCATTTGTGAAAAAACAACATCTAATGTCTAACGCTGTGCATTAAAGATGGGAAAGCACATGCATATACTTTCTTTTTATTGCAAAAGAGGAACAAGTTAGATATTTGATGTATGCATTGCGATAAATTATGCATTGCAATAAAACAGCACCCGTTGCTTTATGCAGTGAAGAGATGTGGATTGTGCATTGAATACATTTCTGCATTGAAGAATAACATATATAATATGCACTTTATTCACACAAGAGTCCATATTTGACCTAATAAACATATTAGCCAGATGGATTGTTTATATCTTGACCTATTGAACTCATTTCTGGTCAAAAGGTACTTGATCAATAGGTTACTATCAACATTCTCACCCCAACTCGTCACTTTTGACCACTTTTGACCAAGCTTCAATATCTGACGCTTTGGGGCGCCCTTTGGCGTCAGTTCATGACGCGATCCTACAGCGTCATATAACTGACGCTTTCCTTTAGCGTCAGTTGGATGACGTGGTTAGGTTTAGGTCTGGGGTAGGGTAGGGTTACACGCGATCCTAGGGCGTCATGGACTGACGCTAGAGGGCGCCCAAAGCGTCAGATATTGAAGCTTGGTCAAATGCTTCCCAAGTCGTCAGTTAGGTGACGCCTTGGGGGTGAGAATGCCTTGTTACTATACATTGATATTTACTAGTGATGTTTTATGAGCAGGAAAATATTTGACCGAATGAACATATTTCAAATATAGTATCTGATATTG
Source organism: Hybognathus amarus (assembly GCA_030378365.1). Lineage (NCBI taxonomy): Eukaryota > Metazoa > Chordata > Actinopteri > Cypriniformes > Leuciscidae > Hybognathus > Hybognathus amarus. The sequence goes on from JAQIUQ010005458.1 coordinate 29,253, forward strand.
AACATTCTATACATACTAAATAGACTACTTCTGATGCTTCCTAGGCCATATAGAATGTCCATTTCTGTGCTATTGAGCTGTTTTCTGGTAAAAAGTTCCTCAAAAGTTTTTAAACAATATAAATTATAGACACTTTTTGATGATATTTAAGCTATACAGAGGTTCCTCTTTTTGTCATACTGAACATAGCTCTGGCGCACGAGTACTAGCTCTTAAACTTTCGAAACATACCAGTTCACTCCTTATGATGTTACTGAAGCCATTGCTCATTAGTCCCTATTTATCATAATGAACGTATTAGCCATATGGATTGTTTATATCTGACCTATTGAACTCATTTCTGGTCAAAGGGTACTTGATCAATAGGTTACTATACATTGATATTTACTAATGATGTTTTGTGAGCAGGAATATATTTGACCGACAGAATATATTTCTGGTCTACGACTACCTGATATTGAACTTTCCATACATAGAGACTACCTAAGCCATAGAGAAGTCCATATCTGACCTATTGAAATAATTTATTGTCAAAGGTTCCTCAAAAAGTTTCCTGACTCCTGATGTTATAGTAGCCATACATAGGCCAATTTTTGACCTCCAGGAACACATTTATGGCACTTTTTCAGAAGAAAATGTGAAGTGGTGTTTAAAGGGGTAAATCTCACCACCCGGTTGCTACGGGTGTTCTGGGTTAGTTGCTATGGTATTCTGGGTGGTTGATATTTGTTTTTTAGAGTAATCTGGGTGGTTGCTAAGGTGTTCTGGGTGGTTGCTAGGTTGTTGCAATTTGCCTGCTAGAACCAAGGTTTTTTGGGTGGTTGCTATGCGGTTGCTAGAGTTTTCTGGGTGATTGCTATGGTGTTGCTAGGTTATTCTGGGTGGTTGCTAACATGTTTCTGGCCCAAAAGTACTTGATCTTGAACTTTCCATACATACTCATAGACTCCAACAGATGCTCCCCAAGCCATCAGAGAAGTCCATATCTGACCTATTGAACTCATTTCTGGTTAAAGGTTCCTCAAAAAGTTTAAAACAATAGAAACTTATAGACTCCTTCTGATGTTATATTAGACATACATAGGTACATTTTTGACCTCCAGGAAAACATTTATGGCCCACGGGTACTTGATCTGTGGGTTAATATACCGAGAGATTTACTTCTCATGATGTCATTTTAGCCAGACAGATATTTGACCTAATGAACATGTTTCTTGCCCAAAAGTACTTGATCTTGAACTTTCCATACATACTCATAGACTCCAACAGATGCTTCCTAAGCCATAGAGAAGTCCATTTCTGACCTATTGAACTAATTTCTGGTCAAAGGTTCCTCAAAAAGTTTCCTGACTCCTGATGTTATTTTAGCCATACATATCCAGGAACACATTTATGGCACTTTTCCAGAAGAAAATGTGAAGTGGTGCTTGAAGGGGCAAATCTCACCACCCGGTTGCTAGGGTGTTCTGGGTGGTTGCTATGGTATTCTGGGTGGTTGCTAGGCATTTGTTAGCGTAATCTTCATTGTTGCTATGGTTTTGTTATTCGGTTGCTAGGGTTTTCTGGGTGGTTGCTAAGGTGTTCTGAATGGTTGCTAGGGTGTTGCTAGGTGGTTGCTAGGGTGTTCTGATTCGTTGCTAGGGTCTTCTTGGTGGTTGCTAGGTTGTTGCTAGTTGGTTGCTCTGGTTGGTAAATAGGGTGTTGCTAGGGTGTTCTGGGTGGTTGTTATACGATTGCCAGAGTTTTCTGGGTGATTGCTATGGTGTTGCTAGGTTATTCTGGGTGGTTGCTAACATGTTTCTGGCCCAAAAGTACTTGATCTTGAACTTTCCATACATACTCATAGACTCTAACAGATGCTTCCCAAGCCATTTAGAAGTCCATCTGACCTATTGAATTCATTTCTGGTCAAAGGTTCCTCAAAAAGTTTAATACATTATAAACTAATCGACTCTTCCTGATGTTATATAAGATATGCATAGGTCAATTTTTGACCCCCAGGAACACATTTATGGCCCTCAGGTACTTGATCTGTCGGTTAATATACCGAGTTATTTACTTCTCATAATGTAATTTCAGCCAGACAGATATTTGACCTACTGAACATGTTCCTGGTCCAAAAGTACATGATCTTGAACTTTCCATACATACTCATAGACTCCAACAGATAAGCATCTAAGCCATAAGCCATAGAGTAGTCCATATCTGACCTATTGAACTCATTTCTGGTCAAAGGTTATTTAAAAAGTTTAAAACAATTTAAACTTATAGACAACATCTGATGTTGTATTAGATATACATAGGTCAATTTTTGACCTCCAGGAACACATTTATGACCCTCAGGTACTTGATATGTGGGTTAATATACCGAGATATTTACTTCTCATGATGTCATTTAGGCCAGACAGATATTTGACCAACTGAACATGTTCCTTGCCCAAAAGTGCTTGATCTTGAACTTTCCATACATACTCATAGACTCCAACAGATGCTTCATAAGCCAAAGAGAAGTCCATATCTGACCTGTTGAACTCCTTTCTGGTCAAAGGTTCCTGAAAAGGCTTTAAACAATATAAATTTATGATGTTAAATTTGCATCCTTCTGATGTTATATTAGCTATACATAGGTCAATGTTTGACCTCCAGGAACATATTTATGGCCCACGAATTCTTGATCTGTGGATCTGATATTTACTTCTCATCATGTCATGTCAGCCAGACTGATATTTGAATTACTGAACATGTTTCTGGCCCAAAAGTACTTAATCTTGAACTTTCCATAGACTCCAACAGATGCTTCTTAAGCCATAGAGAAGTCCATATCTGACTTATTGAACACATTTCTGGTCAAAGGTTCCTCAAAAACTTTAAAACATTATAAACTTTGGGTGGTTGCTAGGATGTTGCTAGGTGGTTGCTAGGGTGTTCTGGTTGGTTGCTAGGGTGTTGCTTTGGTGCTCTGGGTGATTGCTATGGTGTTGCTAGGTCATTCTGGGTGGTTGCTAGGGTGTTTTAGGTTGTTACTATGGTTTTCTGGGTGGTTGCAATGGTGTTACTAGGTGGTTGATAGTGTTCACCAATGGTTAGTATAGAGTTTTCATATTTTTTTGGCATGATTTAGCACTTACTACAATTATTGTATTACATTGCATAAGTCTATATTGTTTGAAACCTTTTGAGGATCCTTTTACCATAACAATATAAAATTATAGACTCCCTCTGATGTTATATTATCTCTACAGAGGTCAATTTTTGACCTCCAGGAACACATTTATGGCCAACAGGTACTTGATGTGTGGGTTTATTAACTGAAATGACATGATGAGAAGTAAATCTCTCAGTATATATACTGAGAGATTTACTTCTCATCATGTCATTTCAGCCAGACAGATATTTGACCTACTGAACATATTTCTGACCTAAAAGAACTTGATCTTGAACTTTCCATACATACTCATAGAATTCCTAAGCCATAGAGAAGTCCATATCTGACCTATTGAACTCATTTCTGGTCAAAGGTTCCTAAAAAAGTTTCCTGACTCCTGATGTTATATTAGCCATACATAGGTCAATTTTTGACATCCAGGAACACATTTAAAGCACTTTTCCAGAAGAAAATGTGAAGTGGTGCTTGAAGGGGTAAATCTCACCACCTGGTTGCTAGGGTGTTCTGGGTGGTTGCTATGGTCTTCTAGGTGGTTGCTAGGCGTTTGTTAGCGTAATCTGGGTGGTTGCTATGGTTTTGCTTTTCGGTTGCTAGGTTTTTTCTGGGTGGTTGCTAAGGTGTTCTGGATGGTTGCTAGGTGGTTGCCAGGGTGTTCTGGTTTATTGCTAGGGTGCTCTGGTTTATTGCTAGGGTGTTCTGGGTGGTTGCTAGGGTGTTGCTAGGTGATTGCTAGGGTGTTCTGGTTGGTTTATAGGGTGTTGCTAAGGTGTTCTGGGTGGTTGCTATGGTGTTGCTAGGTTATTCTGGGTGGTTGCTAAAATGTTTCTGGCCCAAAAGTACTTGATCTTGAACTTTCCATACATACTCATAGACTCCAACAGATGCTTCCCAAGCCATAGAGAAGTCCATATCTGACCTGTTGAATTCATTTCTGGTCAAAGGTTCCTCAAAAAGTTTAATACATTATAAACTTATAGACTTTTCCTGATGTTATATTAGATATGCATAGGTCAATTTTTGACCTCAAGGAACACATTCATGGCCTACGGGTATTTGATCTGTGGGTTAATATACCGAGATATTTACTTCTCATAATGTAATTTCAGCCAGACAGATATTTGACCTACTGAACATGTTTCTGGCCCAAAAGTACATGATCTTGAACTTTCCATACATACTCATAGACTCCAACAGATTCTTCCTAAGCTATAGAGAAGTCAATACCTGAGCTATGGAACTCATATTTTGTCAAAGGTTCCTCAAAAGGTTTTAAACAATATAAACTTATAGAATCTTTCTGATGTTATGTTAGCCATACATACGACAATTGTTGACCTCCAGGAACACATTTATGGTCCACGGTTTCTTGATCGGTGGGTTAATATACCGAGAGATTTACTTCTCATGATGTCATTTCAGCCAGACATATATTTGACCTATTGAACATGTTTCTGGCTCAAAAGTACTTGATCTTGAACTTTCCATATATACTCATAGACTCCAAGAGATGTTTCCTAGGGTGTTGAGAAGTCAATACCTGAGCTATTGAACGCATTCAAAGGTTCCTCAAAAAGTTTCCTGTCTCTTGATGTTATATTAACCATACATAGGTCAATTTTTGACCTCCAGGAACACATTTATGGCACTTTGCCAGAAGAAATTGTGAAGTGATGCTTGAAGGGGCAAATCTCACCACCCGGTTGCTAGGGTTTTCTGGGTGGTTGCTAAGGTGTTCTGGATGGTTGCTAGAGTGTTGCTAGGTGGTTGCCAGGGTGTTCTGGGTGGTTGCGAGGGTACTTGGTTGCTAGGGTGTTTTGGTTTGTTGCTAGGGTGTTCTGGGTGGTTGCAAGGGTGTTACTACGTGGTTGCTAGGGTGTTCTGGTTGGTAAATAGGGTGTTGCTAAGGTGTTCTGGGTGGTTGCTAGGCCGTTGCTAGGGTTTTCTGGGTTATTGCTATGTTGTTGACAGGTTATTCTGGGTGGTTGCTAAGATGTTTCTGGCCCAAAAGTACTTGATCTTGAACTTTCTATACATACTCAATGACTCCAACAGTTACTTCCTAAGCCATAGAGAAGTCCATATTAACCTATTGAACTCATTTCTGGTCAAAGGTTTCTCAAAAAGTATAAAACAATATAAACTTATAGACTTCTTCTGGTGTTATATTAGATATATATAGGTCAATTTTTGACCTCCAGGAACACAATTATGGTCCACGGATTCTTGATCTGTGGGTTAATATACTGAAAGATTTACTTCTCGTGATGTCATTTCAGTCAGACAGATATTTGACCAACTGAACATGTTTCTGGCAGGTTTCCAGAAGAAAATGTGAAGTGGTGCTTGAAGGGGCAAATCTCACCACCTGGTTGCTAGGGTGTTCTGGGTGGTTGCTATTGAGTTCTGGGTGGTTGCTAGGTAGTTGTTAGGGTATTTTGGGTGGTTGTTAAGGTCTTCTGTGTGGTTGCTAGGGTGTTGCTAGGTGGTTGCCACGGTGTTCTGGGTGGTTGCTAGGGTGTTGCTAGGTGGTTTCTAGGGTGTTCTGGTTGGTTGCTAGTGTATTCTGGTTGTTGCTAATATGTTCTAGGTGGTTGCTAGGCGGTTGCTAGGGTGTTCTGGGTGGTTGCTATGGTATTCTGGTTGTTGCTAATATGTTCTAGGTGGTTGCTAGGCGGTTGCTAGGCTGTTCTGGGTGGTTGCTATGGTGTTGCTAGGGTGTTTTAGGTGGATACTATCGTGGGTGGATACTATGGTTGCTATTGTGTTACTAGGTAGTAGTGTTCACATATGGTTACTATAGAGTTTTTATAATATTTTTGGCATGATTTAGCAATTAACTAAGAGTATTGTATTACATTTCATACGTTTTTTTATTCTGGCCCAAAAGTACTTGATCTTGAACTTTCTATACATACTCAACGACTCCAACAGATACTTCCTAAGCCATAGAGAAGTCCATATTGACCTATTGAACTAATTTCTGGTCAAAGGTTCCTCAAAAAGTTTAAAACAATATAAACTTATAGACTTCTTCTGGTGTTATATTAGATATGTATAGGTCAATTTTTGACCTCCAGGAACACAATTATGGTCCACGGATTCTTGATCTGTGGGTTAATATACTGAGAGATTTACTTCTTGTGATGTCATTTCAGTCAAACAGATATTTGACCAACTGAACATGTTTCTGGCAGGTTTCCAGAAGAAAATGTGAAGTGGTGCTTGAAGGGGCAAATCTCACCACCTGGTTGCTAGGGTGTTCTGGGTGGTTGCTAGGTAGTTGTTAGGGTATTTTGGGTGGTTGTTAAGGTCTTCTGTGTGGTTGCTAGGGTGTTGCTAGGTGGTTGCCACGGTGTTCTGGGTGGTTGCTAGGGTGTTGCTAGGTGGTTTCTAGGGTGTTCTGGTTGGTTGCTAGTGTATTCTGGTTGTTGCTAATATGTTCTAGGTGGTTGCTAGGCGGTTGCTAGGGTGTTCTGGGTGGTTGCTATGGTATTCTGGTTGTTGCTAATATGTTCTAGGTGGTTGCTAGGCGGTTGCTAGGCTGTTCTGGGTGGTTGCTATGGTGTTGCTAGGGTGTTTTAGGTGGATACTATCGTGGGTGGATACTATGGTTGCTATTGTGTTACTAGGTAGTAGTGTTCACATATGGTTACTATAGAGTTTTTATAATATTTTTGGCATGATTTAGCAATTAACTAAGAGTATTGTATTACATTTCATACGTTTTTTTATTCTGGCCCAAAAGTACTTGATCTTGAACTTTCTATACATACTCAATCGACTCCAACAGATACTTCCTAAGCCATAGAGAAGTCCATATTGACCTATTGAACTAATTTCTGGTCAAAGGTTCCTCAAAAAGTTTAAAACAATATAAACTTATAGACTTCTTCTGGTGTTATATTAGATATGTATAGGTCAATTTTTGACCTCCAGGAACACAATTATGGTCCACGGATTCTTGATCTGTGGGTTAATATACCGAGAGATTTACTTCTTGTGATGTCATTTCAGCCAGACAGATATTTGACCAACTGAACATGTTTCTGGCATGTTTCCAGAAGAAAATGTGAAGTGGTGCTTGAAGGGGCAAATCTCACCACCTGGTTGCTAGGGTGTTCTGGGTGTTTGCTATTGAGTTCTGGGTGGTTGCTAGGCGGTTGTTAGGGTATTTTGGGTGGTTGTTAAGGTCTTCTGTGTGGTTGCTAGGGTGTTGCTAGGTGGTTGCCAGGGTGTTCTTGGTGGTTGCTAGGGTGTTGCTAGGCAGTTGCTAGGGTGTTTTGGGTGGTTGCTATGGTATTTTGGTTGTTGCTAATATGTTTTAGGTGGTTGCTAGGTGGTTGCTAGGGTGTTCTGGGTGGTTGCTATGGTGTTGCTAGGGTGTTTTAGGTGGATACTATCATGGGTGGATACTATGGTTGCTATTGTGTTACTAGGTAGTAGTGTTCACATATAACCACTAACACTATAGAGTTTTTATAATATTTTTGGCATGATTTCGCAATTAACTAAGAGTATTGTATTACATTTCATACGTTTTTATATTGTTTGAAACCTTTTGAGGACCCTTTTACCATAACAATAGACTTCTTCTGATGTTATATTAGCTATACATATGTCAAAATACAATAGACTCCAACAGATGCTTCCTTAGCTATAGAGAAGTCAATACCTGATCTATTGAACTCATTTCTGGTCAAAAGTTCCTCAAAAAGTTTCCTGACTCTTGATGTTATATTAGCCATACATAGGTCAATTTTTGACCTCCAGGAACACATTATTGCACATTTCCAGAAGAAAATGTGAAGTTGGTGCTTGCAGTTGCAAATCTCACCACCCGGTTGCTAGGGTGTTTTGGGTGATTGCTACAGTGTTCTGGGTGGTTGCTAGGTTGTTGTCAGGGTATTCTGGGTGGTTTTGCTATGGTGTTGCTTTGCGATTGATAGAGTATTCTGGGTTGTTGCTAGAGTATTGCTAGGCAGTTGCCAGGGTTTTCTGGGTGGTTGCTAGGGTGTTGCTTGACAATTCTATATGGCCTAGGAACCATCATAAGGACTCTATGAGTATGTAGAAAGTTCAAGATATAAGGAAAATGGTCAAGAAATATGGTCTGTAGGTCAAATATCTTAGCCTCGTGAGACCATCCTGATCTCGCGAGCTTTCAAGGTTTCACTCGCAGATCAGTCTGGATACTTTCCGTTAAAGAAAATTTGGGAGCAGTTCACCAAACGAACGTTCAATCAGCGTTGGCTTTGAGGCGGGTTGAGGTGTGACGCAACGAGAAGCGGGCAGTTCAGTCCAGAGTCACATGGCGGCTTCAGCGGATGAAACTAGCATCAGCGTGGCTATCGAGCAAGTTTTATCGGAATTACAGAGTATTTCCTCACTGAAAGAAGAGCAAAACACTGCTCTGGAGGCTTTTCTCAGAGGAAAAGATGTTTTTGCTCTTCTCTCGACTGGTTTCGGCAAGAGTTGCTCTGATTGGTTGATTTGGCCAGTCTATCACCAACATAGGCCAATCAGCTAACCAGTATTTTCGCCTCTTTAAAAACTACTTCAACGAAGATTTCCAGATGGATATGCGGAGCAAATCCATCTGGCGGGAGTCAGGTTACAAATATCTGTCTAGCTAAAATAACATGATAAGAGGTCATTCTCTATCTTGATGTTCAAAGAACTCTTTGGCCAGAAATATGTTCAGTAGTTGAAATAAGGACTCTTGTATGGCTTTAGTAACATCAAAAAGAGTTAATGAGTATGTTTATAAAGTTCAAGATCAAGTACTCGTGGGCCAGAACTATGTTCAGTAGGTCAAAAAGGAACTCATTAGGAGCTCATATAACATCAGAAGGAGCTACAATATCAATGTATACAAACCTACTGATCAAGTAGCCTTTGACCAGAAAAGAGTTCAACAGGTCAGATATAAACAATCCACATGGCTAATTTGTTCATTTGGACTCTTGTATGGCTTCAGTAACATCAAAAGGACTCAATGAGTATGTTTAGAAAGTTTAAGATCTAGTACTGGTGGGCCAGAACTATGTTCAGTAGGTCAAAGAGGAACCTCTGCATAGCTTATCTATCATCAGAAGGTCTCTATAAGTTTATGATTTAATGAGAAGTAAATCTCTCTGTATATTAACCCACACATCAAGTACCCGTAGGCCATGAATGTGTTCCTTGAGGTCAAAAATTGACCTATGCATATCTAATATAACCTCAGGAAGAGTCTATAAGTTTATAATGTATTCAAATTTTTGAGGAACCTTTGACCAAAAATGAATTCAATAGGTCAGATATGGACTTCTCAATGGCTTGGGAAGCATCTGTTGGAGTCTATAAGTATGTGTGGAAAGTTCAAGATCAAGTACTTTTGGGCCAGAAACATGTTAGCATCCACCCAGAATAACCTAGCAACACCATAGCAAATACCCA